>JAJSOF020000001.1:15744118-15841618 GCA_025594305.2 Periplaneta americana | reverse complement strand
AGTTTTCTATTTTCTGCCTTCTTCTTTGTCTCCTCATATGATCCATCTTAATGTGGTCTATCATCTGATATATTCTTCTGCCCCGAATCTTCTCCCGTTCACCATTCCTTCCTGTGCATCCTTCAGAAGGCAGTTTCTTCTCAACCAGTGACCAGTGACCTATTTCTGATCAGTTTCAGCATCGTTTTTCTTCACCCACTCTTCCCAACATAGCTTCGTTTCTTATTTTGTCTGTCCACTTCACATGTTCCATCCTTCTCCATATTCACATTTCAAATGCTTCTAGTCGTTTCTCTTCACTTCGTTGTAATGTCCATGCATTCTGCCCCATACAATGCTATACTTCACACAAAGCACTTCACTAGTCTCTTCCTTAGTTCTTTTTCCAGAGTTTCGCAAAAGATGCTCCTTTTTCTATTGAAAGCTTCCTTTGCCATTGCTATTCTCTTTTTGACTTCTTGGCAGCAACTCATGTTATTGCTTATAGTACACCCCAAGTATTTGAAGCTGTCCACTTGCTCTACTGTCTCAGTTAGAATTCGCAAGTTTACCTTCTTCACTTTTCTTCCTATGACCATGGTCTTCTTCTTGTTGGCATTTATCTTCATTCCATACTGTTCACAGCTGTCACTTAGCTCTAGTAGCATATCCTTTATTATTATTATTATCTCTTCTTCTACTAACAACGCTATACCATCAGCAAATCTTATACATTTCATTCTTCTTATTCCTACTATCACTCCTCCCATGTTCTGAAAACAGTTGCTTACTAAATAATCTGTTACAGTGAAGTAATATTTCAGCTCTTGTTTTGCATGCATGGTCTGATAACGAATTGTTTCTCATGTTTGATTCGTGAGGATGATATCCTTATGAATTTGGTATTCCCAAGAAACTAGTTCGATTAATTAAAATATGTCTCAGTGAAACATACAGAAGACTTCGTATAGGTCAGTTTCTGTCAGATGCGTTTCCAATTCACTGCAGGCTAAAGCAAGGAGATGCACTATCACCTTCACTTTTTAACTTTGCTCTAGAGTATGCCATTAGGAAAGTCCAGGATAACAGATAGGGCTTGGAATTGAACGGGTTACATCAGCTGCTTGTCTATGCGGATGAAGTGAATATGTTAGGAGAAAATCCACAAACGATTAGAGAAAACACGGGAATTTTACTGGAAGCAAGTAAAGAGATAGGTTTGGAAGTAAATCCCGAAAAGACAAAGCATATGATTATGTCTCGTGACGAGAATATTGTACGAAATGGAAATATAAAAATTGGAAATTTATCTTTTGAAGAGGAGGACAAGTTCAAATATCTTAGAGCAACAGTAACAAATATAAATGATACTCGGGAGAAAATTAAACACAGAATAAATATGGGAAATGCGTGTTATTATTCGGTTGAGAAGCTTCTATCATCCGGTCTGCTGTCAAAAAATCTCAAAGTTGGAATTTATAAAACAGTTATATTGCCTTTTGTTCTTTATGGTTGTGAAACTTGGACTCTGAATTTGAGAGAGGAACATAGGTTAAGGGTGTTTGAGAGTAAGGTGCTTAGGAAAATATCTGGGGCTAAGAAGGATGAAGTTACAGGAGAATGGAGAAAGTTACACAACACAGAACTGCACGCATTTTATTCTTCACCTGACATAATTAGGAACATAAAATCCAGACGTTTGATATGGGCTGGGCATGTAGCACGTATGGGTGAATCCAGAAATGCATATAGAGTGTTGGTTGTGAGGCCGGAGGGAAAAGGACCTTTAGGGAGGCCGAGACGTAGATGGGAAGATAATATTAAAATGGATTTGAGGGAGGTGGGATATGATGATAGAGAATGGATTGATCTTGCTCAGGATAGGGACCAATGGCGGGCTTATGTGAGGGCGGCAATGATCCTCCGGGTTCCTTAAAAGCCAGTAAGTAGGTAAGTAAGTTTTATTCGTGATGTTTTTGTCCAGGTTTTGTGGCGTTGAATCTTGGACCTCTTTTAATAGCCCCTCTAGCAGAACACCTGGATATTCCGAGAGCTGGCTATGATCCAATATATTTTGTAGCCTCCCTTGTCTTGCATCTTCGTTAGCTTTTTCATTGCTCCCAATACCACAATGCCTTAGTGCCCGGATGGTTTTGACCTCATTCTGTTCTGCCAGGGTAGATAGTCTTTCAAGGAATTCCACTGACGCAAGGATCTTGCAGCCTGAAGTTAAATATTGTTATTATTACTATTATTAGTATAACAGTAATATTGTTATTATCAGTACCTGTATTGTAGCAAAAAATTGCTAGAAACTTACTCTAATATTAACGTCAATTTTCAGCTTTGTTATTAAGTTCCAGTGATAATGAAATATGCTTCGCTAAATACGCCGGTCGTTATGGAACGAACAATGGGGCACCAAGCTCGGTTATGCGTCTGGACGAGACGTGGGAATGCTTACAACATCCATTCAGGAATGGCTCCAGCTCTCTCGTGAAACCTAATATTCGATAAGAGGAGACTGCAGACATTCAAATTAATAACGCAACCAGGGTTATGGTTGAGACATTTCTTGCTGCCATTTAGTTTAATAGCACTTGTACCAATACCAGAAACATGTCGATGAAATCAAGAGAAACTGAATGATTAAACGATCTGAAGATAATTTTGTCTAAATGCACTCCTATTTAGGGGTACTTCCTCTTTTACAATAATAATCAGGCTTTGTATACATTAAGTACAGGGACATCATTTTATTTTTACTTCAATTTTTATTGTACCTGAGTTTTTTAATGTACTTCACTCCCATCTCTTCTACTAATGAAGTTCAACCGTCCTCCACACAGATCCAAGACCGCATATACAGTCATAGTAGCCTTACGGTCATAGTAAACAGTACTTTCCAAAAATATGTTCGCGTTTTCCAGTGACGAAAGAGCTTTCAATATTGAATCGTTTTCACACAGATACTGTCATCCATTTGCCTACGTCGTATCCCGGTTTCCCCACCAGCTTTTATTCGCCAGCTAGTGGCTGGGCTGTCTTATCTCTTTTCTGAGAACATTCATTTCTGTTAGGAATTCGACGTCTACGTAATATTATACAACTGTTTAAAATAACTGAAATAAAAGGCCTCGTTAAGTAATTAATTGTCACGTGATTTCCCTCCTTTCTACGATCCTGAGACATAACCACTTGGACAGACAGTAGATAGCATGTCTCAGTAATTTTATCTTTTCGGATCGAGCAGAAGTGAAGATTGAATTTACAGTACGTAAAGTACTCTTTTACAGAGTAGGTACAGAATTATTTCAACATGAGTTACTAGTACGAAGGACGAAACTGGTAATTGGAATTACACACATTAGAACTGAAGTCTATATCGAAATGAACCGCCACCATTTTGAAAAATGTTTCTAAATATCCATTTTATGATTATTTTTCAATTTAACTTCATTCTCTATAGTGTACGCTAATGTGCTATAGACAGTATAATATACACTGCATAATGAATACGTCCGTATGGACAGCTCAGTTCGTGAGTAAAAACACTCATTGTTAATACTGTACTGTATTCTGATTAAACAAAAACCTAATGAAAATTATCAAACTCAAAAGCGTGATATTTCGTAGTTTACGTAAATGGATTAACTACTTTTCTTCCTTCCTATACCTAGTAAAGTGATTTGTTTGTATATTACGCCATCGAACTCCAGCCGTGGAAGGGAGTAGCAACCGTTGATCCAAGGTATAGCCAGGTTAATATCAGAAATGTTAGTAAAAATAAAATGATGTCCCTGTATAACTTACCTGTAACTATAGTACAGGGACATCATTTTATTTTTACTAGCATTTCTAATATTAACCTGGCTATACCTTTGGATCAACTATTACGAACCGGAAACACCGTTTGATACCCCCTTCCACGACTGGAGTTCGATGATACTGGCGTAATATACAAACAAATCACTTTACTGTGTATAGGAGGGAAGAAAAGTAGTTCATCCATTTACGTAAACTAGGAAATATTACGATTTTGAGTTTGATAATAATCATTGGATTTTTGTTTAATCAAGATACAGTACAGTATTAACAATGACTGTTTTTACTCATTAGCGTACACTATAGAGAATGAAATTAATTTGAAAAATAATAATCATATAGATATATTTAAACACATTTTTGAAAATGGTGGCCGTTCATTTGGATACAGGCTTCAGTTCTAATGTGCATATTATCGCACTATAGACTATTGTACGTAATTCCAATTACAAGGTTCGTACTTCGTATCAGTAACTCATGTTGAAATAATTCTGTACCTACTCTATAAAAGAGTACCTTACGTACTGTAGGCTATATTCAATCTTCACTTCTGCCCGATCCGAAAAGATAAAATTACTCAGATATGCTATCTACTGTCCGTCCAAGTGGTTACATCGCTGCGTCGTAGAAAGGGTGGAAATCACGTGACAGTTAATTACTTAACGATGCCCTTTTATTTAAGTTATTTTAAACAGTTGTATAATATTAAGTAGACATCCAATTCCTAACAGAAATTAATTTTCTCAGAAAAGAGCTGGGACAGCCCAGCCACTAGCATTTACAAAGAGGCGAATAGAAGCAGGTGGGGAAACCGGGATGCGACGTAGGCAAATGGAAAATGATGCAATATTGAAAGCTCTTTCGTCACTGGAAAACGCGAACATATGTTTGGAAGGTACTGTTTACTATGACCGTAAGGCTACTATGACTGTATATGCGGTCTTAGATCTGTGTGGAGGACGGTTGAACTTCATTAGTAGAAGGGGTGGGAGTGAAGTACATTAAAAACTCAGGTATAATAAAAATTGAAGTAAAAATAAAATGATGTTCCTGTATAAAGAATCATGAAAATATGTTACATAGGAGACAAGTCATTGATTTTATCTAAATGCAACCCCCATAAGGGGTAGTTTCTCTTTTACAATCATAATCAGATTTATGTATACAATAGATATATGCTACTTGTAACTGCTGTGTCATCTATAATGAAAATATGTTAAATAGGAGACAAGCTATTAATTTTGTCTAAATGCACCCCTGTTTGAAGAAATATATTGATTTTTTCTATCATAATAGCCCTACTTGATCCCACAGGCCTACCATCTTGTTTCGATCAGTGATAAAACTGCAGTTAATTGGGTCGATACAAAGTTTTATGTGGCATGTAGAGAGAAACTAATTCAGTAAAAGGGCCATAAAATTGACTGTACTGTTTTAGTGTGTCCGATAAAATTGGTGTAGTAATTGTAGGATTAGAAGAGCTGTCAGGAAAGTTGCTGGCTGCGATGGTAATACACACACCATACTACACTTCGATTACTATAAAATTTAATTGTTCCTGAACATTTCAAACTGTAATTGTACATAACTTTACATAAAATTACTTCTGAATATTAAAATTAATTTCTTCTATTTATTTTTCACGTATTTGGCTTAATTAAACCTTTAAGGCTTCAGTCGAATATTGCATGTTTTCCTTGCTCGTCCTACAGCTCCTACTGGTTTCAGTGTACTTACTTACTTACTTAATTACTTACTTACTTACTGGCTTTTAAGGAACCCGGAGGTTCATTGCCGCCCTCACATAAGCCCGCCATTGGTCCCTATCCTGAGCAAGATTAATCCAGTCTCTATCATCATATCTCACCTCACTCAAATACATTTTAATATTATCTTACCATCTACGTCTCGGCCTCCCCAAAGGTCTTTTTCCCTCCGGTCTTCCAACTAACACTCTATATGCATTTCTGGATTCGCCCATACGTGCTACATGCCCAGCCCATCTCAAACGTCTGGATTTAATGTTCCTAATTATGTCAGGTGAAGAATACAATGCGTGCAGTTCTGTGTTGTGTAACTTTCTCCATTCTCCTGTAACTTCATCCCTCTTAGCACAAAATATTTTCCTAAGCACCTTTATCTCAAACACTCTTAACCTATATTCCTCTCTCAAAGTGAGAGTCCAAGTTTCACAACCATAAAGAACAACCGGTAATATAACTGTTTTATAAATTCTAATTTTCAGAATTTTTGACAGCAGACTGGATGATAAAGGTTTCTCAACCGAATAATAACAGGCATTTCCCATATTTATTCTGAGTTTAATTTCCTCCCGAGTATCATTTATATGTGTTACTGTTGCTCCAAGATATTTGAACTTCTTCACCTCTTCAAAAGATAAATTTCCAATTTTTATATTTCCATTTCGTACAATATTCCCGTCACGAGTCATAATCATATACTATGTCTTTTCGGGATTTACTTCCAAACCTATCTCTTTACTTGCTTCGAGTAAAATTCCCGTGTTTTCCCTAATCGTTTGTGGAATATCTCCTAACATATTCACGTCATCCGCAAAGACAAGTAGTCAATTCCAAACCCTCTCTGTTATCCTGGACTTTCCTAATGGCATACTCTAGAGCAAAGTTAAAAAGTAAAGGTGATAGTGCATCTCCTTAGGACTCGCGTTACGGAATGCGCGCTGGATCTATTCCTCATGGGGGAAGAAATTTTCTCATGAAATTTCGGCCAGCGTATGGGACCAGTGCCCACCCAGCATCGTGATGCACTTGGGGAGCTACGATAAGTAGCGAAATCCGGTTGCGAATACCAGCTATAACGGCTGGGGGGATCATCGTGCTAACCACACGATACCTCCATTCTGGTTGGATGATAGTCCACCTCTGCTTTGACATGTGGGCGTGAGGCCAGAAGCCGGCTGGTCGGTCTAGGCCCTTCATGGGCTGTAGCGCCACGGATTATTTATTATGATGCATCTCCTTGCTTTAGACCACAGTAAATTGGAAACGCATCTGACAGAAACTGACCTATACGAACTCTGCTGTAAGTTTCACTGAGACACATTTTAATTAATCGAACTAGTTTCTTGGGAATACCAAATTCAATACGAATATCATATAAAACTTCTCTCTTAACCGAGTCATATGCCTTTTTGAAATCTATGAATAACTGATGCACTGTACCCTTATACTCCCATTTTTAGTGTATATTTATTCATTTAATGTCGAGGCACTTGATGCATTATCATTTGCCTTGTTGCTTCCCAGTACAGTGATGTTAAATATTGTGGACAGTTCTTCAAAGCTGGGGTTTGTTTACGGCGATCATTGCCGGATGTACATCGCTAGCGATTGTCTCATGTCGGTGTCACTTGTGGGATCTAGGCCTATATTCGGACAGTTGACTAACAACAGCAATATGTCGTTGAATATCAGTTCTATCAAAATTTTACGTACCGGTTACCATAAAACTTGTTGAAAACGTTTTAAAATAACTTTTCTTATGTAATATTCTCGTAAAAATCAATAATAATTGAAGCGGTTAGAAATAAAGGGGTGTAAGTAACATTCTAAAAAATTGATTTAAGTGCATTCAGGGTCAAGTAAAGCATTTAAATTTTCAGTGGTAAAGGGATATATCTTTTAATCACATCATACATTAACATTTAAAATTAAAACTTCACGGAATTTACGAAGGCTTAGTAACTTTTGACCCGGTTTTATAAATATGGTTAATCTAAAGATTATGTTAAACCTAAGTTAAAGCTAACCATGAGTTTAACTCAAAGTGCCTTATTACAGAGTCTCGGTTAAGTTAAACCGTAGTGAAATACGATTGGTATTACTGCTAGGAAAGAAAAAAAGAACATCGCAACTGTTTAATTATATTATAAAACTTGTTGAAAACATTTTAAAATAACTTTTGTATGCAATATTCTCGTAAAAATCAATAATAATTGAAGCGGTTAGAAGTAAAGGGGTGTAAAGTAACATTCTAAAAAATTGACTTAAGTGTATTAAGGGTCAACTAAAGCATTAAAATTTCAGTGGTAAAGGGATATATGTTTTAATGACATCACATATTAACATTTAAAATTAAAACTTCACGAAATTTACAAGGCTTGATAACTTTTAGGTCCGGTTTTATAAATATGGTTAATCTAAAGATTATGTTACACCTAAGTTAAAGCTAACCATGAGTTTAACTCAAAGTGCCTTATTACAGAGTCTCGGTTAAGTTAAACCGTAGTGAAATACGATTGGTATCATTGCTAGGAAAGAAAAGCAGAACATCGCAACTGTTTAATTATATTATTGATTTAAAATAGCCGACGCTCGTGGAGAATCTTCATTAAGAAACATCTTTGTTCTTCGATATTAGAGAGAGTATCATAAAAGAAACCTAAAGAGGACCAATACCGTGTACTTCAGTATGCTTGTCAGACTTAACCTCAAATAGTTTCTTAACGCTGGCTACGAACATTATACTCCCAAACACAATGGAACCAAACTAAACCTTGCATGACCATCCGCGACCTAATTCCATACAGAATCAACTGAGTAATGAAGTAATAATATTAGTGTGCGTATTTTATGTGTTGTCTAGAATATTTATGAAACAGAATTCAGTAAAACAATAAAATTATTTTTATGAGTCTAGTAAAATTAGGTAATATTATTAGTGTGTTTATAAATCAGGTCCTATAGTAAATCTTACCAGGAGACTGTCTGTCACACACAGTACAATGTGCGATGGGTTTATAGTAGATTTACGGACACCTCCGAAATCTTCCATCGTTTCCAGTATGCCTACTACCAGAGGAAAAATAGCGCAGCGTAACTAGTAACTGATGCAGAGATTCAACAGAATGTTTTCAAAAATAAAAAATAAATAATTTATCTTTTCAAATAATCTTTAAATTCAAATCCTAAAGCACATATTTTTGCACTTTTTCATTTTTCTGTTGCATGTTGTTTCAATTTTTCGAAACAAGGTTAGGACTATAAGCCTAATTCTGAAGGCTAGGACTGTCTGCTTCGAAAGCCTCAATCTGTTTTAAAACTTATGTTCATTTATGTATATTTCAATGTGGTGCGCTCTATTTCGAAAAATTCTTGGCCGCCGTGGTCGTTCAGTAATATTGATCACTCACATATCGTCACTCATAAGTTCTTGGAAAACATCTGCAATATCCATGTATATTGCGGGAACCGCCATCTTGCACTGTTGAGCCTTGAACTGCAGTTTAAACGGCAGAGAACTAGTCTGTGTAGCTCTACTGATGAATTGTATATAGGCCTACTGTAAATTGAATGGTAGTCTGTATAGCTCAATTGATGAATTGTATATGCTGTAAATTGTATAGTAGTCTGTATAGCTCAACTGATGAATTGTTTATGATTATAAATTGAATTAATCTACTTGATATTAATTGCACAAATTTGTATAGCTTAATGAAAGTATGCTACTTTGTATTGTATATATTTGTATAGTTTTGGCCGATGAATTGTATACGCTTTAAATTGAATAGTAATCTATATAGCTCTATTGATAAATTGTTTGTGTTTGTAATTTGAAGTAGTTTGCATGATATGTATTATCAATTTCTGTATATCACAACTGGTTGAATTGTTTATGCCTTAAATTTGATTAACTTACTTGTTTTGTATTATACGTATAGCTCAACTGATAAATGATCGTTTGCGTTTGTAAATTTAATAAGCTGATTGGCTATGTATTGTATACTTTTAGTAGAGCCATCGATGTAGCTCAGTCGGCAGACTCGCTGGGCTGCTGATCCGGAGCTGCGTTCGGGCTTGGGTTGGATCCCCTTTGGTTTTTGGTTTCTTCCGAGGTTTTCCCCAGCCGTGGGACTGAAACCGGATGGTCTATGGCGAGTCCTTGGCATCAACTCCTTTGATTAGATTACCCCTCTTTGATTTGATTACCTGGTTGGGTTTTTCCGAGGTTTTTCCCAAATCAAAAGGCAAATGCCGGGTAATATTTTGGCGAATCCTCGGACCTCACCTCATCTCACTACATCTTGCCAAAATACTGTAAAAAAATTGCACAAAATTGTAAAAATTGTAGAAAATTACTAAATTGTAAAATTATAAAAATTTGTAAAAATTGTAATTGTAATTTTGTAAAATTTTGACTTGTTCCACATCTTAAAGCTTCATTGCTCATGTAAGATCTATGGAATAAAATAAATGAATGAATGATCAAGTTAAACTCAAGTTAAACTGGTAGTTAAAATTTATAATACGAAGTAGAACGAAAAACTTCAGTTTAAACTGAACGTAAGGTTTAAATGGCGTTTATAATACCGGCCCTTAATCACATTTTCTATAAAGTAACTGAAGTACACTTACACCCATTTGCTTCTCACTGCCTCAATTGAGTATTTAGATTTAATATGTCAGGCCCCCCTTTATATAAATCCTACAGACAGAGGACTTATGCTTGACTTTGATTCGAAATACTCTGGACGTGATTTGCAACTTGAAGGTTTTTCTTTCTCTTCCCACTCACCCCCCTTTCCACCAGTTCGTTCTGCTAAACCTCGTATCTCATTTTTGTTCAAACATGATTTCCCATATCTCCGTACCGAATCCCCCCTCCGTCCTGAAGAACTTGATACACCCTCTAACCAAGTCCATCCCTTACAGTATTGCTGATTCGGTAAGAATCTCCCTCATCCCCTCCGGCTCAGTCAAGTTTTCATATAATACTTCTTGATTCTGCTGTCAGCTTTTTTCTGTCTTTCTTTCAATAACATCTATCAGGCGCTCGATGGACGTTGCTACATTCGCAGGCAAAACCGCAACACTGGCACTCCAAGCGCGCAACGTGACAGGGGTTCATTTTTCAGAAAGGCGATAATGCGGCGTGGAAGTGCGAAATTATACAGAATTCTATGCTGAAGAAATCTATATATTACTAGTTCAGTACCAATGAAGATCAATCAGACGAAATATTATCTTTTGTTTCTAGGTCGAGCGAATAATCAATACAGACAAGACTGGTGAATGCATAGAGAATTTATTTGAATCTAAATGAATGCAGATCAAAGCTGTAGTGTTTACAGATACAAATCAAGTACAAAATACCAAGTAAACCGCTCAACGTAAGGTCTCACTATGGGCCTTATTTAAATATTTTCATTTTTCATTACGACTTACTACTACTACTACTACTACTACTACTACTACTACTAGTACACCTACTACTACTACTACTACTACTACTACTACTACTACTACTACTGCTACTACTAACACCACCACTACCACTACCATTACCACTACCACCACCACCAATACTACCACTAATAATACCACTACCACTACTACTACTGCTACTACTACTACCACCACTACCACTACCATTACCACTACCACCACCACCACTAATACTACCACTAATAATACCACTACCACTACCACTACTATTACTACTACTACTACTGCTACTATTACTACTACTACTACTACTACTAACACCATCACTACCATTACCATTACCACTACCACCACCACCACCACTAATACTACCACTAATAATACCACTACCACTACTACTACTACTACTACTACTACTACTACTGCTGCTACTACTACTACTGCTACTACTACTACTACTACTGCTATACTACTACTACCACCACTACCACTACCATTACCACTACCACCACCACTAATACTACCACTAATAATACCACAACCAATACCACTACTATTACTACTACTACTACTACTGCCACTATTACTACTACTACTACTGCTACTATTACTACTACTACTACTACTACTACTATTACTACTACTACCACCACTACCACTACCATTACCACTACCACCACCACCACTAATACTACCACTAATAATACCACTACCACTACCACTACTATTACTACTACTACTACTGCTACTATTACTACTACTACTACTACTACTAACACCATCACTACCACTACCATTACCACTACCACCACCACTAATACTACCACTAATAATACCAAAACCAATACCACTACTATTACTACTACTACTACTGCTACTGCTACTATTACTACTACTACTACTACTACTACTACTACTACCACCACTACCACTACCATTACCACTACCACCACCACTAATACTACCACTAATAATACCACTACCACTACTACTACTACTACTACTACTACTACTACTACTACTACTACTACTACTACTACTACTACTACTACCACCACTACCACTACCATTGCCACTACCACCACCACCACTAATACTACCACTAATAATACCACTACCACTCCTACTACTACTACTACTACTACTACTACTACTATTACTACTGCTACTACTACTAATACTACTACTACTACTACTACTACTACTTACATACAAATGGCTTTTATTCATTGCCGCCCTCACATAAGCCCGCCATCGGTCTCTATCCTGAGCAAGATTAATCCAGTCTCTACCATCATATCCCACCTCCCTCAAATCCATTTTAATATTATCCTCCATCTACGTCTCGGCCTCCCCAAAAGACTTTTTCCCTCCGGTCTCCCAACTAACACTCTACATGCACTTCTGGATTCGCCCATACGTGCTACATGTTCTGCCCATCACAAACGCCTGGATTTAATGTTCCTAATTATGTCAGGTGAAGAATACGAGTATAATGTGTGCAGTTCTGTGTTGTGTAACTTTCTCCATTCTCCTGTATCTTCATCCCTCTTGTTTATCATCATTTTAGGTTATTTAGCGTCTGAATGAGATGAAGATGACAATGCCGGTGAAATGAGTCCGGGGTCCAACACCGAAAGTTACCCAACATTTGTTCATGTTGGATTGAGGGAAAACCTCAGAAAAAACCTCAACCAGTTAACTTGTTCCGACCGGGAATCGAACGCAGGCCACGCGCTAATCGTTACTCCACAGGTGTGGACTCATCCCTCTTAGCTCCAAATATTTTCCTAAGTATCTTATTATCAAACACCCTTAACCTCTGTTCCTCTCTCATAGTAAGATCCACGTTTCACAACCATACAGAACCACCGGTAATATATAACTGTTTTATAAATTCTAACTTTCAGATTTTTGAGTATGCTTAAATGCGACAGGCTCATGTCAATAGATTTACTGGCATGTAAAAGAACTCATGCGGGACAAAATTCCGGCACACCGGCGGCGCTGATATAACCTCGGCAGTTGCGAGTGTCGTTAAATCATATTCATTAATTACGTATAATTTATCAACCAAGATGTCGACTAACAAAAACCGGTGAATATTTAGAAATAGTGACAATGAAAGTGTTTAATAAAGTATCCAAATATTTTTTTATCCTGAGCAGTGGTGAATTTCAAAATGTTGTCCCTATTTGGCTATTACCAAGCTCCTTGTGGCATACTCGTACAAGAATTTTTAACTCTAATTTTTATTGACTGATGTAATAACTGGCAAGGCTACAACACTAAGAAATTGTATCCAAAGACTGTAATATAACTAACTAAATAAATAAATAAATAAATAAATAAATAAATAAATAAATAAATAAATAAATAAATAAATAAATAAGTAAATACTTACTTACTTACTGGCTTTTAAGGAATCCGGAGGTTCATTGCCGCCCTCACATAAGCCCGCCATTGGTCCCTATCCTGAGCAAGATTAATCCAGTCTCCATCATCATATCCCACCTCCCTCAAATCCATTTTAATATTATCTTCCCATCTACGTCTCGGCCTTCCCAAAGGTCTTTTTCCCTCCGGTCTTCCAACTAACACTCTATATGCATTTCTGGATTCGCCCATACGTGCTACATGCCCTGCCCATCTCAAACGTCTGGATTTTATGTTCCTAATTATGCCAGGTGAAGAATACAATGCGTGCAGTTCTGGGTTGTGTAACTTTCTCCATTCTCCTGTAACTTCATCTCTCTTAGCCCTAAATATTTTCCTAAGCACCTTATTCTCAATCACCCTTAACCTATGTTCCTCTCTCAAAGTGAGAGTCCAAGTTTCAAAACCATAAAGAACAACCGGTAATATAACTGTTTTATAAATTCTAACTTTCAGATATCTTGACAGCAGACTGGATGATAAAAGCTTCTCAACCGAATAATAACAGGCATTTCCCATATTTATTCTGTGCTTAACTTCCTTCCGAGTATCATTTATATTTTTTACTGTTGCTCCCAGGTATTTGAATTTTTCCACCTTTTCATAAGATAATTTTCCAATTTTTATATTTCCATTTCGCACAATATTCTGGTCACGAGACATAATCATATACTTTGTCTTTTTGGGATTTACTTCCAAACCTATCTCTTTACTTACTTCAAGTGAAATTCCCGTATTTTCCCTAATAAAATAAATAAATAAATAAGTAAATAAATAAGCGAGAATGTGAAAGAGTAAGTAAGTAGGTAAATAAGTAATTAATTAAATTGGTAAGAAAGTAAGTAAATAATTAAGTAAATAAATAAAAAAACGAATAAGTAAATGTATAAATAAAATACAAACAACTGTTGTAGGTTAATAACTCTTCATCATTATTACAATTGAATTAGTATTTACTCTGTTTATTTGACAAGAAATGTTGTTTGTCCATTGTTCTCTGATTTTATTGAAACAATAGAGGAAGCCAATACCTATTCAAGGAGAGATAAAGCGGGTTGTTCTCAGAGCAGGACATCGGCGTGGTTTATTCATGAAGACAGCGGCCTCATTTCGGTCGAGTGGCCAGATACTGTTTCCACCTCTCACGGACAAGAATTCCTTGGTCCCGCCGCCACCTTGGACCTGACTTCTCTTTCAGAATCATCTAAAATTCATCGTTTACGCTAAAGCTAGTCGAAAAATTGAAATGTCTCGCCAGTGTATGCAATGCTTCCAGCGTCTTAACCTTTGCATCCAAAGCACCTGTTCCGAGGTCAGGCGGTTAATAGCATGGACACAGACTGCAAAATATCCTCATTGCTCTCAAACTCTGAATCTCTTTTAAAATTTAATATCGCACTTTAAGAAAGGGGTTTCACAAGGAGATATAGCTGTAACAATTTGTCCAGTAGGTTAACTCGCTCTAGCCCTTTGACTTTTTCTGAAAGAGGTCCAGCCCTGCAAAATATTGTTCGTGCCTTTCACATCATTAGCGTTCTTCCTAGAACAGCGTTTCTCAAACTATGGTCCGCGGACCACCTGTGGTCCTCGAGTTCTGTCCTTTTGGTCCTTCAAAAAGACAGAAGGAAAAATAAAATTCAAACGAATTGCGTATCACACTATAGCTGACTTTGGAAATTAGACAATCGCCTTTCACTTTTTCTCCGAGTACTAATATTTTTTAAAATTTCTTACCCTACCCGTCTACCCACTTCCCACTCCACTCTCAGCAACAAAAGAGGGATTTAAAGCACTATAAACGTGACGTTTCTCGCCATCTTTTCTGTGCATATCTGGTGCCGAGCCTTAAACCCAGCCAGGAACCACCCGAATTCATAACAGAGAACCAAAGTACCGAACCTTTTCATGTATTGATGACTTTCTTAATAGTTTGCCTTACTCAGGCAGGCTGCACATTGAAATGGGCACGTACTGTACATTGTACACCAATAATAGAACGTCCCAAATTACATTTATACTTGTTGAAAATCGGGCATGTTTCTGTATTAATTTTTTTATTTGTTTTTCCAGATGACGATAAAAAAAAAATTAGACTCCGCCTATTTTAAAATCCGACAGGTTTACTTTTCACACCGTATTTTTGTAACCAGAATTATGGGAGCCTTACATATTATAAAATATTTGTTCATAATATTGATGAAACATTTCTTATTTTAACGAAAAATTAAACAATTGACAGATACTAATTTGATATTTTGTCAAATAAAATCTGACGATCATTAGTGAACCCGGCAGAAGGGCTTCCAAAAGCGTTCTTTGACTAACCAGACATAAGCATTGTTTGTAATCCTAAGCAGTAAAGAAAGCCTTTACAAAGGCGATACACAATAAGAGGGAAGGTTGAATATTGAAAAGCTGGAATTTCTGTTGTGTGTTCCTCAACTAGCAGGAGTTGAAAAACTGAAATGCTGGTCGGAATTATATCGGAATATCGGCCTGACGCTGAAGTAACACGGATCCGCATCCGCTGTAGGCAAACTGAGACTGCAGCACAAAGAACACTGTTTCAATTGTGAGCATGTTGTACACAATACACCTAGTACTGATATTGTTTTACCAGATATACACAAGTTTGAATAAACTATGGCTGCCTGGCGACCAACAACGGGGGAAACTTACGCTCCACTCCACAATCGGAATAACGAACAAACGGTTAGAGTCCTGTCTTTGTTGTGGGACGTGTGGCGGGAGAGAGGGTGCAGTTGCTTCTGACAGTACAGTACCTCCAAAACGAAGAACCACTTGTGACGAGAAATCCAACTTTTGTACACGGGTCATAACCCGATCATAACAAGGAGGGTCTGACTCTTTTGATGAAAGGTATGTCATCACTGTTGCCAACATATCACCCTACAATCTCGCTAACTTTTCAACAAAAAGTAGCTAAATCTCTCCAAAATTTGAATAATTTCAAGGAAAAATTGTTCCGGAGCCGGGTATCGATCCCGGGACCCTTCGCTTAGCGCGCGAATGCTCTACCAACTGAGCTACCCCAGGAACTATACACGACACCGTCACAATTTTTCCTTTTGTATCCACACAACTCACATGAGCTGACAAGACGCCGGAACTCAACTGTGAGTTCACACAAATACTGTGTGACTTTAAATTGTGGCTTTCTGTTAACGTACCTCCAGTAACGAATGTATTATGCAAATCTGGCTTTCAGGTAGTAGCTCCCTGTAAAGCAGGTTTGAATAATTTCAAGGAAAAATTGTTCCGGAGCCGGATATCGATCCCGGGACCCTTTGTATTAAACAAATCTGGCTTTCAGGTAGTAGCTCCCTGTAAAGCAGGTTTGAATAATTTCAAGGAAAAATTGTTCCGGAGCCGGGTATCGATCCCGGGACCCTTTGTATTATACAAATCTGGCTTTCAGGTAGTAGCTCCCTGTAAAGCAGGTTTGAATAATTTCAAGGAAAAATTGTTCCGGAGCCGAGTATCGATCCCGGGGCCTTTGTATTATACAAATCTGGCTTTCAGGTAGTAGCTCCCTGTAAAGCAGGTTTGAATAATTTCAAGGAAAAATTGTTCCGGAGCCGGGTATCGATCCCGGGGCCTTTGTATTATACAAATCTGGCTTTCATGTAGTAGCTCCCTGTAAAGCAGGTTTGAATAATTTCAAGGAAAAATTGTTCCGGAGCCGGGTATCGATCCCGGGACCCTTTGTATTATACAAATCTGGCTTTCAGGTAGTAACTGCCTGTAAATCAGGTTTGAATAACTTCAAGGAAAAATTGTTCCGGGGCCGAGTATCGATCCCGGGACCCTTTGTATTATACAAATCTGGCTTTCAGGTAGTAGCTCCCTGTAAAGCAGGTTTGAATAACTTCAAGGAAAAATTGTTCCGGGGCCGAGTATCGATCCTGGGACCCTTTGTATTATACAAATCTGGCTTTCAGGTAGTAGCTCCCTGTAAAGCAGGTTTGAATAATTTCAAGTAAAAATTGTTCCGAGGCCGGGTATCGATCCCGGGACGTTAACAGAAAGCCAAAATTTAAAGTCACACAGTATTGTGTGCACTCACAGTTGAGTTCTGGCGTCTTGTCAGCTCATGTGAGTTGTGTGGATATAAAAGGAAAAAACTGTGACGGTGTCGTGTGTAGTTCCTGGGGTAGCTCAGTCGGTAGAGAGTTCGCGCGCTAAGCGATGGGTCCCGGGATCGATACCCGGCCCCGGAACAATTTTTCCTTGAAATTATTCAAACCTGCTTTACAGGGAGCTACTACCTGAAAGCCAGATTTGTACTGTCCAAAATTTGTTAAAAAATCCCCAGAAATGTCGCTAAAAATTAATAAATATCACTAAATAAAAATAAGAAAAAGATACATATGCGGAGAAAAATATAATTTCCTCGTCATCCCCTCTACTGCGGAGTCTGGTTGTGTTGTTGACGGCTGTGATGTTGAGGTGGAAGGTGTGGGAACAGCTGATTGTGAATACACTGCACTTGATCCAATCATTGACACTACACTTTCCGGCAAATTGTAAGTGTGGAAATTTTCACTCAAGCTTTTGATCACAATTTTTTTTTTTTTGTGAAATCTAATGTTTCTTAAATCTTCTATATTAAAATATATTAAAGCCAGCAAAAACTACAGTCCCATTTGCTTCACACGAACTGTCTGCACAAAATTCCAAAACTCAATTGCCGCACATCGGTTCGGAGTGGAAAATCTCCGCGTTGCGAGGAAGAACCAAGAATTAGCTGGGCTTGCGACTCGTCACGTGACAATCAAAGGTGCCACCGTTTATGGGTGTTGGAGCAGTAGTATTGAGAGAGAGACATAGCCCGTGAGAACCATTGAATCAACATATTTCAGCCCTGATCACTGATCACAAATATTGTATACTAGCCGTACCCGTGCGCTCCACTGCACCTGTTAAAAATAAATATAAAGTAATTACGTAATTAAAATAGGACGTTTGATCCAGGGAACATTCGTGTTTGATAGAAGGATAAATCTTTTAATATGTTACTTAATTTAAATTGCATCCAAATAATTAAAATGCGATCATTTTGGTCCAGAGACACTCATTTGGTGCAATGACAATTCCTTTAACCTGTTTCTTAATTTTTATTACATGCAACCATAGTTTAATGAAGATTGACATCATTTAGATTTAATGTGTATATTTTATTTTACTTGTTATAGGTTTCCATTGAATTACGGTAAATAACTTAATTTTAACCCTTGTTTTCTACGTATTCAGTTAAATGGAGCTTGACCCACTATGGTTCTGAACCCTTCAAATAACTTAAATTATATTATATAATATTGCATTACATATATTATATTATATTATATTATATTATATTATATTATATTATATTATATTATATTATATTATATTATATTATATTATATTATATCAGAAGTTACTGTAATAACATTATAGCATTATGTCCATCTAGAGAAACTACACTTTCCAACGGTGAAATAATAATTAATTATACAAATCGGTTAATTTAGCTTCCGATATTACTTCATACAAACACAGAAACATTCTCTGTAGGCTATCTTCAATAGCTTTCGATTGTTGCTGTCCAAGGCCCCTTATAGACGAAGTCATTTGTTTTTTAATTCATTACACGGCCTTAGGTGGCAGTTATTTTAATTTTAAAAGTCATTTATCTCATTAAATATCAGTCCTATCAAAATCTTTCAAAGAATAAAACTTATCGCAAATTATTTTTAGAGAAACGTTTGTTATATAACATTTTTCACAAAAATCAATAATAAGCGAGATATTTCGATTTATTTAATTCAGGCCCCCTTATAACTCCCCTTTTAAATAATGTATTTTGAATGCCATATAGCCTAAAATATAAGTTACACGAAATTCGTTAAGCCATTATCGATTATCGCGTGAAAAGGTAACAAACATACATATAGACAGACAGACAGACATACAAACAAAAATTTCAAAAAACCAATTTTCGGTTTCAGGGTGGTTAATTACTGTATATATGTTTAGGACCAATTATTTTTGGAAAATCGAAAATTACCAGAAAAATTTCGGCTACAGATTTATTATTAGTATAGATGAGATCAGGGCTTTCACGTATGAATCATTAGACTACTCGGTCATGCACCCATGTCTCTTCTAAAACTAAGAAGTGCATGACTTCAGTTGAATGTTTTAACTTAAAAGAAAGAAAAATTGGAAGAATATACAAATCAGCAGAAAAGTCGTTAATCGTATTTTACAAAATTTGTCGCCGAGACTGATCCAAAATTCCCTAGATTTAGCGACTTATCGCTAAATATGGCAACACTGTATGTCATCATGGAAGTTCGTCAGTTTCCCGCGTTGGGCCGGAGTGTTAAGTCTGTTCTAAATACAGGGGAAAAAACTATGGTTCTTGTTCTTGTTTAGTCAACTGTCCGAAGAGAGGTCTGGACTCTACAAGTAACACCAACAAGGCATCATTCATGAGGCAACTAGGCCAGGAGATAATGGGGTAGGGTGGCCAGCTCCTTTCGCTCTCCATTACATATATCGCAGACTAGTTACATACAGTAGAACCTCTATTATCCGTGGTAATGAAGGGGGTGGCTGAACGGTTAATAGAAAAAATCGGATAATCCGTACCATAAAATATTTCAGTAAATTCAGTAAATAATACTTACACTTTCATATTTTCCTCAATGATCTTGTATGTAACACGCTAGGTAGAGGATCAGAAGTTCACTAATTTAAGTCAGGTTGTCAAGAACGAGTTTTTTAAGGGGCAAGGAAATTCATTGTAATGGCTATCAGTGGAAAGATAGGAATAGTGGAGGTCTCCTGTTGAAGACTTATACACTTATCCTTAATTCATATTAAATTGCTCACAGTTGTAACTCTCGTATTCTAATGCGAGATGAACCATGTTTCTCTTTCCCCAAACCATGTAATGATTTGCACATTTTTTCGATACTTAGCACAACACGATTTCTTTTCATACCCGTGAAAAATAATTCATATATAAGTTATAGGGTTTATGAAGTACAACTTGAACAGTAGACCGTACTGAGTAACAACACTCTCTAGAAAAAAACGTGCTAATATAATGTGCAGTATCTACTTCATATATTTCTGTAGCAAAAAGAAGAGAGAGAGAGAGAGAGAAAAGAAAGGAGGAGGTAAGAGAAAGATAGTCGGATAATCCATCAATCGGTTAATAGAGTGACGGGTAATCGGGGTTCCACTGTATTCCACTAATCTGACAAGAAATGTATACAAACAATTGAAGTTAAAAAAAACAACCAAACAAAAACTTTCCGGCACGTGTATTGTTGGAACTTCAAATATGAAATTCATCATGCCATTTCTTAAGGTGTTGTAGAAATTTGGAAAAACTGAAGTATATTTATAATACATCTTGATTACACAGCTTTCAACACTATACCACTTTGTAAAACGTATTATTTGTCTTTCACGTGTTAAATTTTATGTTATCTTGTTAACAAGTTTCGGCCTGCTATTGGCCATCATCAGAACTGGTTGTTGCTGGTCTTAGCGCCTTTTGTTTTGTTTCCTGTGGGGATGTGTTTGTATAGTGTAATGTGGAGTCAAAGAGTGTGTGTGTTCTGAAATTCAGTTGTGTATTGAGAATTTCATTTGGGTGTGTTTTTGTGTGTTTGTATATTTCGTACTTAAATTGCCTCATATAAATACATGTGTAAATGTTGGTAACTGTGGACAATGGTTGTTTTGAGAAAAATATTCTGTTGTAGCTGAAGTGTATCTCTCCTTTAATCATCTTTTTCTTTATTATATCCTGTTTCTTCTCCTTGCGTCGCTTACGTTTCTTCCATGGGGTTACTTCTGCACCTAAAGATGACTCCATACCTATACTTGTTTTTTTTTTTAAAGATAGGACATGACAGGAGCGTTGCGATCGGAAAAACAACTGAATGTCACATAGCGTGGTAGGCCTGTTGCTATGGTAATAACGGTCGAGTTGCCAAACTTACCGTTCCCACGTGGCGAGTGCTTAATAGCTCTCTTGGCGACATTTATTGTGCACACAATGTTAGCATTGGTAGGTTTCGTCCTTGATTCTTTATCGATTTTTGTATTGTTTTCTTACCTTCGCGTCAGTTGTCAATGAATGTTTTAATGTCAGCCATCTTAACATCAATTGCTAGGTTCCATCAGCTGGCAGTGTGGTAGTCCATATTGGCAACATAGCACTGTAGTTCCAAGTTCGGCCGCTTAACTGTCATGTCCCATCTAAAAAAAAAAACAAGTTTAATACAACAATTCACGTTCCAAAGTATTTTTCTCTGAGGTGGCTTTTGCCGCATATACGTAAGACGCAGTACTGCCAATCTACTACAGGTTAAAATTGTGTGGATAAATGTCTGAAGATGATACGAATGAGATATTTGTAAATGCTGCCATCGTTTTGGCTGGACAATGACTGTTTTTTACAAGAAAAAAAGTCTTTAGATTATGATTGTTTTATCAAAACCAATAAAAAAATTTCCACTCATATAACATAATACTAAATACTAAATACTGATCTTGCCCATAGACTACAGCGTGTTCACAATATCTGCGTTCGTTTCGTTTGTAACATTAGAAAATTCGATCATGTAACACCGTCACTAGAATTGTTGTCTTGGAGTCCACTTAAAGAAAGAAGATTCTTCAACTCCCTCTTATTACTATTTAAAATCGTCCACACCTCCACACCCTCTTACCTAGCATCTCGTTTTGTTTACCTTTCACTACCTCGAACCCGGAACATGTACCTTCTCTCTATTCCTCTGCACAGAACATCCTTCTACTCATCATCTTTCAGAATATTTAATCCACGCCTCTGGAACTCTCTCCATGGCCATGTCAGAGACTGTCGGACAATATCAAAATTCAAATTTAAATTAAAAATCACATTCTAGTTCATGGAATTGCTTGTTGAACACCTGTCAGGTCGCCCAACTTCGGCTTAACCCATGACATACAGTAAATATTGTAACTATGCTGTTGTAAAATTGACAATTATTATGTAATGTATTTATTATTATTATTATTATTATTATTATTATTATTATTATTATTATTATTATTATTACTTACTTACTTACTTACAAATGGCTTTTAAGGAACCCGAAGGTTCATTGCCGCTCTCACATAAGCCCGCCATCGGTCCCTATCCTGTGCAAGATTAATCCAGTCTCTATCATCATATCCCACCTCCCTCAAATCCATTTTAATATTATCCTTCCATCTACGTCTCGGCCTCCCCAAAGGTCTTTTTCCCTCCCGTCTCCCAACTAACACTCTATATGCATTTCTGGATTCGTCCATACGTACTACATGCCCTGCCCATCGCAAACGTCTGGATTTAATGTTCCTAATTGTAGGGATTCGTAACAAGCTGTTTTTTACGGTGATGGGTTGTTAGCCCATTATTATTATTATTATT
This sequence comes from Periplaneta americana, assembly GCA_025594305.2. NCBI lineage: Eukaryota > Metazoa > Arthropoda > Insecta > Blattodea > Blattidae > Periplaneta > Periplaneta americana. Next base: position 15,818,692 of record JAJSOF020000001.1, on the reverse strand, counting down.
ATTATTATTATTATTATTATTATTATTATTATTATTATTATTATTATTATCATCATCATCAGTTATCACTATCATCATTGCTAGCTCTGTTTTTCTTTCTTTTTTTTCTTGTATTAGCTCGATGACAGCTCTATAGTGTTCTTTTGACCCTATTGACCCTCTATAGGGCTTTAACTTAATTTATATTATTTTCATCAACGTCTGTATTTCTTTTTTGTATTTATATGTGCTATCTGGTAGGATGGAAGAGAAGGCTTTATGGCCTTAATCCTGTCAGATTAAATAAATAAATTGCAACATAGGCCTGTGGGTTTTTCCCTAACAACTAATACAGTAGAAGACAGCTACAATATGCTCACCATATGCTTGGCATCTCCGATTAACTTTATACATAGAATCAATGTAAGTTGCATGTATGTATTACATATTAAAGATATTTCTATAAAATAAAGGTTGAATTTATAGTCTGTCACTATTTCTCTGTACATAGTGCGTGTGTTTTTCAACGGAGCGGTCCGTGGTTCGATTCTTGCCGTGAGTGGAGTTTTATCTTCATTTTAGGGCTTCGTACTTCACCCTTGTCTTGCTTTCAGACATTCAAATAAAGAAAATCTCCGATTTGAATTTTTTGGATTATGGTTATTTTTTCAAAAATCGCTTCAGTTATTCTTCCTGTGACACATATCGTCAAGTGAGATGTACTGCCTCATAATAGATGTACATATCAGATAGTACCTAAATCAGATGAAAATAATGATAATTTTTTAAATTTTAATGTTATACAGTAGAACTTGGTTATAACGACATCCAAGGGACCTTGAAAATTATGTTGTTATAAACGAGTGTCGTAGTAACCGAGATTCATATTATCAGTCTAGTGAGGTGGAAAATGAAAAATAATAAACATAATTAGGCTTATTTTAGATTTATGTATTCACTTTTAAGCATACCATGAACACAATAAAATACATGTACAATTATAAATACAGTATTCTGTATTAAAACAGTTTGTTCATTGCTCACCAAACTTATTTACTAAGGAGTGAAGTAATCAGTCATTTTACTCTGTTGTCTCCTACTTGCCCAATATACACTTTCTAAATTAAATTCTATGTTCATTATTTCAGTTGCAATTTCACTGCTCCCTCTCCTAGCTTCATACTCCCTCCTCTAGCTTCATAGAAATGTTCACAATTCTAATGGCTTCTAAAGTGTCACTCACTTCTTTTAGTGGCCATACTGCGTTAAAATGCGTGCACTTAGTGAAAACTTCCTGTCGAAACTGACCGCATGCAGGTACCATTAATACCGCATGAATTCGGGCAGGTTACAATGGGATGGAGAATCTGCCTGCATTCCAGAGGTCTGTGATAGAAGGGAACAGTAAAGGATTTGCCAGATTTCAGCAAAATATTTCTTAAAATACTTTGGTTCTTAGAAAATCTTATTCCAAACTGAGGTTGAAAATGACGTTATATGCGAGGTAGACGCATATACTTTTGTCGTATTAAGCAAGGTAGGAAAGCATACAGTGTCTATCAGTATTATTCGTACAGGTGAAAATATGTAACAAATTTAGTGATAAAAGACACATGAAATGCAAGTATTATATTTATCTTTGAAAATTCTGTTCAGCAGCATTATGAATACAAGTAAAACAAAAAATACACTCCATATTAAGATCATAAACATGTAAATAAATAAAATTTAACAAAAAAATAGAATTTCTTCACCTGTCATTTATGTTCGTACACTTAGTAACAAAATTAAACAACTACACATAAATAACAAAAAATTACGTGCTAATATATGATTGCATATCTTCTGGCTTTGATCACTGCCTGGCACCATCTCTGCATGGAATTTACCGACTTTTTACATTGCTGGGGAGTGAACATTCGCCATTCTTTCAGCACAACAGATCTGAAGTGTTCTTTGGACGAAATTGTATTTTTATGTTCATTTTACTTAAATCTTAATGATAAATGCTCGACGGAATTCAGATCGGATGATCGAGGAGGAGTATGAAGTTGCTTCGGGACGTTCCGTATCAACCAGTGTTTGTTCATTTCGGCCGTATGTTTGCTGTCGTTGTCTTGTTGGAAAATGCAGACAGACGGCAAACCCATTTATACTGCGCTTTACTTAACATTATTTTTCTTGACGTTGTTATAAATCATTTTGTCCATAATTCCATCAATGAAGTAGATATTACCCACGCCTTTCGCGGACATACAGCTCAAGTCATTATCCATGTTTCAGAATGGAAAGAGTGTTATCCACTTCGTCGGCCTCATTCTTCTTTCTCCACACTCCATGGGCACCATCGGATCCGAAAAGATTAACCTTGGTCTCATCCGACCATATAACACTGTCCCAAAATTCTTGCTCCTTATTTACATGAGCTTTAGCAAATTTAATTCTTGAAACTCGATTTTTCCTATTTACTAAGGGCCTCTTTCTTATCCTTCTACCATGAAATCCATATTTATATAGAACACGCCGCACCGTTGATTCGTTAACAGTCTTCCTTGTGGTTTTTGTCATGAGGGGACGTGGTTTCGGCACACTTAATAGTTGATTTGATTTTATCTGTCTTATGATAAAATGTTCTTCCCTCTCATTAAGTATTTTTTCTTTTGGTTTCCTCTTCTGATTTTCAGTAGATCCACGGTATTAGAATTCATTAACCACATATTGTATTCTGGAATGGCTTTTATTTATTATATTGTCTATTTTCCTTAAAGAATAACCTTTAAGAGTCAGTCTAACTATCGTCCCGTTTAGCTCGGCATTCAGTTCCTTGGACTTGCCTATTTTGAACAGAACTGACTGCTGAAGCAAAACAAACCCTAGGGCACGGGGTAATGCATTGTTTACGTTGCACTCGCTGTTATCATTAGGGCATGGACCCCCGAATATGTGAACATTACTAAAGTGTACGAATATAAATGACATACAATTTTATTTTCAAAGTAACATGTTTATTAATATTTGTGTTATTTAGGGATTAAAATACAACTGGTTGTAAATTAACGCTCTAAGAAATGGTTTTAAAACATAGTACACTAGTGTTACTGTATAAATATAATTACTTTGTACAGAATGTTGTTTTATCCGTTTAAAATAAATATGTACGAATAAGAATGATAGACACTGTATGTCTTACGGGGAATTAGTTGGGACCACAGAATATTTGACGTTATAGGCGAGGTGTCGCAAAAAACGAGGCCGCTATAACCAAGTTCTACTGTATTTTCAGAAATTTCATAGGTCATTTTTCTGTGATTTATAGATTATCAACTTCCGAGCCTTCCGATCACTGTGGTCACTATAGTCTGGGAAGAATGAAATGAGTGCAGTGTAAACTCGCGGAATACGTCGAAGAATTTTAAAGCTTTCTATTAACTGAATTTAAATAATGAACATGTTTCATTGTGTGGGAGATATGAACGGTTGATTGCTGTTCAATATGACGCATGCTTGCATTCCTCATTCAGTGCCTTAGTCCCTTTTCCATCAGTAAATAGGGCGACAATTCATAGTGGACGATTATACTTCGAAATTAATCGTGCGAAAGCTAACAGTATCTATGAGAGGAACTGAAACAGAAACCGTTACTGTTATTCGATAATTGAAACTAACGCGTCTGCGGTAGCTGTTAAATTTATTATTGAATACAACTGCTATTCAATATGGGAGCTGTGTACGTCACAGATACATGTACACGTATTAGCAGACATTCAAGAATTGTAATCAGACCACTGTCTGCCACACAACGGGAAACAGAATTAAAAGGAGTTTACATTGAAACGTTATCGACTTTGCATGTGTTTTCACTACTATTACAGCTTATGTCTTGCTGAAGGAAATGTTAATAACATTTTTCTCGTCTTTACTTATGTATGTATGTATTTATTCACACTGCAGTGGGTATATACCCGGTGGCAGTGGTAACTAATTACACTCAATAATGACAATTATAAACTTATTAATTAAAAATACAATTAATAATAATACTAATAATTAATACTAACAATAATTAATAATAATAATAATAATAATAATAATAACAACAACAACAACAGGGAATATACTAAATTAAATGAAACGATCACTTAAAATAACATTTGAAATAAATCTAATTTGTATCTTAAAACTAAGATCGAACTAAAACCCACGAGTATGATATGTTCATATCTGCACAAGTACCTTTCAAATTACACTCATTTCGCTGTCAACTCACTCACTGCAATGGAACTACGACACATTGCACTGATTCTATCCTGATTTCACTAACATTTCAAAAACATTTCACTGTTCAAATACTATGCACTGCCACTATAAACTATAAAGCTTCACTGACAGGAACACGTTTCACTTACACAGCACACTTCACTGACACGACATACTTCTTCACTGATACAACACACTTCACTGACACAACATAATTCTTCACTGATACAACACTTCAATAACAACATATCATTTACACCCTTTAAATACTGTGTATAATTACCGTCTATTAGTAAGGTCCTTAAGCCTATTTTTAAATACATTTTTGGTTGTTGGTAAAGCCTTTAGTAAGTCTGCAGGTAAAGCATTCCAGTCCCTGATAGTACGATTGAGAAAAAACTTTCCAGTGTCCGTCCTCTGTCTTCTTTCCCTCAGTTTATAAGAGTGGTCGTTCCTTGAAGAGTAATTTGGCGGCTGCAACCTATTTTTATTTCTCTCCAGGCAGGCTCACCTTTGTATGTTTTGAACAGTGCGCATAATCGAATTCGCGTTCTCCGGTCCGTGAGTGCGTCCCATTTTAATGGTGAATTTTTCCGACAACACTTAAGAGCCCGTTTTTTAATCTTTTCCAGTGTCTTAATATGTTCTAATCTGTAAGGATCCCAACATGCAGCACCATATTCCATTACTGGACGTACTAGTGATTTATATGCAATCTCTTTGGATTTATCAGAACCTTTTTTTAGTACCCTCATCACAAAGTGTAACGCTCTCCATGCTTTTCCCGCTGTGTCTGTAACGTGTTCCCCCAGCCGAGATCGCTGCTAAATGTTATTCCGAGGTATTTACATTTGTTAACTTCCGGAATTGTTTCAACCCCCTAACGTATACGATGTGACTATTTTATTTCTTTTCCTTGTAAAGCTGATGGCTTTCTTCTTTAGAGAATGTATTTTCATTTTGTTGGCTATTCTCAATCGTTTATTCTATTGAGGTCATTCTGGAGAAGAGTAGTATCTTCATGGCTTTTTATTTCCCTGTATACCATACAATCATCCACGAATAAGCGAACCCTAGACAAGATGTTTACTGGCAGATCATTTACAAAAGCCAAGAATAGAAGAGGCCCCAAGACACTCCCCTGCGGGACTCCGGAAGTAATTTCAATTGAAGAAGTACAGAAATTTATTTGTTTTACGCACACACAGTGTGATTCTTTGACACTCGGGAGGAAATTAAACACAGAATAAATATGGGAAATGCCTGTTATTATTCGGTTGAGAAGCTTTTATCATCCAGTCTGCTGAAAAAAAATCTGAAAGTTAGAATTTATAAAACAGTTATATTACCGGTTGTTCTGTATGGTTGTGAAACTTGGACTCTCACTTTGAGAGAGAAACATAGGTTAAGGGTGTTTGAGAATAAGGTGCTTAGGAAGATATTTGGGGCTAAGAGAGATGAAGTCACAGGAGAATGGAGAAAGTTACACAACGCAGAACTGCACGCATTGTATTCTTCACCTGGCATAATTAGGAATATTAAATTCAGACGTCTGAGATGGGCAGGGCATGTAGCACGTATGGGGAATCCAGAAATGCATATAGAGTGTTAGTTGGGAGGCCGAAGGGAAAAGACCTTTGAGGAGGCCGAGACGTAGATGGGAAGATAATATTAAAATGGATTTGAGGGAGGTGGGATGTGATGATAGACACTAGATTAATGTTGCTCAGGATAGGGACCAATGGCGGGCTTATGTGAGAGCGGCAATGAACCTGCGGGTTCCTTAAAAGCCATAAGTAACATTGTGATTTTTAAGTATCTTGATAGTCTCAATGTGTAGTAACAATGCTGACGTTAATATAATGTTGATTCTTTAGCATTCTGTACACACCAAAAACAAGCGCGAGAGAAATTAATAAGATCATCAAATACGATTGAGATCTGAAGAAATCAGTGTTGTCAACCTGTTTATACTAAAAATTCCTAAAATACCTCTTATTTTTTCCTACAATCCAATAAAACAAAATCCCTAATTTCAAAATACAGAGTGGGGCATGGGAACCAAGTGTTTTTGGAATGGCTTGTACTCGGTCATTATGAAAGGGAGAGACGTGCGGCATGTGACATTCCATTCCGTGGCTCATAGCATTTCACCTGCAGTTGGCATCTTGGAGCAGTGGACGCATGTTTGCGTATGATTGTTTTGTTAGAAATGGCGAGTCGGTGAGCTCGATACGGCGTGAGTTTTGCCACAGATTCAATATTAATCGCAATGATTCTGTTCCCATTCGTGACACAATCTTATGTTGGGTTAAAAAATTAAAAAAAAGGGGCGATACTGAAGAATAAATCGCCCGGCCCCCAACACAGAGTGCGCACTGCAGAAAATGTTCAGTCAGACAAGCGATACTGCGCAGCCCAGGCCGCTCTGCTCGAAGACATTCAGCTGCTCTTGGAATCAGCAATCGTACGGTAAGACGGATTTTGCAAGGCGATTTACATTTACACCCATACAAGATAGGTGGTTTCAGCAAGATGAGGCCACGGCGCATATCTCCAGAGCGTCAATGGCAGTTCTTTGCCTTCTGTTTTCCAATCGTCTCATTTCGAGATTTGGTGATGTTCCATGGCTCCCTCGGTCCCTTAACTTGTCCACGTGATTTTTTTCTATGTGGGTACCTAAAGGCACGTGTTTACGAGGATAAGCCCCGAATATTAGATGAATTAAAGGACACAGTACGTCAACACATCACCCAAATCAACAGAGATCCCCTGGAAAGAATAGAGGTGACTTTTCGTCAGCGCCTTAAACAATGCGTCAACACAGACGGACATCACATGCCAGATGTAATTTTCCGCTCATAATTGAAATGGTATGTTCTCACAAACGTTGTTCTACGAATAAAATGTGTTGAAAACTAACTGTTTTATGATTATTTTAAAAACACTTGGTTCCTATGCCCCACTCTGTACAATTTCAGCTTAACCCTTAACTGGTACAGTGAGGTCTCGCGGACCGCAGGGTGCAAATCCAATGAGATATCTTATCAGTACCTCAGCAGTCTGTGTAAGGAGTGGCCGTGTTGTGCTTGCTTGTGTCATTGATTTATTATGGTTCTAATTACAGAAGCGGTCTCACTGACTGCGCATACCACTTGCGTTGCTAATATTGTTGGATGAGTCATTATTTCTTCGTATGGGCAGGGCGAATAATTTTATATTCATATGGATTTAGGTTAATTATAAGTGTTTTTCTTCCTATTGGTACATATGTACAAGCTGCAGCATTCACAGTTGATTTTGTTAATATTTATTAATTGATTCACCAAGATAATTTCTACCTTGAATCTCCATATTTTTCCCAACTTGGTTCTACAATAATCTTAATTTAGTTAAAAATAACTGCTTACTTGATTCTAGTACAGTAAAGTTCTTGCTTGAATGATCCAGAAGTCTTCTCGTTCTGAATATCATTCATATTATATTGGTATGGCTATTTAAAAATTACGCTCCTATAATTGAAGTGTGTGATGACAAAATTCGCTCAGGCCATTTTATTTTATTTATTTATTTATTTATTTATTTATTTATTTATTTATTTATTTATTTAACCTGGTAGAGATAAGGCCATCAGGCCTTCTCTTCCCCCTCTGTCAGGGGATTACAACTACACTATTAAGAATACAATTACAATTATAATTACAATTAATATAAAATTTACAAATACAATAAAAATCGAAGTACTAAAAGATTAACTGATTAATAAAAGCTAGACAGTTTATTGTAGAAGTTAAGAAGAGAGAAGCATTTCTTTTATTGATTAAGTACAAATTAAACCTACTCTACGAAGTAAGAAAATGTTTAATAAGCTTGCTTTTGAACGCTACTAAATTCCGACAGTCTCTGATGTCACTGGGTAGGGTATACCACAAGCGCGAGAGCGAGATTGTGTATGATGATGAATACGATGATATCTTATGTGTTGGTATGGCTAGTATGCGGCTATTTTGCGTGAGTGTGAAGAGATTATGATATGATGACAGGTAACTGAAACGGGAGGCAAGGTAGGTAGGTGTAGAAGTGTGAAGGACTTGGAAAAGGAGAACAAGAAAATGAAAATTTCTACGTTCGTTAAGCCGTAGCCAGTTTAGAGTTTGGAAGGATGGGGTAATGTGGTCAGTGCGACGGATATCGCAGACGAAGCGAACACAAGAATTATGAACACGTTGTAATTTTTGGAACTGGTTGACATTGAGGTCAGTCAGTAGAAAATCAAAATAATCGAAGTGGAGCATTACTAGTGTTTCCACTAGTATTTTCTTGAGTGATACCGGAAGGAATTTTCGAATGCTGTTTAAGGAATGCAGTATGGAAAGCACTTTTTTGGTAATATGGGTTACTTGGTTATTCCAGTTTAAATGCGTATCAAAGTAAACTCCAAGGTTTTTAACACAGGAAGCAAAAGGGATTATTGTGTCGTTTAACTTGACTGGAAAAGCAGGAGTAATATTGCGTAATAGACGTTGATGTCCCACTAGGATTGCTTGTGATTTTCTTGCATTGCGAGTCAAACCAAACTTTCTGGCCCATGCAGATATAGATTCAAGGTCCTCGTTAAGATTTTGTATTGCGTCATTGAGTGAGTCAGGGGTTGTAAGGATATAGATTTGTAAATCGTCTGCGTAGAGGTGATGCTTACAGTGCTGTAGAGTCGAGAGGATGTCATTTACGTAAATAGTGAATTTTGCCATTTTTATAGAAATATCTGATTTTTTCTAGATCTCTATCATATTTTAAGCTTCTTTCCTCCAAAACAACGCCAATCCTTGTCTACAAATTTGTGTTGTTGTGCATGCCACTTGAAAGTTCGATCAGTCCGTAAACCGGTGGATAAAAACTGGCCCAGTCCTTTCATAAAAATATACTGAACGTGATATTTGAATCACACTCATCAATTTACTTAATTACTAGTCATGTATCTATCTTGGCATTTTTATGGATAGCGATCTAAATTGGAACACTCAAGTAACACATTTGCAAAAAAATATTTTCTGAACATCACTCCTTGTTCCATATGAAAGAATTTCTACCACTTAGACTAAAAAGAATCTTATTCAGACGCTTGTAATGCCCCATTTTGATTAATGCGATTCCTTGCTAACTAATGTAAATTCACTCTTAGCTGAGAGACTACAACGTATTCATAATGTGTGCATACGATTCATCTGCAATACTCGTAAATTTGACCATATAACACCTTCCCTCCAGTTACTTTCATGGGTGCGTCTGAAGGAACGAAGAACAATACATTCACTGTCTCTTCTGTTTAGAATCATGCATACTTCTACTCCGAATTATCTGTTATCGCGCTTTCAATTTCTTACAACTCTTCGAAACCGACATCAAGCACTTCTTTCTATCCCTCATCATAGAACGTCTTTACACTCATCTTTCTATACTGTAGAAATACCTCGCCTCTGGAATTCCTTACCTAATGACGTCAAGGACTGCCGGACTTTATCACACTTCAAAATTAAATTGGAAAATTTTGTCTTAGTTAATGTTTTTAGGTATTGCTAGAAGTATCGATTTGTGTTTTTTTCTTTTTCTTTTTAATCTAGATTAAAATTGCAAGTTTCTTGTTTATGTTAGTTAATTAGTTAGGATAGAATTAATTATGATACTTAATCACTCATTTAAAGTTTGTGTGACTGCAACCTGTGTATATTTTTGTGTGGCTTTATTTTGTTTAGTGTTTTTTTTTTCTCTCTCTCTCTCTTTATTTCTTGTGTAGTTTTACTTTGTATATAGTGTTTTTTTTTCCTGTTTATTTCTATTATTGCATTTGTATTCCTGATGTTGTGGAAGAGAAGGCCTGATGGCCTTAACTACAGCAGAATAAATAAATAAATAAATAAATAAATAAATAAATAAATAAATAAATAAATAAATAAATAAATAAATAAATAAATAAATAAATAAATAAATAAATAAATCAATAAATCAATACTAATAATAAATCTGTAGCCGAAATTTTTCTGGTAATTTTCGATTTTCCAAAAATAATTGGTCCTAAGATATATGATTAATCACCCTGAAACCCAAAATCGCTTTTTTGAAATTTTTCTTTGTATGTATGTCTGTTTGTCTGTCTGTATGTTTGTTACCTTTTCACGCGATAATGGCTGAACGGATTTCGATGAAAATTGGAATATAAATTATGTTCGTTGTAACTTAGATTTTAGGCTATATGGCATTCAAAATACATTATTTAAAAGAGGGGTTATAAGGGGGCCTGAATTAAATAAATCGAAATATCTCGCTTATTATTGATTTTTCTGAAAAATGTTACAAACAAACGTTTCTTTAAAAATAATTTGCGATAAGTTTTATTCCTTGAAAAATTTTGATAGGACTGATATTTAATGAGATAAATGAGTTTTAAAATTAAAATAACTGCCATCTAAGGCAGTATAATGAAATAAAAAACAAATGACTTCGTCTATAAGGGGCCTTGGACAGCAACAATCGAAAGCTATGGAAGATAGCCTACAGAGAATGTTTCTGTGTTTGTATGAAGTAATATCGGAAGCTAAATTAACCGATTTGTATAATTAATTATTATTTCACCATTGGAAAGTGTAGTTTCTCTAGATGGACATAATGCTATAATGTTATTACAGTAACTTCTGATATTATATAGTGTAATATAATATAATATAATATAATATAATATAATACAATATATAATATAATATAATATAATATAATATTATATTATATTATATAATTTAAGTTATTTGAAGGGTTCAGAACCATAGTGGGCCAAATGCCATTTACTGAATACGTAGAAAACAAGGATTAAAATTAAGTTATTATCATAATTCAATGGAAACATATAAGAAGTAAAATAAAATATACACATTAAATCTAAATGATGTCAATCTTCATTAAACTATGGTTTCATGTAATAAAAATTAGAAACATGTTAAAGGAATTGTCATTCCACCAATGAGTGGTCTCTGGACCAAAATGATCGCATTTTAATTATTTGGATGCAATTTAAATTAAGTAACATATTAAATGATTTATCCTTCTATCAAACACGAATGTTCCCTGGATCAAATGTCCTATTTTAATTATGTAATTACTTTATATTTATTTCTAACGGGTGCAGCGGAGCGCACGGGTACAGGTAGTAAATAAATAAATGTATAGCAGTCCATTTCCGAAAATGTAATACTAATCCAAATTATTTGGCAAGTCCATTGCCTGGTTCATCGTCGGCCTCGTCCAGGCAGCACATAATATAGACTGCACACTGCTATAGTACAGCGTTGAAGGCGGGACGTCGGCGCCTAATACACTTATCACATCCTCGCGCGGTGATAACGGCAGCCAGGCTCCTCCTCAGTATAAGGTGCGAATTTACTTCATGATAATTCCAAAGTGCAAATTGCTCCCAAACTTTAACGCCACCGCTTTCTCTGAAGAGTTGCATTGTAGTTAAATGTAGTTTCAGAAAATAACACTCCTCAGTATCCCGCTCGCCTCGGGTAAGAGCAAATAATTTCATTCCTTCTGTAGCTGCTCCATATCTACACCCCACTCTGCGCTGTGGATTGTAAACTGGAGCGATTAAACGGCGAAGAAAATATTCCACATGACAATTTTGTGGCTACAATTATTGATATTCTCCTCACATTGGCTGTAGATGGCCCCAATAACGTCCTGCCATTATTCCTTTACCATTATTCTTACGAGATATTTTGCATGATTGTTCGGATGATGGTGAGTGCAGAACATTTTGGTGGTTTACCGACTGGAGTTATTTTCTTATGAAAGTTGTAAAAATTTAATAATTTGTGGAACGTAAATCTCACACATTTCTTCGTGAATTAAGTATACTGAACGGTAAGTATATGGAAATATATGTTAAGCTGTACGTACTGTGATTATCTCATCGAATGGTATTCATGGGCTTTTATTGAATGAAGAGAAGACTCAAGATTATACAGGGTGTTTCCGGGCTAGTGTTACAAGCTTTCAGGAAAGATGGGGAAGGGCACATGTATCAATTTGAGATAAGGAACCCTGGTCCGGAAATGACCGAGTCGAAAGGTACAAGCAAAAATAGTTGTGTGGAAATGAAATAATTTTATTCCTCTGTACACCTTATTTATGTGTATTTATCTGTACATCTCACACATACTGTATTCATCTCACGTTGTTTACGCTGTCTACTTACAGTATTCCATTCAGTGCGCTGTCTGATAGGTGGGGACAGGAAACTACACTAAAGCAATGCAGATAGCGTAATGTGTAACGGACATGGTCGGTCCTGATATGCACGTCTGTAGATAGCAGTGTATGTGTACAAGTTGCAGTGTCCAGTCGATCAGTCCTAGTGAAATGGAGGAGTACACGAGAGCGGAATAAGCAGACCTGATTTTCGAATACGGATGAGCCAATGGGAACAGTAGACAAGCTCACAGATTGTATCGGGGCAAGTACCCACGTAGGAGACATCCGGCTCATACCATCTTTCCACGACTATTCCAAAGGTTAAAGGAAGGAGGGCACATAGTGCCAAATTACAATTCCATTTCCACACAACTATTTTTGCTTATAACTTTCGACTCAGTCATTTCCGGATCAGGGTTCCTTATCTCAAATTGATACATGTGCCCTTCCCCATCATCCCTAAAAGTTTGTAACACCATCCCGGAAACACCCTGTATATTTGGTCTGACGAGTTCATTTCAAAACAGTGTTTCTAGTGTTAAGTTATTAAGTTTTCACTTGGATTCTAAATTATCATGGACATCCCATATTGACAATATTTGTGTGAAGTTATTACTGAGATTTATTTAAAATCATCCGTCCTCAAGTGAGGTTGGACACTGGAATCCGGAATTAACAAACTCGAAAAGATAAAGAGAAATGAAACGAGTTCTATTCGTATTGAGAAAACTAAAGAGTTGCATCTCAACTGATATTCTTAGAAATGTATTTTTTCACTATTTCAGTGTCACATAAATTATGGGATACACATGTGGGGGAATGCCCCAGGCGTTACAAAAATATTATTACATCAAAAGAAGGCGCTTAGGATAATGCTGAACAGAAACTATATATAAATTTTGTAGACCTTTATTCAAACTAAAATTATGACAGTGTATAATTTATATATATAATTTGAAATGTTAATAAAAATTACGGGAAAACGGAGGAACGGATTTTAATAAATTACCCCTCATTTTGAAGCTTGGAACTCAAAGTTTTTCGGAAAAATAGTAGTTTTCAGTGAAATGTCAATTTTTAAACATAATATTCCTATTTTCCAAAATCCATCTGTCGTCAGTTTTGAGAACTAGCTAATAACATTCACGGCCGACTTGATATATCCTTCGTTTTTTTGTAAAGGAGAAGCGAAGCGAGTATCAAGTCGGCCGTGTTGCATTTCAGAATAAAACAAAACACATACAACAGTAAACAATATTACACGAAGGCCATGATCTGCAAGAATGCTGACATATTTAGGACTCAAATTAAATTGGTTATTAAAAACTTAACTCACTAAAAATAATTTACAGGTTCGATTCTGTGGTGTGTAATTTTCTGGGTACAGCTGTGTATTGGATATTAAAAATTATAAAACTTGAGGTGGTTTGATGACATTATTACCATTACAAATGAAATATTATTGTAGTTAATGCCATGATGTGACTATATTTCATTAATTATACATATTAATGCTATATTGATGATATGAAAGTGAAACGTTTTGGGGTTATATAAGTACATGTAGAGAATAACTTAAATTAGATTTTGATTTCTATATTTTACTGAGTGGCAGCTATATAATATATATAGTATATGCTACTGAAAGCTATAAAACTTACATAAGATAATATTATTAAAAATCAATTATTTTTATAATTATTAATCAAGTGGGGTTGGGTCTTTTTCATATATTTAATGGCGGTGTGGTGTAGATATTTATATGCGTGGTTCTCTTCAGTATTGGCTCAAGGGAGAGTATCTTTCATTGTTATGGAAGCAAATAACTTTCAGAATATCTGGTATTCTTCATTGAAAATAAATCTGAAAAATGTTTATTTGAACGTCTAATGAACTTAGTTTGCAGCATTTGCTGCATAAGCCACTAGTATATATATATAATTTGAACTGGTAATGAAAATTACGGGAAAACGGCTGAACGGATTTTAATAAATGACCCCTCATTTTGAAGCTTGGAACCCAAAGTTTTTCAGAAAAATAGTAGTTTTCAGTGAAATGTCAATTTTCCTGCATCATTTTCCTATTTTCCAAAATCCATCTTTCGTCGTTTTGAGAACTAATTAATTGCATTTCAGAATAAAACAAAACACACACTACAATAAACAATAGACTATTACACGAAGGCCATGACCTACAGGATTGCTGACATACTTAGAGTTCAGATGGGTCAGATTCTTTCACATCATAATGCCAATATGTCAATCTTCATTTGTGTAATTTTTTGATAACGTATAAAAATAATTTACAAGTCTGATTCTCTGGTGTGTAGTTTTCCGAGTACAGCTGTGTATTCGATATTAAGAACTACAAAACTTAAGATTGTTTGGTTACATTATTACCATTAAAAATGAAATATTATTATAATTAATGCAACACATAATGATACACTGATGATAAGTGAAACCTTTTGGGGCCTAAAGTAAGTAGACGCATAGAAAGAAGATTTTATATTACATTTTCATTTCTATAATACTGTATACTGAGTAACGGCTATATATATATATATATATATATATATATATATATATATATATATTTTACTGAAAACTATAAAACTTACGTAACAGCGTGGTCGATCGACGGATGTTGCGTCAACATTTGTTGAGACTATAAATAAAATTAGGAATGCCTATAACATCGACATCAACGTGAAGTTTCGATTTTATGCACGAGAGCGTATAATCTCATAAACTTCTTTCCATCTGACTGTAGATAATTATTTCAAAAGAAGTAATATAATGATAACGAGATACTAAGGTTATTGTTATGAACTTAACACTACTTGTATTAAATTGTAGGATATGTGGAAATCAAACCACAGTATAGAGAACATATCTCTATACTGTGATCAAATAGTTGTTTTCTTCCTGCTCACAAGGAAGTAATGCCATTGTTTAAAACTTCTGTCGTACGTAATTTTGACATACGTATAATGGATAAACAATTGATCCTCACTACTTTTCCCGCCAAGAGACCACCTCCTTCTTCTAGCTATGCCTCCGTCTTTCAGTTGCTGACTATAGTAGTCGTGACAGCAGGTTGCAACTTACACGCTTGGCCAACTTATTATGAGATATAATTATTTGGAAGTATACGTCAGATTTACGTATCAATAGTAGCCTATTAATAGAAAAATTTCTGTTAATGCAGTTTATTTATTCCCTTAAGTGTGTTTTATCTAACAAAGTAACACTGGATGAAAACTTACGTGGTGATCGACACTACTCTGCACATCATAGATGAAAGTTGAAATGATGATTCTAATGATGACGCTGAAGGCAATGTAGTGATTGAATATGAAACTTGTAACAATGACAATGATCTAAGATACAGTAGGAGAGATTGAGAATCACGTAGAAAGCAAGCGAATGGAGGAAGAAGTCAAAAAGGAGAAAACAGGAAGAAAAGAAAAGGAAAGGAGAAGAGAAGAGAAGAGAAGAGAAGAGAAGAGAAGAGAAGAGAAGAGAAGAGAAGAGAAGAGAAGAGGGCAGAGGACATAGGGCAGAGGGCATGAGGGCAGAGGGTAGAGGGCAGAGGGCAAGAGGGCACGAGGGGAGAGGGGAGAGCTATTGCTTCACTCCCACATGTAAAACCGATTGTTCGTTCTGACATTGCTACTTGCGTTTTCGCATTGGAACTCAAGAACTGAAGATGTATGTATTATATTGTCTTGTATTGTAGTAATGTATTGCTTTGAATTGTATTGTATTAATTATGTTATATTCATAGCATTGTAGTAATTTTCAATCTTACTGGTTGAGTGGAAGAGAAGGCCGAATGGCTTTAACCCTGCCAGATAAAATAAACCATTATTATTATTATTATTATTATTATTATTATTATTATTATTATATGTATACTGATTGTTTCATTGTCTCTAATTCACTGTAAGTTGGCAACAAACACGAAATATAAATTTGTAGTTTTATTGAGCTTCACAAACGATTTTTTAAATCGTAAATAACATGGCAGAAATACTTTTTTCACTGAAATAAACGCCAATGTCACAGCATAATGGTATTTTTATTTTGTAATTTATATAGGGCCCATATTAAAAATAAAATTAACCCTAAAACACAACCTTCTGGCACGCCTAATTTTACAGTTTAAATATTACAAATTAATTATGAATTTTAAGTTACTTGGGTTCTGTTACTATATGATTTAAATACATTTCTGTATGCTATAAGTATCAAATTAGTGTGTGTTAATTGAATTTTTCAAAGCAACATGAAACTTTAATAACACCATTATGCAACGAGCCTATAATGATAGTAATTAAGACGCGAGTGTGTTTGTTTATGAAACTCGCTTGCGCTCGTTTCATAATTTTCATACGAGCCATTATAGGCAAGTTTCATACAACTTTTTATGCTCGACCATACTTCTAATTTGAAATTATTCATAAGTATTCATGTTATGGTTATTAGTATTAGTATTTATTTAACCTGGCAGAGATAAGGCCGTCAGGCCTTCTCTGCCCCCTAACCAGGAGATTCCAACTATAATATGAAGAATAAAATTACAATTAGTATTAAATTTACAATTACAATTACAAATAAAATTACAATTAGTATTAAATTTACAATTATAATTACAATAAAAATCAAAGTACGAAAAGATTACCTCACTAATTAAAGCTAGATAATCCATCATAGAAAAACAAAGAATATTTTATATTTACTGAATTACAAATTAAACCTAGAATAACAAAATTGTATAGTGATGAAATTACTGGATATTGAAGTATTTTGTGATAGATTAAGGAAACTATGTTTGTTTCCTATGTTATGTAAGTGAGGAGCGGAACTGACCTGAATTGTGAGATGTGCGCAGACGCGAAAGTATTGATTTTTTTCGAGGCACGAATGTCATTGACCTTGATATAATCTAGAGAATAACATGAACTAATTTTGAAATAACCTGGAAATTGATTTAGAATTGAAAAACGAGACGACAAATTGAATTTATTTGAATATTATTTACAATTAACGCTAATTATTATAGTAACAGAACATAACTTTCTGCGACAGTATTGGATTTCCAGCCTCCGTGACTTTTCGCTAATTGTCTTTCGATTGCGTATACGAGAATAATCGATACTTGCGGTTTTATAATGGTACAATGGTGATTTCTCATTGGCTGAATAACTGAATTATAATGAATAGGTGTACTTTAATGAGGTGCATTAAAGGCCTACTATCAGGTGTATAATTACTACATTTCGGCATGGTCGAGCATAAAATTAATTTTTATCAGAACTTTAAAATATGACTTGTTTCCGTTTTCAACTGGTTCTTGTATATACACCAAATGTCTCTGGACGTTTTTAGCATTGGATCATATTATATAGTGTACCAAATGTCTTTCAATGATTCTGAAGAGATCCTCCGGATAATGCACTATTTTGAGTTCGTACAAACATTTCTCGCGTAACCATGGAATTAATTTTAACAAGACTTTATTCCATGTTCGTACAACTGGCCCTTTCTCTATGTCCTCCGAGAAAATGCGGTTTGTTGCCATTTCACGCGCATGCTTTACCATTTCGTGGCAGAAATTCGATGGTCTCTTAGTTGCAGTAACAGGTCTCGAGGCAATGTGTATACGTCAGAAACAGGATTCTGTCGTCACTCACTCACTGCACTGATAACCCAAGAATGAAAACGACACCTGGAGGGCTGCAGCTGGCCGCTATCATGAAACCAATGAGCGTGGCTGTTACCCAGCTGTGAGTGTTCCCAGGTACAAGTAGACCGTTCTATCGTAGCTACAGGGCTCTGTGAAAATATCTATACAGATACTAATCAATCTGAAACTAAGAGCTTATAATACAGGGTGTTCACAATGAGACTCCAACATTTCAAACAAATATAGTGGAAAGGAAAATGTGTATACTATAATTAGTCATTATTATACATGAAAATGATGATATAACTCATCAAGTTTTTAGTGTTACATAATTTAGTTCAGTGTAGTTGCACAGGGGTACCTCGGGTGGAGCGAAGATGGTCAAATCTATAACCGATTTCACGCCATGTGTTGCTCAGCATGTTTTCTGTGACAATTTATGGCACCTATTACGCGACGTTTCAAGTCCATAATTTCATTAACTTTTGTAGTGTACAGTATACTTTGTCTTTGACGTATACCCAGAAGAAAAAAAACATCTAGTGTAATGTCGGGGGAAAGCGGAGGCCAAGAAATCGGATCGTCACGACCAATTTAAAGGTGGCCTCATCAGAAAATATCTCGCGAGATAAAATGTTTCGTTCTCAGCAATGCGATCCAGTATAGTGATTGCTAGACTTCGTTGAATTGCCACACGCAGCATGCAATCAGGTTGCCGATGTACGGTAGTATAGAGGAGGTGAGCGGCCGCTCGGTCTCGTAGTATAAGCAGTTCATGTTAAAAGTTGTGACTGGTCCAAATAGATAGAGCAGCTACAGCTAATATATACCTATGTAAGCACTTGTTTTTGCATTACTATGGTTGGAATAGTCAAAGCTTAACATTTCTTCAGTGCAGACAAGAATTCAATCAAACATACTACAATGAGAGTGTTGCTGTTCCAAATAATTGCCCCTGGAATGCCCTTACCCCCGCAGCCTGTCTTGACACGTTGGGGAACGTGGCTGGACGCTGTTAATTATTATGCAGAATATTACGGCAAAATAGTGGAGGTAACTGATGCATTGGATAGCACAGACAGTTCCGCTGTTGCAGCTATAAAATCATTGCCTTCTGAACAGCTATTGGAAGACATTCTGTTCATTGATTCTAATTTTAAAATCGTGTCCAAAAGCATCATCCTGTTAGAATCGTCTAAACTACAACTCTCATAAGCTCTTAATATAGTGGATAAAGTATCACAAACCGTTATCCAAAATAACAATTCACTAATTTCAGAAAAAGTGAAATGTAAGTTGAGAAACATTATTGCTAAAAATTCTGCCTATTCAGAACTTCGCATTATAAATGATGTGCCATCAGGTCACGACAAGACATCTGAAGTTGGTGTACTAAAAAGTAATGATTTCCGTTATTCAAATATGTAGACAACGTATTACATCGTGTGATGCTGAACGTACATGTTCCCAAAATAAAAACTGTTTAAGTGATCATCGAAGGAGGTTACTTTGCAGTCGCTCAAAATGTACGTAACTCTTCACTGCAATGCACATATTCAAGGATGATGTGAGTATCTTACATTAAATTTTAAAATAATTGTATATTTACATGTTTAGACATTTCCTATTTCAATGATCATTCATTATATTTCTAATGCAGGATACAGGTTTTATTGTAACCGCAGTATACTGCTCAGTGCTTACATCAGAGGCATACTCATCCGTTGCACGCCCCCTTCTAATACAGTCTATACCGCGTGCACAGTAAACCTTGCGATTCTCGTGGCAATTCCACGAAGTCTAATGATTGCAAATGCTTCTTTCTTTTCTCGGTCATCAGGCTTGATTTCCTGCACAATTTGTACCTTGTACCTTGTACAAATGATGAATGATCGTTGCTTTGTAAATTTAATCTGATTGGCTATGTATTGTATACTTTTAGTAGAGCCATCGATGTAGCTCAGTCGGCAGACTCGCTGGGCTGCTGATCCGGAGCTGCGTTCGGGCTTGGGTTGGATCCCCCTTTGCTCTCATTGAATGGTTTCTTCCGAGGTTTTCCCCAGCCGTGGGACTGAAGCCGGATGGTTTATGGCGAGTCCTCGGCATCACTTCATTTCACCCCTTTGATTTGATTACCTGGTTAGGTTTCTCCGAGGTTTTCCCCAACCAAAAGGCAAATGCCGGGTAATCTTTTGGCGAATCCTCGGACCTCACCTCACCTCATCATTGTAGAAAATTACTAAATTGTAAAAATTGTAAAATATTGTAAAAATTTGTAAAAATTTTAATTGTAATACATCACATATTCATTCTGTATGAGGTCTCGCCCACCTCATTGAATACTACACGGCTACTATGAAGTTGCCAATATGTATTATTACTATTTAATACTAGAAAAATTCGTACCGGCACCGGGAATCGAACCCAGGACCTCTCAGCTCTGCGTGACGTCCTGGGTTCGATTCCCGGTACCGGCATGAATTTTTCTCGTATTAAATAATAATAATTGTAATTGTAATATTGTAAAATTTTGACTTGTTCCACATCTTAAAGCTTCATTGCTCATGTAAGATCTATGACAGGTATGCTCAAAATTGTAAAAGCGCCGATTACACGGATGATGCTGCACTGCATAACACACACTGTGTACGGACTGGGCTCCGCAACTTCATTGCAGCACCGCCCGTGGCATCGCTCTCATTGTCTTACAAATACGAATAATAAACTGAATTTGAAGAAGGAAATATTCAGTTATTACATTATTTATTATATTTTATACAGTTATGATACTATTATATCATAGATAATGTTATTTTTATATTCCACATTCGACATGTGTAGGCCTATTCTTTTCTGCGACTAGTCGGAAATCTATTTCCAACGAATTTACTGCAATGCACAAAATATTCTGATCTTTTAATCGGGATCTATGTTTGGATTTTTGGATTTAGCAACCTTCATTCTCGAAAATAATTGTTTGCACACATACTGTATTTCGAGTGACAGCGAATAAGCTCATCTTGGGATATTGCGTTTTGTTCATTTTTGAATACTTCTACGCTTGGCAAGTCATATTCTCCGCATTTAGTTCTGAATTCTACGTGACGTTGTAAATCAATTAACTCGTCCTGGAACTGCACTCTCACGGATTGTACTAAATTTACTATGAAAGGATTAACAAAAAGATTAATATCACTTTCCATACGTCTAAAATCATTAAATCTATGTTCTGTGAATTCACATTTGAGCTGTTCCAGTACAGAGATGTAATTAACTATATTTTGTTCAGGCACTATAGATTTCTTTACAAGTTCACCATCCGTGAAGGGTTTTTAGTGCCTTAGCTAATTCCCAACATACTACACAACTTGCTCCTAAACATAGACTCTGAATTGTTCGACTCCCTTCAATATTTGGCCTATCATGAAGTGCTTTCAATTCTTGAAACTTTAGTGCACGTTGCATCCCTGAAATATTATTTTATCATAACATGTATTTCTGTTGGAATAAAATCATGAACAATAACAATAATTGTAATAATAATAATAATAATAATAATAATAATAATAATAATAATAATAATAATAATAATGTTGATATATGAATACATATTACAGAAAACAGCTTCCCTTTCATTTCGTCATGTTCTGGAAGGCAGTGTATAATGCTTTATGATGCTCAGTAGTATTCCTGACAATATCTTACAACATAGGTAACACTTTACGTTTTCACAACAAAAATAGTCTTCTTCCCACACTGTACGGAATGATCGTTAGCTTACAGAATGTTTTGACTATCTCATTGTCCCGCACTATTCGTATGTTTACTAAGTACTTGAACTGCCTTCCGCAGTCATCCGTCGAGCTTCGAAATAGAAAAAGCACGCTCTACATTCGAAGGTTGTGATTACGGAACGTAATCGGGAGTCAGAGAATGAGCATACCTGGTCTATGGAATGTAATAAATGAATGAATGAATGAGAAGCGCAGTCGACGGTGAAGGACTTTGTGAACTGTCGACCGTTTCACACCAAGTTCTCTCGCTACTTGTCTTATTGACTTCTGTGGCTTCTTTCTTCTTCTTCTTCTTCTTCTTCTTATTATTATTATTATTATTATTATTATTGTTATTATTGTTATTAATATTATTGTTATTATTGTTATTATTATTGTTATTATTATTATTATTATTATTGTTATTATTGTTATTATTATTATTGTTATTATTATTATTGTTATTGTTATTGTTACTATTATTATTGTTATTGTTATTATTATTGTTATTATTACTATTATTGTTATTATTGTTATTATTATTATTATTGTTATTGTTATTATTATTGTTATTATTGTTATTATTATTATTGTTATTATTGTTATTATTATTGTTATTATTGTTATTATTATTGTTATTATTGTTATTATTATTGTTATTATTATTTTTATTATTATTGTTATTATTGTTATTATTATTATTGTTATTATTGTTATTATTGTTGTTATTATTATTATTATTGTTATTATTGTTATTATTATTGTTATTATTATTATTGTTATTATTATTGTTATTATTGTTATTATTATTATTATTATTATTATTATTATTATTATTATTATTATTGTTATTATTGTTATTATTATTATTGTTATTATTGTTATTATTATTGTTATTATTATTATTGTTATTATTATTGTTATTATTATTGTTATTATTATTGTTATTATTGTTATTATTATTATTATTATTTACTTACTTACATACTTACAAATGGCTTTTAAGGAACCCGAAGGTTCATTTGCCGCCCTCACATAAGCACGCCATCGGTCCCTATCCTGTGCAAGATTAATCCAGTCCCTATCATCATATCCCACCTCCCTCAAATCCATTTTAATATTATCCTCCCATCTACGTCTCGGCCTCTCCAAAGGTCTTAATTAATTAATTAATTTATTTATTTATTTATTTATTTATTTATTTATTTATTTATTTATTTATATTTAATGTGCTGTACAACAGCCAGAACCCATCACCGCAAAAAAAACAGCTTGTTACGAATCCCTACAATAAGCCTCGGAATAGGACTGATTCTCTGGCATGACCACAGCAAAGGAATAAGGTTTTGAGATTTTGCACTTGGAACGTAACTAGTGTTTATAGAACAGGAGGGGTAACATTAATAGCAAAAGAACTAGCTAGATATAGAATAGACTTTGTGGGAATACAAGAGGTTAAGTTAGATGGGAATGGCATATCACAAATAGGAGATTACTTGTTGTATTATGGGGAAGGAAACAATAATTACCAATTAGGAACAGGATTCTTTGTTCGTAAAAGAATAAAATCAGCAGTAAGAAAGATCGAATTTATCAGTGACAGGTTATCATATTTAGCACTTAAGGGTAGATGGTGCGATATCATAGTTATAAATGCTCACGCCCCTACAGAAGAGAAAGACAACCATATAAAGGATAGCTTCTATGAGGAGTACATCAGTTATTCATAGATTTCAAAAAGGCATATGACTCGGTTAAGAGGGAAGTATTATATGATATTCTTATTGAATTTCTATTCCCAAGAAACTAGTTCGATTAATTAAAATGTGTCTCAGTGAAACATACATCAGAGTCCGTATAGGTCAATTTCTATCTGATGCTTTTCTAATTCACTGCGGGCTAAAGCAGGGAGATGCACTATCACCTTTACTTTTTAACTTCGCTTTAGAATATGCCATTAGGAAAGTTCAAGATAACAGGCAGGGTTTGGAATTGAACGGGTTACATCAGCACCTTGTCTAAGCGGAAGACGTGAATATGTTAGGAGAAAATCCACAAACGATTAGGAAAACACGGGAATTTTACTTGAAGCAAGTAAAGCAATCGGTTTGGAAGTAAATCCCGAAAAGAAAAAGTATATTATTATATCTCGTGACCAGAATATTGTACGAAATGGAAATATAAAAATTGGAGATTTATCCTTCGAAGAGGTGTAAAAATTCAAATATCTTGGAGCAACAGTTACAAATATAAATGACACTCGGCAAGAAATTAAACGCAGAATAAATATGGGAAATGCGTGTTATTATTCGGTTGAGAAGCTTTTACCATCCAGTCTGCTGTCAAAAAATCTGAAAGTTAGAATTTATAAACCAGTTATATTACCGGTTCTTCTGTATGGTTGTGAAACTTGGACTCTCACTCTGAGAGAGGAACATAGGTTAAGGGTGTTTGAGAATAAGGTGCTTAGGAAAATATTTAGGGCTAAGCGGGATGAAGTTACAGGAGAATGGAGAAATTTACACAACGCAGAACTGCACGCATTGTATTCTTCATCTATAATTAGGAACATTAAATCCAGACGTTTGAGATGGGCAGGGCATGTAGCACGTATGGGCGAATCCAGAAATGCATGTAGAGTGTTAGTTGGGAGACTGAAGGGAAAAAGACCTTTAGGGAGGACGTAGATGGGAGGATAATATTAAAATGGATTTGAGGGAGGTGGGATATGATGATAGAGACTGGATTAATCTTGCACAGGATAGGGACCGATGGCGGGCTTATGTGAGGGCGGCAATGAACCTTCGGGTTCCTTAAAAGCCATTTGTAAGTAAGTAAGTAAGTACAACAGCCAGAGGCCAATAACAGTTCAGCACATGACAATTTCATAACAAGAACATTAATAATTTTAGAAATTAGAATAAAAGTACATAGGAATAATTATTAAAATAATGACAATTAAAAATAGTTGTAATTGAAAACGAAAGAATGGAATCATATAAATGAATACAATTCAAATGATATAGAAGATGAGAATAATATTATAATACTTGTCTAAACAAAACACATAAATTAATAACTGACATAAAACTACAAAAGTATATACTACACATTAAATGGATCCAAGCAATCCATGCAAATTAGCATATTTTATGCATTTGCAGACTGGAGAGAGAGATTTAGAATTTCTATTATAAAAAATTCTGAAATCTTAAACCCTTAACAGGAATATGAAGACTGATATTGCCTAAAGAAGGATTCACAATCAATATCACCCTTAATGACGTTGTAACAAAATATATAATGAAGATCTTGACGTCTTGAAAATAAACTACAGCAATTAAAATAATAATAATAATAATAATAATAATAATAATAATAATAATAATATTAATAATAATAATGATAATGATAATAATATATTTATTTATTTACTTATTTATTTATTTATTCATTCATTTGTTTGTTTGCTTATTTATTTATTTATTTATATAACAGGGCAAAGTCCCAATTACAATAGACAGTACAAATATTTGCTTAGAACATAAAATTGGAGATAGGCTACCATGAAAAAAGAGATAAAAACAGATGAAGAGTTCGCGGGAAAAACGATGAATGTTACATTTCTGTTAAGGGTTAGATAATGATCTAATTGAGTCTATAACTGCAGGATGTAGTGCTGTTTCTATAGAAAATAAAGGAAGCGATTACTGTATTCGTGGTGATAATTCTCCTTTTTACCATTTTCATTAGAACAACATTAAATTTCGTAGTGATCCATGAATTAGATAATGACATCAACCTTAACAAAACTGTGACATTCATCGTTTTTCCCGCGAACTCTTCAGATAAAAATGCAAGATACTAGTGTAAATACAAATTAAAAATGAAAAATGAAAAAAACAGGCAAATAGATACTACTTAAATAAAAGACATAGATGTAGATATAAATGAAAAATATAAAATAAAAATAAATGAAAAATGGATAAGTATAGATATCATAACCAAAAGATGTAAAATGTAGCTATAATTGGCAAATTAGAGAATAAGAAAAATAATAATAAGAAAATAATAATAATAATAATAATAATAATAATAATAATAATAATAATAATAAAATAAAATAAAATGGATTACAAGGGTTCCGAAGTTTAAACCATTTGAGAAACATTGTGGTATGGTATGACACATGTGATGTGGTATGTTATGGTACAGTCTATGGTACGGTATGAAATGATATTTTATGATGTGGTATGGTATAATAATAGTGAGAAATATATCAAGAAAAATAAACTCTGAATGCGAATATCAGAAAATCCCATTGGCCACGTTTTGCCAAATTACCTTCGCGCTATCAGCAATTCTATCGAGACAGTTTCATTAAATAGCTTACTAGAAGTTCTAGTTACTCTCTTTGCATGTAGACGATTTAGATCGTGAATTATTGTGCTATTCAAAAGAATCGTTAGGCAGAAATTAGGTTGTTCAGCATTGAAATTCATTTGAGAATTTTACAGCTTGTATTGCGAGTTGGAAAAACGTGTAGTTGGAATTAGTCTGGGATCGTAGTCCGATAAAAGTTCGATCCTCTATATTCGCTTTATTACATGCTGACTAATCGTCACATGGCCGCGACAGACGGCTCTGCTTGCTGACAAGATTTCCGATACAGTTCAGTAGTTCGCAGAGTTTCATTCAAATGCTGCTGCACATTTGAACTCTAGAATTTTTTTTAACTTGTGAGAGATTATTTTTATTGAAATATTGCAATACTACCATAGAGAACATCACTTCTCTTTCCAGGTCAAGAATTTATAATTATTCATTTAAACATCGCATATGTGTGAGAGAAAGACAGGAGGGGGAGAGAGAGAGAGAGATAGAGATAGAGAGAGAGAGAGAGAGAGAGAGAGAGAGAGAGAACGAAACTTTTATAATATTCAGGTCTTGTGTTCGTTTCACTCTTCGATCTCTGCAATGAGATTGTATTTCTCTATTTATCTATTCCTTTCTGTTCACGCATCTCATTGTTCGTCTCTGTAACTGTATGTCACCTGCACGTATCTATCTGCCTTTTCTTTCCTTCAAGGTCTGTCTGTTCGTCCGTCCGAATGTTAACACCTGTCTGTCCAATATGTCCTCGTCTTATAATAATATTTAATTAATTTATTCATTTAACTAGCTAGCTAGTGAGTACAAATTACATTTATAAAACAAAAAAGTTTCTAGCTACTACAGTAAGAGCCAGGCTCGTGTACGGTGTGGTCTTAGTCAATAATATAACATAAAATTTACAAGGACAGTTTACTATTCATTCATTCATTCATTCATTTTATTCCATAGATCTTACATGAGCAATGAAGCTTTAAGATGTGGAACAAGTCAAAATTTTACAATATTACAATTACAATTTTCACAAATTTTTATAGTTTTACAATTTAGTAATTTTCTACAATTTTTACAATTTTGTGCAATTTTTTTACAATATTTTGGCGAGATCTAGTGAGATGAGGTGAGGTCCGAGGATTCGCCAAAATATTACCCGGCATTTGCCTTTTGGTTGGGGAAACCTCGGAAAAACCCAACCAGGTAATCAAATCAAAGGGGTTGATGCCAAGGACACGGCATAGACCATCCGGCTTCAGTCCCACGGCTGTGGAAAACCTCGGAAGAAAGCAAAGACCAAAGGGGGATCCAACCCAAGCCCGAAAGCAGCTCCGGATCAGCAGCCCAGCGAGTCTGCCGACTGAGCTACATCGATGGCTCTACTAAAAGTATACAATACGTATCCAATCAGATTATTAAATTTACAAACGCAAACGATCATTCATCAGTTGAGCTATATGTATAATACAAAACAAGTAAGTTAATCAAATTTAAGGCATAAACAATTCAGCCAATTGTGATATACAGAAATTGATTATTCATATCATGCAAACTTCGTCAAATTACAAATACAAACTAATAATTTTAAAAGCATATACAATTCATCAGCCAAACTATACAAACATATACAATCAAATTAGTTCAATTTACAAACTTATTTTCGTTAAGGTATACAAAATTGTACAATTCATGTGAAGTAGATTAATTCAATTTATAAGCTTAAACAATTCATCAGTTGACCTATACAGTATACTAAGTCACAGTAAGTAACTTATTTCAAACCAATAAATACAACACAAGAGAAAGAATAAAGAAGAAAGAGAAAAGGAGAGGAAAATACACATTTAATATAAATTGACAATCCGACAGAAGCCAGTGATGTTCAATAAAAACATGAATATAGTCGACAGAAATAAAAGGTAAAAAAATACATTTGTTAATATTATATATCATGAATAATTTTACAAATTTCTTTTTTAAAAGCTTCAATTTTAACATATTTCAAATTTGGAAAATGCTTTGTAATTTTATTATAAAGTCTTGGGCCGAAACTAGCACCATGTTTAAGAGCTGCACTTGTATGACATTTAGGCTCAATTAATGGGAAAGTAGACTTTTGTCTTCGAGTACGAAATTCATGTCGATTAGGTTTATGTTTTATTTCATTTCTGTGGTAGTAAGTTAGTAAACTATATTTATAAATTTCTTCAATAGTTAATACATTAAAATCTGTATAAATTAGATTTGTTGGGTAATCAATACTTTTGGTGAGACAAATTTTTATTTATCTTCTGTGTAATAAAATTAATGGATTAAGTACAGATGATGCAACTCCACCCCAATTTATTATACCATATTGTATTAATGATGGTACCAAAGCTAAAAATATTATTCTCAATGCCTCCTTAGTGACAAAATTTCGAAGTATTATGAATTTATAAATTGTCTTTCTTATACTTGTACACATGAAATCAATTTGTTTATCCCAACGTAAATGCTGATTTATATAATTCCTTGCGTGGAAGGTGTTAGATGTGGGCAATTACAATAATTAATTATAATTAATTAATAATAATAATAATAATAATAATAATTCATAGTTCATAACTCATTCATAGTGTTCTGCCCAAGGGGAGGTTTTTCACTGCAAATCCAGCATTTTCTAGTCTTTCCTATTTTCTGCCTTCCTCTTTGTCTCCGCACATGTCGTCTATTATTTGATATCTTCTTCTGTTACAAACTCTTCTCCCGTTCACCACTCCTTCCAATTCATCCTTCTATAGTGCAGAGAATATGGGGGATGTGGAATCACCTCCCAACTAAGCTCATGGATAGCTGGTTTCGTCATCTTAATGGAGTGCAGACGTGCATTATCGTGTTGCAGCAGCGGTTGATTGATGCAGATTTCCCGGTCGTTTTTCATCGATTGCGGCCGCAAGACGTCTGAATTGTTGGCAATAAATGTCAACAGTTATGGTTACATTCTTGGGAAGCAATTCTTAGTAGGCCTACTCGACGCCTTCTTTATCCCACAAGACGCGTAACATCATCTTTTATGGTTGGACACTAACTTTTGTGCGGAGTGTTGTGTGTTCTAACGACAGAACCATTTTCTTGCAGTGCCTTCTCGAATGGTATTATATCGAGCCGCCTAAGCTGCCTTTGTTTCTCTATTAAATTCAAACAAAAGAATGTCGGTAGTATTCGTTTCTTTTTCTACTTGACGCTCCTTCTTTTTTAGTCAATAAATACCACAAAATTTCTTAAAATCCGCAAATTTCAAGGCGTTTTTACAAGCACAATACTATTAATAACAAATGACAAATGATAAATTCCTATCAACGCAGTGTTTTGTTTGTGAACAAAATCGCTACGAACTTACGCACAGTCTAATAAGACTGGCAATTAATTTATTAATTTAGAGGTCCCCAACTTCCTTCAACAGTTCATGGCCATAAGCTTTACAGCACTATTCAGTTGCAGAAATACCAACTCTTCCGCTACTGTTAAACTCACGTACAGATGTGACAGCATGCTTTGGCCTTTATCGATGAGTAGGCTACCTATCAGAGCCCAGCAGTACATTAATTAGCCTATATTTAATTACCCTTTGTTCGTCGGTTATGCACGCAGTGTTATATCCGCTAATTAGATCAGATCAATGAATATATCAGCATTGTTTTATACATATGATTATCTCCATGAGCTTCAAATGCAATCATACCAACTCAAATTAGGGAAACAGGAGTATTTCCTCTGTGTGTCTCAAAACGCGTTAAGTCAATTTTTATGAACGGACTGGGATAGTTTTTTATCCACCGATCTACGGATTGAGCAAGTTTTCAAGCCACATGCACAATAACACAAACGTTTAGACGAGGATTGACGTTGTTTTGGAAGAAAAACAAGCTTAAAATACTCCGTTACTACACTAAGGCCTAATTACATAAAACTCCCTGACTAAAGATCATATTTTTGATCGAAGATCGGAAAATGAACCGAGTTCAGACACTTTTTCTATTGTATAAAACTTTTCTGTGATCAAATTACCTTCGTTCAAATGCAATCTAAGTTCACGTGAAAAGGACTTGGCAACATCGCATAAACAGGTGAAGTACTTTTCTCCACCCAGGAGATCAACCGTGAAAGGAATGTGCTTACTATTGCGCCATCTATTTGGAGCGAAGTAGATAGATAATATTATCGTTATAACGTCAGTTTAAAAACCATGCGCTCTCCTGCATTCTATATGGAGGGATTAAAAGACCGGGAGATTAACAGTGACCTAATTTTGTAACTAGGGTAGTGTAAATATGTGTGTAATAATGTTATTGTTTGTGCTGTGACAGCGAGCCAATAGAGATACGAGTACCCACGTGTGTGACCTTATGACATCTTATGACATCAACATTCATTCACAGCATTACCCCGCTCCGTTTCATCCCGCAAAGACTTTCTCGTGGTTGGAGTACTGCATGTGAACCGCGCGCCATGTTGTACAGGTTTGTTCAGTGTCGCCAATTTAGCGGCTTTAACTTTTTTTCGACAATAATTTCTTTTAACTTTTATATTGCTTAAATAGGGATTTAGCGACCTTTTTAACACCTCATAGTGACAAAATTTAGTCTTTCTTTGTTGATAATAAGAAATCTAGCGACTTTCCAACTACTTTTTGGCGACTTTCCGTACACTCTGTTGGAGACACTGGTTTGTTTTGTGCGTTGTAAATAATGGCGAACAATAAGAAGAAGATTGACCGTTCTCCAAATTGTTATGTTATGGTGTTTGATACTGCTAAATATAATAAAGCTTTATAAAACGACAATTTTCGTTTAGTAATACAGTTAATTGAAAATTTATGAATGTACCCATCATATCCATGAATAATTAATGGTTGTTATAAACATAATATAATTATAGGTTATGTTATTTGATACTGCTGAACACGATAAACCCTTATAAAATATAAGAATGTTTGTATATTAAGGCAAGAAATTGAAAAAAAAAAATATATATGTGTAAATGTATCTACCATGTATATTAATAATAATTATTATTCCTTTTGCACAATCTGCCACTCGTTTATTTCAAACAGAAAAGAAATAACAGAACTTGGATCATCTAACTTAATCGGAGAAATTTCTACAGTCAAAGTTGACTTTAGTTTAAGACAAATTAATCTCAGATTAGACTTTACACAACACAAAATTCCAAGTTCAGCTAGAACGAGGATCAATTTAACCTCTGATCTAAGATTAAATGATTTATACAATCGGCCCTAAGAGTATACAGAAATAATAGCTTACAATTTCACAACCGTAATGGCTTCATTGCCAAATGCAAGGCACTAGACAACAACAAATTATAATTCCTTAAGATATAGCTTAATCATATAAATACTCTCCAAGATTTCGCTTCATACATTTTCTATGGTCATTGTTGTATGCAATGTTTTTTAAGCTCATTGTTGCATGGCCATTGTTGTGTGAAATGTTTCGTTTCAAGCTTATTGTTGCATGAATGAAAATCGGCATTTATCAGTCTAGTTCTTGTCAATAGAGATGTGGACGGTACAGCAAAAAGTTCAATGCGTGCTCTGGTTTGCAGAATTGAATTCAGTTACGCGTGTTCAGCGGCGCATACGGAGGGACTGGAATGTGGATCCTCCTACACGTAAATCCATTTACGAGTGGGATAGAACTCCACGAGATAATGGAAGCTTGATTTCAAAGACAGGGGAAATATTCTAAAAAGCATGTGGCCGAAATTACTGTGGATCAGGTGCGTGAATTATTTGCCCACGTAAATCATGTGCCTTGATATGCTGGAGAACTTTGCTATTCCGCAATTTTCTCCAGGTTTAACATTTCAGCAGGATGGTGCTCCACCACACTTCCATCGAAATGTTAAAACGTTTTTGGAGATAATCTTCCCAAGAAATTGGATTGGTAGAGGTGGGCCAACTTCCTGGCCACGTAGATCCCCGGATTTAACTCTTTTGGATTTTTTTTGAATGGAGATTTATTAAAAATTTTGTGTACAGCAGAAAAGTCCGTAATTTGATTGATCTGAGACAGCCTATCATTCAAGCAGTTGACCTTGTAACACCTGATATGTTCGTGAACACCTATCGAGAGGTTGAGTATCGTTTTGGTACCTGTCGAGCTATAAATGGTGCTCATGTTGAAGTATACTAGTGGAAATAAAAACATTTTCAGTTACTGTATATAATGCAGAAGAAATTTATTTAATAAACCTTATCCAAGTTGCGATATAAGCTATTATTTCTGTATACTTTTAGTGTGGACACACTGTACAATGATAGAGGTTCCAAATATAATCACATGGCCTATACTGTTTTACTTTTTAGTGGAAAAACTTGGACTGACGCTTATTATAATGCAAATTGCGGCTTAAAATTAATAAAAAAATGGTTCGATTTAAATTCACTTTTAATTAATAAATATAAAACAATAGCTATCCCATTTTCTTTAAATAATAAAGGTAATAAACCAATTTCATCTATACTACAAATTAAAATGCATAATTCTGATTGTTCCGATATAAATTTCAATTATTCAGTTATTAATGAAGTTAATGAGGTTAAATACTTAGGTATAATTATTGATAATCATTTAAAATGGAATAATCATATTCATTATATTTGTAATAAATTACGTAAAACATTATGTTACATTGTCATTCTAAGAAATATTTTGTCAATTAACTGTTTACGTGTAATTAATTTAGCATTATTTCAATCTATATTTGTGTATGATATTACAGGTTGGGGGTGGAACTTATAAATCCAAACTTTATCCGTTAATTTTACTACAGAAAAAAGTATTAAAAATTTGTTTAAAAAATCAAAAAGATTACCCAACTGAATTGTTGTTTAAACATTTCAAAGTTTTCAACATTAAACAAATGTATTATTTTATTTTATTAAAATAGTTTCATAGAAAGTTTAATAACTTTGAAAGGTATAATGTATACATAAATATAGAACTAAAAATATGAATTCTCTGCGTTTGTCTGAACCAAAATGTAAAACCAATGCAGCTTTCTATCATAGCATGAGTCAAGTCCCAGATTATTAAACAAATTTTATTCCAATAATATTTCAACCACGAATCCTCTCCAAATTAATAAAAAAAAAATAAACAAAATTGTATTGGATTTATAGTTTGGTTTCAAACACATTAAACACTATTTAATCTGTATTCACTCTCAATTTTAATTTTATTTTTGTCTGTATTGGAATCCCCTCCTGAGCACGAGCCTTACTCATTCAGGAGTGGGCTAGTTTATCTTACATTGTATTAACTTGTATTCATTCCAAACTTACTAATAAATAAATAAATAAAATAAATAAATAGATAAATAAATAAAATAAATAAATAAATAGATAAATAAATAAATAAATAAATAAGGAAAAATAATAAATAAATAAAAAATAAATAAATAAATATTCAGTGTCCTAGGACAAATCTCATTGTGTGTGTCTTTTGAAAAACAGTTACAGAAAACAAACTATAAAAAGTAGGTTAAACTAACATCACTCGTAACATGATAAAGGACCTGAATTGTTTCAAACCTGCAAAATGTATAACGAGAAAATATGTGACCTTCTGACAGTAATTATGTTTTTACTGTACATTGTGACTTTGGCAATGAGAATTAAAGAGGAAATAGTGATTAGAAGACTATGTGTACTGTACAGTAGTGTGTAGTAAATTCCTGTGCTATAAGCCACAACTAGCAAGCTTCTAGGAAGCCAATTTAATTTGTACGGAATCTTGTAATCGACCCACTTATTTCTCTACAATTACATGTCGTCCAGTCCATGAGGGCACAAATTACATCTTTTCCTCTTAGTGAAGCTGTTACATCCCACTGAAATAAACATGAGCCAGCCCCGTGGTTTTCATACAGTTCCTCACGAATTGCATATGAGTTTTGGGATTATAATTTTAGCTTGTTGCTTGCACTACTTTCACTCTGTCCACATTAATCATATAATTCTCAGAGACTGGGTTTAGGAAGGGTGCGTGCAGTCCTCCAAACCCCCTTGTTTATTAGTCAGACCCTAGGTCATATGAGGGAGTTCGGGGTGTGAGCAGTAGTGTACAGGGTGTATATAAATTCTAGGTCCAAAACATAACGATGTATTTGGAGACACTTCTATAAAATGTCTTATTTGTGAACTAAATAACAAGTAAGAATGTTACTTTAGTGTTTATTAGCGCGTTTACAGTGGCGGAAGTTTTGGATAGCGATCATGTGTGAGGTGCCTTTTCTCATCGCCTCGATCCGCCGTAATATGCCAGCAGATAATTCTGCAGTGCTTGGGAAAAGTGACATAAGTCAGTTTCCACAAACCTTTTTTGATAATTTATTGACAACTTATACTGGTTTATGTCGATTTAATTTTTTTCTGTATGAATTATTGTAATGGGTGGAATACCTATGTATTTTTTCCAAGCGAGCAGATGTTCCGTAAGTTGTCAGTAAATTATCAAAAAAGGTTTGTGGAAACTGACTTGTGCCACTTTTCCCGAGCACTACAGAATTGTAACCAAGAAAACGGAAATTGCATTCGTATTGGAAAAGTATTATTACAATAAGTTATATTATTAAAATAATATGCTATAATAAGTGACTTAGACTAGTTTAATACTTTACTTTATTAAATATGTTTATATTATACAGGGACATTTTTTATTTTTACTAAAATTTTTAATATTAACTTGGCTATACCTCTGGATCAACGCCATTTGCTACCCCCTTCCACGACTGGAGTTCGATACTGCATAATATACAAACAAACCACTTTACTAGGTATAGGAGGGAAGAAAAGTAGTTCATTTACGTAAACTAGGAAATATCACGCTTTTGAGTTTGACCATTTTCATTAGGTTTTTGTTTAATCAGAATACAGTACGGTATTAACAATGAGTGTTTTACTCACGAACTGAGCTGTCCATGTGGACGTATTCATTATGCAGTGTATATTATACTGTCTACAGCACATTAGCGTACACTATAGAGAATGAAGTTAAATTGAAAAATAATCATAATATGGATATTTAAACACATTTTTTTTAAATGGTGGCCGTTCATTTCGATACAGGCTTCAGTTCTAATGTGCATATTATCGCACTATAGATTATTGTACCTAATCCCAATTACCAGTTTCGTCCTTCGTACTAGTAACTCATGTTGAAATAATTCTGTATCTACTCTATAAAAGAGTAACTTACATACTGTAAATTCAATCTTTACTTCTGCCCGATCCGAAAAGATAAAATTACTCAGACATACTATCTACTGTCCCTCCAAGTGGTTATGTCGTAGGGTCGTAGAAAGGGAGGAAATCACGTGACAGTTAATTAATTAACGAGGCCCTTCTATTTAAGTTATTTTAAACAGTTGTATAATATCACGTAGACGTCCAAATCCTAACAGAAATTAATGTTCTCAGAAAAGAGCTAAGTCAGCCCAGCCACTAGTTGGCGAATAAAAGCTGGTGGGGGAAACCGGGATACGACGTAGGCAAATGGACGACAGTACCGATGCGAAAATGATTCAATATTGAAAGCTCTTTCGTCACTAGAAAACGCGAACATATTTTTGGAACGTACTGTTTACTATGACCGTAAGGCTACTATGACTGTATATGCGGTCTTGGATCTGTGTGGAAGACGGTTGAACGTCATTAGTAGAAGGGGTGGGAGTGAAGTACATTAAAAAACTCAGGTACAATCAAAATTGAAGTGAAAATAAAATGATGTCCCTGCAGTATTCGTTATAATACTACATGTCATGACCTATCAGTAGAAGTTCTAACAATAGTAGTAGCACAGTCAATCACGAAGCTTGAGTTGTTGAGGGTACTAGGAACAATAGACTGCGCCGGTACTATTTCGCATTGTCTGTGATGAGGCGATAGTAGCGATCCTAGTGGTTAGCAACTATCTGTGGATGCATATTCCTACGTATTGAACTTCATCATCATCCTTAGCTCGACAACCCATCATGGGTCCTGGCTGTCCATAGGAGTTTCCGCCATTCATCCCTATTTCTAGCAACACTCATCCAGTTTTTAACTCCAATAGTTCTGGCATCCTCCCTGATGCCATCCTCCCTGATGCCATCCTCCCATCTGACCTTTGGTCTTCCTCTTCGTCTACTTCCCCCTGGTTCATATCGGAGGACTCTGATGGCTGGTCTCGAGTCCTCTAATCTCATTATATGACCAGCCCATCTCAGGCGTCCCATTTTTATAAAAGATGTTATTTTGGGTTCACTGAAGAGTTCATATAATTCATGATTATACCGGGCTCTACATTCGTTATCTACATTGACTGGCCCAAAGATCGACCTTAAAACCTTCTGTTCAAAAATGTTTAATCTATGTATATCCTTTTTAGTCAATGTCCAGGCTTCTGAGGCATAAGTGAGGACTGGTCTTATCAAGGTTTTATATATCCTAATTTTGCTTTGGGGGGTTAATATTTTAGATCTAATATGTCTCACGAGACCATAGTAGCATCTATTAGCGAGGAAGATCCTTTTACCAATTTCAAGACTCATATCATTATCTTGACTAACTATAGAGCCCAAATAACTAAAATTAGTTACTCGATCAAATTTATAGTTTACGTATTGAACTTCATATAATGGAAATAATATAAAACTTCACCATTTTAATGAGTTACTATTTCTCTTTGGGAGTTAGTATAAACTTGAAATTGAATATTATACTCTCTGTGGTTCTGAGATAATTTGTATTGGTACTACCTGAATAAATTGAACTTTGAGAAGGGATAATTATGTACTGTACTGTACCTGAATAAATTGAACTTTGAGAAGGGATAACTATGTACTGTACTGTACCTGAATAAATTGAACTTTGAGAAGGAATAGGTAATTATGTTTAGGAAATAGTGTTGTCACTTCAGACCAAAATACTGTAGTTTTGTTAATTCGGCCACAGAAGACGGTGAGATTATGTTCGTCATACAGAGAATGAAATTCATGACCTGTAAAAAATGCTGCTTGAAAGCAACATCATATAAGTAGCAAAATTTGATTTGTTATATTGAATTATTTCAACGTTACAATTGCTTGTTTGTTAAAATGAGTATATGATAACGTTATGCAATTTGTGTTCTTTTGTTTTGTGTGTTTTTGGAAAATATAATTTCAATTAATGCTCCGCCATAAATGTTGTAACTAAAATCTAGTGCATCCCTCTTCTTTATCGCACGGCTCGTCCTCCCCCCCCCCCCACACGTTACCTGTACTGGGTTTACGTTTTCACTGTGCCTTTACGAGACGATCTACTGTAGTTGTTTTTAAATGATTGTACAGTTTTTTAGATGCAGCTTATATGATCTCTATATGTATACAGGGTGGAAGGGTACTTATTAAATTAATTTACAGAGGTAATAGATCAAGTCAATACGAACAAGTTTTGTCAAGTAAGTCTTTTGGTACGTCAAATAGTTTTCAGAATACGAAATGCAACGTGTTGGAACACTACAATGCTCCTTGAGATCATTATTCCACAGTGGGTGTGACAGTAACTCCAATTATCCACTCCGTAAAGCTTGCAGAGGAGAATGTAACCAAAAACGTCTCATCAAATACGTTTCGATCAAATTACTATACATAGTAACACTTAACACACTACTTAACGTTACTGTAAACTTAATTTGTGCGAGATCGTGCGTATTTGCTTGGTTTCCGCACAAAACCAATCCGCGGAAAGTGTAAAATTCCACATTCAGTATTCCCAACCTAACACACATAACAATTTCCCTCTTCTTATCGTTTAAGTGACATATTGATTTTACTGCTTTAGGCTTTTAACGTATTATTTTTTGAGACGTTCAATATACCGGTAGTAATAATTATAAATTGGAAACTTACCACTGCAATTTCACCTAAATTGCACTGTTAATTATTGTTTTTAAATATTTGCAAAAATTAAGTAAACTCTACAATTCCACTAAAGTTACTGCATTCGTGATGCAAGTAACATTAAAGAAGCCGTGAAAAAATCAACAAGATTCCATAGACAGGAGGAAAAAAAAAAGACAGACATATATCACGGCCTGCTGGAATATAGTAAACACACAAAACATTTTAAAGCAACAATGTTGAAGATAGATATTTTTATTTTGCAAATTTGCCGTCATTGCACAGAAACAAAGATGGAGATGTCATTGCAACAAATTAGAAATTCCTCTTTCAGGTATGTAATAAACGATCTTCGCACAAAATAATGTACGATACACGAGCGGTATGTTTTCTTTCAATTCTCGGAAATTAAAAAAGCTCAACTACGTTTCGCTTTTTCAAACTTTTCCTCGAACATGAAAACTTCAACATACCGCTCTTGTAATGCATATTACTATTCTTTTCTAAATTAATTTATTTTTAATTTTTTGAAAGGAAATAACTTAAGTAGAGATTAAGTTACAGAATGCCTATTCGTATTAATGTTATTTTGAAATGTAAAGGAATCCTTAATGGAAATAGTTTTGTTTTATAAGAATGTACATTCTTTACTACTTTGTAATTACACAAAAAGCAAAGAAATCAACAGATACTGTGAATGTTAAATAAGTTTCATGGTATTAAATTTAGGGTTGCAGAAGTTATAGCGTAATAAAGAACGCTAAATACCAAACAATTTTCTTAATTAATTCATTGAATACTTTACGTTTTGATCTATAGTAATTTTATCGAAACATATCTGATGAGACGTGTTTGTTTACATTCTCTTCTCGCAAGCCTTACGGAGTGGATGGTTGCAGTTTCACCTCACTGCGGAGCAATGGCCACAAGGTACATTGCAACGTTGCAACACGTTACATTTCGTATTCTCGAAACTATTGGACGTATCAAAAAGCTTATATGACAAAACTTGTTCTCATTGACTTGATCTATTACCTCTGTGAAATAATGTAATAGCCTAGGTTCCATTCCACTCTGTATATCTTATGTTTTTAATGATATTTTGACACATCCATCCATCTGCATGACAATGACGAAAAATAAACTACTGATTTTAAAACTGCTATCGTAATTGCGTGTATATTTAATACGTTTTATGAAAATGTGAAATCCCTTGTAATTTCAGCACACCCTGTATATTCTAAGCGTATATTTATATGTGTATATGTATGTGGAGGCAGAGGCTTTCGTTCAAACATGTATAAAGTTCACTGCATGACTAATTGCATTTCCGCATAATATTCATGCCAGTAACATCGTGAGTTTGTATTAGATTAGCTTCTAAAAGGGTGCCGGGGTACAGGGGGATTTCCTGCGTGCTTTAATTACCAAGTCACAGTGAGACGGCGCATGTCAATAAAACTCGATACATATTTGTTATGCGGTCATAACACTTGTGAAGCTGTTCACAAACAATCCCGTCCATCGCACAGACTTAAACTTCGATGCCATCGGTCTCTCGCAGTGGCGGACAAGTGCTTCTTGGAGAATGTCAACCAGTTCTTATGTAACTAGTAGTAGTCTATCTTTTCTTTAAAGCTTTTGTTTTCTCAGTCGATAATTTTGAACACTATTTAAGGGACAATAGGACTGAGTTTTGAAATTTTTACAATTTTAGTCCGATTTATTTCACTTTTTAACTGTTTGCTAGGTGCATTAAGAATAGGGTGTATCTTCAGAGACAATTTACACTGTATATCAGTTGAAAACCTACGCCAACTTAATTATCGTGAACTGCAACCCTTCGCTTCACATGCTTCAACTTTTCAAAAATAAAATGTAAGTTTAATCTGATCTAGTTTGACCCATAATATGTTTTACATTTATTGCTTACTGGCTGTACCCGTGCGCTCCGCTGCACTTGTTAGAAATAAATATAAAGTAATTACATAATTAAAATAGAACATCTGGTCCAGGGAACATTCGTGTTTGATTAAGGATAAATCATTTAATATGTCACTTAATTTAAATTGTATTTAAATAATTAAAATGCGATAGTTTTGCTCCAGAGACCACTCATTTAGTGCAATGATAATTCCTTTAACAAGTTTCTTAGTTGTTATTACATGCAAATAATTAAAATATGATAATTTGGTTCAGAGAACATCCGTTTTTGGTGCAATTTGGTCCCATAAAAATTTTGCTTGGAATGAAACTTATCGGAAATCACGCTTCCTAAATCGCACCACTAGTTTAAAACAAATTACTATAGTAGTGTGGCATCTAGTGGTATTGTTACAATCTACCATATGAACTTCCACCATGTCACTTGATTTCTGCCACTTCTTTGTGTCAGCAGCGTGGTGATAGTGTATCTAATATAATCGCCCAGGTGGATGTATATTTAGCTAACATTTTGTAACTAAATAACGGATTTGTATGCAAAGGAATCCATAATCTTAAGATGTTATTGGTTTAAAAAAATATTAAAGAACATTTAACTTAGTAGGATTTTCGAACATGTGGTGATTATAGGCTAGAATGAGGGAAATAATAACTTATGACGTAGTTTCTCAATTCGCACCACTTTGTAGGTGCCTAATTCGCATCGATGCAATACGAGCAACTGTAGCAATTCTAACCGTACGAAAGAAGGCCCAAAAAATTTTAACTGAACGAGGAATGCATCAGATGGGTGCAATATCAAGTGGTGAAAAGGGCGTTAATATAACAAGTGTGTGTTGTACAAGCGCACCAGATATTTTGTGCCAACTATGATAATTTTTAAACGTCAAACAGTGCTTCCTACATTATCAGCTGGTGCTCCTCCAGGATCGTTATTTGTTTGCTCTAAGTCAGGTTGCATCAACAGTGAACTATTTGTCGAATAGCCAAACATTTTATTTGTCACTCAAACCTGCCATAGAAGAAAGTCCACCTATACGACTCATTCCAACAATTCAGAAGCTAGATTATCTCGGGAAAATGGTGTGCTCCTGTTTCAGCTTCCTCGTCATAATACTCATAGGCCTAGACTTTAGATGTTTCTATCTTCAAATCATTTCAGACAGCTATATCATGAAGCAGTTCTTAGGTGGCTTCGAGATAATCGTGGAGAAAAGGTGACACAGTTTACAGTCTGAAATGCCTGATGAAGCTCATGGCAAATGTATAACAATAAAAAACGCATTCAGAAAGTTTAAATGTTACATAATTTTCGCTCTATTCTTTCAATTTCATTTGAAGATGCGTTACTCTCTTTCATTAATTTCAATAAACTTGTAACTTGCATTTATTACATTATTCATTCAAATACTCTTCAGTATGTTCAAATTTAAAAGCTTTCCTTCATCCTGTTCCCTGCAGATAAAGAGGTGCGATTTAAGAAACCGCAGGTGCTATTTAGGAAACTAGTTGCCTAAATGGCACCACTAACGTAAGTTTCGAAAATGTCATTTTAATTTTAAAAAATATTAAATTAAATTCAAGGATTCTTTTTCACATCGAAGGTAAATGTTCTGGGAATGTATCTCTGTAAAGGAATGCAGAAAATCAAAACTGTATTGTTCAATAAAAATTATAAATGCTAAAGTGGTGCGATATAGGCAACCTTACACTATATTAATTGAAAACCTACGACATCTTAATTATCGTGAACTGCAACCCATCGCTTCACATGCTTCAACTTTTCTACAGTAAAATGTAAGTTTAATATTATCTAGTTTGACCCATAATATGTTTTACATTTATTGCTTATTGTTATTATTATTATTATTATTATTATTATTATTATTATTATTATTATTACTTACTTACTTACAAATGGCTTTTAAGGAACCCGCAGGTTCATTGCCGCCCTCACATAAGCCCACCATCAGTCGCTATCCTGTGCAAGATTAATCCACTCTCTATCATCATAACTCATCTCCCTCAAATCCATTTTAATATTATCCTCCTATCTACATCTCGGCCTCCCCAAACATCTTGTTCCCTTCGGCCTCCCAACTGACACTCTATATGCATTTCTGGATTCGCCCATACGTGCTACATGACCTGCCCAACTCAAACGTCTGGATTTAATGTTCCTAATTATGTCAGGTGAAGAATACAATGCGTGCAGTTCTGTGTTGTGTAACTTTCTCCATTCTCCTGTAACTTCATCCCTCTTAGCACCAAATATTTTCCTAAGCACCTTATTCTCAAACACCCTTAATCTCTGTTCCTCTCTCAAAGTAAGAGTCCAAGTTTCACAACCATACAGAACAACTGGTAATGTAATTGTTTTATAAATTCTAACTTTCCGATTTTTTTACAGGAGACTAGATGACAAAAGCTTCTCAACCGAATAATAACACGCATTTCCCATTTTTATTCTGCGTTGAATTTTTCTGTGGTCGTGCAAAAGAATCAGTCCCATTCCGAGGCTTATTGTATGGATTCGTAACAAGCTATTTTTTACGGTGATGGGTTGTTAGCTCTTCGCCTAACCCCCAAGCTGGAAGGCCACCCCTAAACGGCTGTCCAAGGCTGCTTATTCAATATATTCGCAGCTACCCTCCATATCTATTATTATTATTATTATTATTATTATTATTATTATTATTATACTTAATTATCATTGTATCATCAGTATTATTCTCATAGTATAATATATCGTAGATTAGAGAAAAATTCTTCGTTCCATATTG
This sequence comes from Periplaneta americana, assembly GCA_025594305.2. NCBI lineage: Eukaryota > Metazoa > Arthropoda > Insecta > Blattodea > Blattidae > Periplaneta > Periplaneta americana. The sequence goes on along the minus strand of JAJSOF020000001.1, from coordinate 15,775,707 downwards.
TTTATATTTATTTTTATTTTTAATTTATCATTATTGTAATCTTTATTTTTATTGATATGCATCCAGTGATTAACATTACAAATTTAATTTACTTATTTCAAATTTATTATTATTATTATTATTATTATTATTATTATTATTATTATTATTATTATTATTATCGTAAATTAATTTTTAAGGAAATTAACATATTTGTTTTTAATAAAACGGTACATAAAATACAGCTTGTGAAAATATTTCCTTTGACTTATACATGATTGTCACACTTTGAACTATAAAATTTAATTCTGCTTATTATGTATTATTATTGTATCACTTATGCTGGACTATCTTGGCTCATGGCTGTTGACCAGCAAATAAATAAATAAATAATTAAATTATTATTAACTACTAATATGTAAACATATAGAATTTGATTAGTGCATATTTATTGATATGTTTTAAGGTTTCTAAAGGCATACCTGCTTGCATGTACATTTAGTAGGTCTTTAGAGCATGAAATTCCTGGCCATAACTATGGCATATGATTGAACTCAGAATCTACAGATGATACTCCATGTACGGTCAGCGCGTCTGCCCGCGAAACCAGGTGGCCCGGGTTCGAATCCCGGTCGGGGCAAGTTACCTGATTGAGGTTTTTCCGGGGTTTTCCCTCAACCCAATACGAGCAAATTCTGGGTAACTTTCGGTGCTGGACCCCGGACTCATTTCACCGGCATTATCACCTTCATTTCATTCAGACGCTAAATAACCTAGATGTTGATACAGCGTCGTAAAATAACCCAAGAAAAAAAAAGATACCCCATGTGAAAGAATATACGGAGCGTTCCATTTGAGATAAAGTTAATGCCATGTCCAATTAAATCGAAAATTGTATATAAGTAACATTTGCAAATGTTTGTATATTTTGTATCACATAAACACTTTCCGAAGTTTCACGTAAATTACAGTTTAACTGTAAAATACATTTACGGTCTACCAGAATTCAGTTACACCAGGTATAGTCTAATTCTATTCTTGTATTTATGTTACACGATATTTGAGGGATTTTCTGAAATCTCCTTTCACTTCTTTTCCGATACAATACAGTATTGCTATAAATATCTTTCCGATTACAAACTTGAATAACTATCGTTTGGAGACACTTAGAAACATGATATTGGTATCAATGGAAAGAGAAACTCAAATATTGTTTGTTATCCATTCGATTAAAGCACATGTGCTATTCTTAAATCAGCAAAAATTAGAAAACATGAAATTGGTATCAACAGAAACAGAAACTCCAACAATTTTTAAAATTTTTCACTGGAAAACATGAAACATGAAACATAAAGGGAAACATTTGGTTCACAACCGTAAGTAAGTCACATGTGCACAATGTGAACTCCTTGTGTCACACGACACACATCAAGTCTGTAGTCAATTTCCTATCATACAGTACACGTTGTAGCATTGGACCATCCACCAGTGCAATGGCCTCTGTGATGCGGACACGAAGATCCTCAATGGTAGTGGTAATGGTGGCTCATACACTTACAACCCCACAAAAAATCAGAAGTAGAGAGATCCGGGGAACGTGGAGGTTAATGCAAACATTCTAAATCTTCACTGGCTTTTACAGTGGATTTCTGTGGACTTCGTGTGAAACTCTCTCTTACACTCTCCACATTTGCCTCACTTACTGATGGACGACCGTTGACTTCCGCTTACAGATGCATCCCCTCGTTTTGAAGTCAGCGTACTACTTACGGATACTGGGCCACTGAGTGGATCAACACCAAATGTTCTTCTAAAATTGCGTTGTACAGTGACAACAGACTGGGATATGTGAAAATCTAGCACACAAAATGCCCTTCTGTCTTCGTTTGCAGCCATTTTTCTGTTATATCGTCTCCTGGAAACGAAATTAATGCGAAATTAATGCGACAGGTTCACCAACATAACAAAAAATATTTGAGTTTCTCTTTCCATTGACACCAATATCACAGTCTAGTATATACAGTCACGAAGCTTAATACTTACTAAATATGCAAACATAGACAGTTGAAATATGCATCCATAGATAGTTGCTCACCACCAGGATCGCTACTATCGCCTCATCACAGGCTCTTTCCCTAGCAGACCATAAAATGTATTGTACTTTCGATATCGTGTTCTTTTGAAAAAATTAACACCTTCCTTCCACTATTGAAATATGAAATACATAATGTTTATATATTATTTTCATGAAATGTAGCCTATATTGTATTCTATGAACTCACCTTCCTGGATCTTTCGGAAGAAGGATAACTCTAACCTATTTTTCTTACAATTTATAATACTACAAACGTCTCCTTGTCCCATATTATTATTCAAATTATTGTATTTTAGCCATTTACATTTTATTACAACCGATAACGAATATTTCACACTTTACATAGCTTTTCACAAAAATGCGAAATACGGCACAGTCAATGCTTTTTCGATCTAGACCAGGCCGTAATGTTTGTTCGGTTTTCTATCTCAGTGTATGGAGCTCAGTGAAATATTATATTATATCATTTCTAAGCTTTATTTAGTGTAATGTGTCCGTAAGTTCCGTTTACTTCTTAATATGTTACAGAAATAATTACAAAACTGTGTTATTTTAATGTGAAAGAATTTTACATGTTAACATAATCTGTTCGCGTCAACATTTCAAGTTTAGAATGAAAGCTATTTTGAGGTTTAATAAAAAGAATTTATATTGTGATTTCAATTTAGCACATCTGCCTTCCTTAATTTTAGACAAAACATTTATCATACCACTCTTATGAAATTAGTGTACTTATGATTGTTACTTCGTCTCTTAGGTAGTAGATAAATACAATAATTCAGTACTCAATTGTAGTATTAAAATAGAAACTGAATGTGAGGGGTATCATACATAATATTATGGTTAATTATAATATATAATTGCGAATTTAGGAATATAAATTAAATACAGTAAACATAACCTATAATTTTCGTATGAATGGCGAGGCATTGGAGATCACTAAATTTAGACAGAAAGAGGCAACTGGTACAGTAAACATAACCTATAATTTCAACATATCTAAATATCCGTGCGGTGCAATTGAAAATTATTGAATCGTGCATAAATGAATGTGCAAGAATTTCGCAATATTTAATCGAAATAAAGGCAAGTATTACACATACGAACAACGTAATATTCACACCATAAATAATATTACATCTTAACTCGCAACTGAATTATGTCTGAAGTGTCTCATAATAATTGATTTAAATTTTATTAATGGAATTACACTACATTTTAGAGAAACATATGTTACTGTTTATGCATTCCAACTAATTTATATGGTTGAAACGCCGCCCTTCGTGATCAGGTTAAGCGAGTTACATGGTCTGCCTTACGGCCTGTATTAGATCACGATGGCAGTGACACAGTCTATTGTTCCTAGTAATCACAGCGCTCCAAGCGGCTAGCAACTATCGCGAGATTTGCAAAAATCATCCCAAGCTTTGTGACTGTATATAGTAGACTGTGCCAATATCATGTTTCTAAGTGTCTCCTAACGACAGTTATTCAAGTTTGTAATCGGAAAGATCATTTATAGTAAAACTGTATTTGATATGCGTAATATGCTGACATTTTTATTACTGTTAAAGTTTTTACTATTAAGGAAAAATGAGGTGTCAGTAAGTTAAAAATCTGATATAAAAATTGGGTGTACTTCGAACACGAATAGACTCGGTGTGTAACTTAACTATCTGATATATCCTGTGAATAAAAAATCCAATTATCGGGTACGAACAGAAAGCCCCTCATACAGGCATTAGCTAATCTGACACGTCATCATTAGTACTTCAACATTGATCTCAGCGCGGTCGATGTTATCAAACATGAACTCATAAAAGCGAGCTGGCATCCCTGAATGAGACGTGCCCGCTCTCCTGTTTCACAAAGTACTTGTTAATTTTCTGTCATATTGAATCACGTATTGATTCGTTTGCTCGTGAGTTTTCTGTGCAAACATTTTCCGGAGTGGAATTGAGGATATTGTCACAGAACGCTGTGGGAATGTTTGTGTTTTCATTTAAAACAGGAAGAGTCTCCGCAGTATTTATTCGCACCCACAACGGAATATTGCCCTGGGCGTGACCTGCCATGACATTGCAGGCTTTTGATTTCAAACTGTACAAAAATGTTGGTCGAACTTGAAACGGCGTGGAAATCAAATCCACATGTAGTGTTCGCATCATATGCAGAATACATTATTGCTGATATTACGCTCTGCCGGGGTTGAAGCTGTTACCGGCTGTTTCCTACAAGAGGGACCATGATTCGAACTCCAGCAGGATTGAATTTTATTCAATCACTCAATGAAGAGTTTTTATCAAAGGGACTAGAAATCTTATTGTCATTTGCTTTATCAACCAGTGTTCGACGTCCTGTAGGTAGTGTAAGAATTCATTTAGTCATTTACTGACATAATTTTATAACAGGAATCAAGGTTCGAGCTCCAGTAGGATCTATGAGGTTTCACTGATTCATTCACCGACATCCTTTTATGAACTGAATCTAGGTTTATGTCCAGTGCGATGTGTGAGATTTCATTTGTTTACCAACGTCCCTTTATCAAATGGATCAAGGTTTAAGATCCGGTACACTCTGTGAGATTTCATTTGTTTACCAACGTCCCTTTATCAAAGGGATAAAGGTTTAAGATCCGGTACACTCTGTGAGATTTCATTTATTTACCAACGTCCCTTTATCAAATGGATCAAGGTTTAAGATCCGGTACACTCTGTGAGATTTCATTTATTTACCAACGTCCCTTTATCAAAGGGATAAAGGTTTAAGATCCGGTACACTCTGTGAGATATCATTTGTTTACCAACGTCCCTTTATCAAATGGATCAAGGTTTAAGATCCGGTACAATCTGTGAGATTTCATTTATTTACCAACGTCCCTTTATCAAATGGATCAAGGTTTAAGATCCGGTACACTCTGTGAGATTTCATTTGTTTACCAACGTCCCTTTATCAAATGGATCAAGGTTTAAGATCCGGTACACTCTATGAGATTTCATTTATTTACCAACGTCCCTTTATCAAATGGATAAAGATTTAAGATCCGGTACACTCTATGAGATTTCATTTGTTTACCAACGTCCCTTTATCAAAGGGATAAAGGTTTAAGATCCGGTACAATCTGTGAGATTTCATTTATTTACCAACGTCCCTTTATCAAAGGGATAAAGGTTTAAGATCCGGTACACTCTGTGAGATTTCATTTATTTACCAACGTCCCTTTATCAAATGGATCAAGGTTTAAGATCCGGTACACTCTGTGAGATTTCATTTGTTTACCAACGTCCCTTTATCAAATGGATCAAGGTTTAAGATCCGGTACAATCTGTGAGATTTCATTTATTTACCAACGTCCCTTTATCAAATGGATCAAGGTTTAAGATCCGGTACACTCTGTGAGATTTCATTTGTTTACCAACGTCCCTTTATCAAATAGATCAAGGTTTAAGATCCGGTACACTCTGTGAGATTTCATTTGTTTACCAACGTCCCTTTATCAAATGGATCAAGGTTTAAGATCCGGTACACTCTGTGAGATTTCATTTTGTTTACCAACGTCCCTTTGTCACATAGATCAAGGTTTACTACTGCTAGCCTACGAGATCCTTATTGTCTTCTTTCATGTTAACCAATTTCCGTACAGTTCTCAAAACTAAATTTTCCATTTTTGTAACACATTAGGTTTTGAAATCCAAGTTCTGTCCGCAGTCAGGAGGTAAAGCAAGCTTTAGGACTGTGAAACAGCTGTCCGTGTCCGTGTCTGAGAGTGTCCGTAAACGAGAGTGAAATTTATCATTATTTCTATATTATTTCAGTTGGGACATAAAAATCTGTCCGTATATGAGGAGTGTCCGTAACTTAGAAGTGTCCATAAGGAGAGTTTTCACTGTAGTTCGTTATGGTGGGACTTCTCTCTCACAAACTTCTTGTAATGCCGTAAAAGCACTGGGTTGCATTTTTCCCCTTGCAACTTGTATTTTTATGAAGAATCTTTTTTCATACTTACTGAACGTTGTTAGGGTGGTATTACTTAATACAAATCAGAAACAGTCCCTGTATTCACAAAATATGGTTATTTAAAGACTTTTATGCTCGACCATGCCGAAATGTAGTAATTATACACCTGCTAGCAGTCCTTTAATGCATGTCATTAAAGTACACCTACTCATTAAAGTTCAGGTGTTTTCAGCCAATGACAACTCAGCTTACAGGTGTTCAGCCAATAACGAGTCAGCTTTGTACCGTTATAAAACCGCAAGTATCGATTATTCTCGGATATGCAATCGAAAGAGAATTAGCGAAAAGTCACGGAGGCTGGGTATCCAATACTGTCGCAGAAGGTCATGTTCTGTTACTATAATAATTAGCGTTAATTGTAAATAATATTCAAATAAATTCAATTTGTCATCTCGTTTTTCAATGTCGAATTCAATAATCAAAGTTATACCAAGTTTAACGGGATTACACAAGGTCAATGACATTATTGTTCCTCGGAAAAAATCAATACTTTCGCGTCTGCGCACATCTCACAATTCACGACCTAGAACAAGATCACTTCCGATCTTGTCAGATACAAATAAAATGTATACATCTGAATACTGTAATTTCAAGTTAGAAATATGGTCGAGCATAAAAAGTCGTATGAAACTCGCCTACAATGGTAATTAAGAAGCTCGTATGAAAATTATGAAACTCGCCTCTTAATTACTATCATTATAGGCTCGTTGCATAATGTACTATTAATATTCCACATTTATGCAACAATCACTCCTCCATTACGTACTAAAAGATTCCGATGATTTACAGTATTGTTGCCATTATTTATTGAATGCCCAAGTATATTATCAACACTTCTAAATAAACCACCACGTCTCTCAAATGACGTTTATAGGTTATCAACCTGTGAATTGCCTCATCGAAGATCCGCTCCCTCTTTCGGTTTCACTCATAGTTGCAGGGGAAAGAACATCATTGCTTTCCCCTGGCCCACTGCGGGATCATTTTGCGACTGACTAGCTATCGAATTCAATTATGGCACCCTGCTCGAATTTGCCATAGAAATTGGCTACTCCTACGCAATTTGGGTCAAATTGAAGACTCGAACGACAGATCTGTGGGGTCTTGCTAAGTTTATCTATCCCTTCTTCCGTACAGAGGGGAAAATGTGCACCAATTTACAGGCTGATCCGTTTAGGTATGGATAATATTAATTTATTATTATAAAACTATTATGATAGTATGAGAAATTTTTCGCTCGTAATATTATATATATATTTTAATGTACCGAAGTACATATGATATTTCCATGCAGATATCCTGCGTCATCATACGATGAAAGAGTAATGGAACGGAGAAAAATTCTCTCCGGCACCGGGATTTGAACCCGGGTTTTCAGCTCTACGTGCTGATGCTTTATCCACTAAGCCACACATGTGCTGAGGTGCACTCGCTATGAGTGACTAGTTGGCCGGGATCCGACGGAATAAGCGCCGGAGAGAATTTTTCTCCGTTCCATTACTCTTTCATCGTATGATGACGCAGAATATGTGCATGGAAATATCATATGTACTTCGGTACATTAAAGTAATATAATATATGATATGCGTAAATCACTTCGTGATTTAAGACGGCGCTTATTCCGTCGGATCCCGGCCAACTAGTCACTCATAACGAGTGCACCTCAGCACATGTGTGGACTTCAGTCCTACGTTCATAGACATCTATGACGTAGAGCAGAGGGCGGCCACTAGAGGGAACCCAAGAGTTGGAGCTTAATCTGAGACAATTCTGTCCGACGCCGGGGTGGTATCCGGTGTGGCTTAATGGATAAAGCATCAGCACGTAGAGCTGAAAACCCGGGTTCAAATTCCGGCGCCGGAGAGAATTTTTCTCCTTTCCATTACTCTTTCATCGTAATATTATGCTTAAAATATGGGAGTTTCCATATATGGTAAGAATGAAAATCAACAATGCATAATGTGAAATGAAAATCGTAAATGATTTAAATTGTTACAATGTGATTTATGATATGATACATTTGAGAGTGTTAAACGAGTTGGAGGAAGCTGGGTTTGCAGTGAAAGACCTGCCCTCAGGCAGAACACTGAATGAATGAATGAATGAATGAATGAATGAATGAATGAATGAATGAATGAATGAATGAATGAATGAATGAAATGTTATGTTTTATTTAACTATGCTCGCAACTGCCGAGGTTATATCAGCGTCGCCGGTGTGCCGAAATTTTTGTCCCGCAGGAGTTCTTTTACATGCCAGTAAATCTATTGACATGAACCTGTCGTATTTAAGCATATTTAAATACCATCGACCTGGCTCGGGATCGAACCCGCAACCTTGGGCATAGAAGGCCAGCGCTATACCAACTGAGCCAACCAGGGCTACCTGAATGAATGAATGAATGAATGAATGAATGAATGAATGAATGAATGAATGAATGAAACTAGTTTAAAGAGAATTTCAGAATTTCGATGTGAGTATGGTGAAAGCAGTGTACCTAAATACGATTCCATAGTGTTGTAGTATCGAACATTTGTAGAAACAGATTATGTGTTATAAAAAGACATGCAAGAGGTCGCTGGCGAAGCTCAATACGAGAAGCACTCTATTCCGTCTTCCATTGTTAACTTGCCTGTTCTTTTAGTAAGTAAACACATACAATTTCATAAGATCTTCCTGAAGTTCTTTCTTGATTGAAAATTCACTTATCAAAAGTCAAGTCAAAAAGTTAACTCATGGTGTGGAGTGAGTCGCAATAAAGTGTATGGACCATTCTTATTAGCAGAAAATACAGTACAATACGCTATGGATCTTACTTGGATGTATTGCATTTTCTATTCCCAACAACATATGAGCATTGTATTCCAGCAAAACGGTGCATCACCTCATTGGGTATGGGAGGTTCGTCATTTGCTAAAGCTTTCAGTCGTATGTGGTGTGGTCGTCATGGACAAATTGCTTGGCCCCCAAACACCCCAGATCTAATCTTTCCTGACTTCTTCGTGTGGGGTTTTGTTAAAGACACTGCTTATTCACAGAAACCCAGGAACATTGATGATCTAAAGGTAAAAATTTCTCAAGCTTTCCAACAAATCACCCCTCTAATGTTACAACGGACATGGGCTGAATTGCATCACCGTTATGAGTTGTGCAGGGTGCGCAATGGGGGTCATGTTGAGCTCTGAGGAATCTCCCATCTTTCAATGCTGTATACACAGTTTCAACAAATAAAGTTCAGTAGTAAACGTTTAAGAGTGTTTTTATTTTATTCATACCCAAAAGGTTCACTCTGTATATTCAGTTGGGAGTGGATAATTGATAGGAATTGCAAAACCTAGGCCTAAATCCGGCATTGCATGAGATGCACTGCAGGGTCAGAAAATGGGACCACAAAAGAAATAATATCCTCAAAGAACTCAAAGTCGAACCGATAATACAATATGTTAATCATGTCAAAAAAAATGGATAGAACATTCATACTTACTTACTTGCTGCCTTTTAAGGAACCCGGAGGTTCATTGCCGCCCTCACATAAGCCCGCCATCGGTCCCTATCCTGAGCAAGATTAATCCAGTCTCTACCATCATATCCCACTTCCCTCAAATCCATTTTTATATCACCTTCCCATCTACGTCTCAGCCTCCCCAAAGGTCTTTTCCCCTCTGGCCTCCCAACTAACACTCTGTATGCATTTCTGGATTCGCTCATACGTGCTACATGCCCTGCCCATCTCAAACGTCTGGATTTAATGTTCCTAATTATGTCAGGTGAAGAATACAATGCGTGCAGATCTGTGTTGTGTAACTTTCTCCATTCTCCTGTAACTTCATCCCTCTTAGCCCCAAATATTTTCCTAAGAACCTTATTCTCAAAACCCTCAACATTCATACCGAAACAAATAAGACATGCAGAATAAGGAGAAGACATGGAGAACAAGGGGAAGACAAGGAAAAGACAAGGAGAACAAGGTAAAGACATGGCGAATAATGGAAAAACAAGGAGAACAAGGGAAAGACAAGGAGAAAAGGGGAAAGACAAGGAGAACAGGGGAAAGACAAGGAGAACAAGGGGAAGACAAGGAGAACAAGGGAAAGACAAGGAGAACAAGGGAAAGACAAGGAGAAAAAGGGGAAGACAAGGAGAACAAAGGAAAGACAAGAAGAAGGGAAAGACAAGGATAACAAGGAAAAGACAAGGAGAACAAGGGAAAGACAAGGAGAACGAGGAAAGACAAGGAGAACAAGGGAAAGACAAGGAGAAAAAGGGGAAGACAAGGAGAACAAGGGAAAGACAAGGAGAACAAGGGAAAGACAAGGAGAACAAGGGAAAGACAAGGAGAACAAGGGGAAGACAAGGAGAACAAGGGGAAGACAAGGAGAACAAGGGAAAGACAAGGAGAAAAGGGGAAGACAAGGATAACAAGGGAAAGACAAGGAGAACAAGGAAAAACAAGGGCACAAGCGGAATGTAAGGGGAATGCAAGGAGTTGCATTTTTATGTGACGGTCAATTCCCAAGTTGTCCCTCCCATACTCATTGAGGGTAAAAACGTAGTTCTACGTCAAGATACGTTTTGGAGTTTTAACTTTGCCGCCCCGATGCTGGAAATGAGCTACTGTACTTCGTAACGTCGTTTCTGACGCCACATCTTGGAGACGCTTCCAGGGGAATTAGGATTTCTCCGATGTCAGCGCGCTGACGTGACCTGCTATGATATGCAGCAGCAGACAGCCCGCTCTTCCGAGCACTGCGTTATTTCGATCTTTATCTGCACAAGACTTGCTTCCGATACAGCGGGCTCTTTCCCCATGCTGTCGAGTAAATGGATTGTAAATTGCGACTGATGGATGGCTGCACTGAAGTCAACACGTTGGGCCCCGATACGTATTGGCTGGCTCTCGTGGCTTCTCTCCCGCCCTGCTTTGTCGCCGATTTTCCTGGAAATGAGTTATTGATACCGACGTATTATTCTGCACACCACACGGTGCTACATGCTGCACTGCTATTAACACCACAACATAGAGCGAAAAGTATCTAAATAATGACCTTCATTTGTCGATTTGGTTGCTTAGAAACGGTTTTCTGAACACATTACACATCAGTGGATAAAGCCTGCTACATTATACTAATAATAAATCTGTAGCCGAATTTTTTCTGGTAATTTTCGATTTTGCAAAAATAATTGGTCCTAACATATATAATTAACCGTCGACCTGGTTGGCAAGTTGGTATAGCGCTGGCCTTCTATGCCCAAGGTTGTGGGTTCGATCCCGGGCCAGGTCGATGGCATTTAAGTGTGCTTAAATGTGACAGGCTCATGTCAGTAGATTTACTGGCATGTAAAAGAACTCCTGCGGGACAAAATTCCGGCACATCCGGCGACGCTGATATAACCTCTGCAGTTGCGAGCGTCGTTAAATAAAACATAACATTTTTTTTATAATTAACCACCCCGAAACCGAAAATCGCTTTTTTGAAATTTTTGTTTGTATGTCTGTCTGTCTGTCTGTCTGGATGTTTGTTACCTTTTCACGCGATAATGGCTGAACCGATTTATATGAAAATTGCAATATAAATTAAGTTCGCTGTAACTTAGATTATAGACTATATGGCATTCAAAATACGTTATTTAAAAGGGGGTGTTATAAGGGGGACTGAATTAAATAAATCGAAATATCTCGCTTATTATTGATTTTTGTGAAATATGTTACATAACAAACGTTTCTTTAAAATTGATTTCCGATAAGTTTTATTCCCTGCAAAATTTTGATAGGACTGATATTTAAGGAGATAAATGAGTTTTAAAATTAAAATACAATGCCATCTAAGGCGGTGTAATGAAATGAAAACAAATGACTACGTCTATAGGGGGCCTTGGACAACAACAATCGAAAGCTATTCAACATAGCCTACAGAGAATGTTTCTGTGTTTGTATGAAGTAATATCGGAAGCTAAATTAACCGATTTGTATAATTAATTATTATTTCACCATTGGAAAGTGTAGTTTCTCTAGATGGACATTATGCTATAATGTTATTACATTAACTTCTGAGCGCTCTCTGTACCAAAATGATCGCTTTTTAATTATTTAAATACAATTTAAATTAAGTAACATATTAAACGATTTGTCCTTCTATCAAACACGAATGTTCCCTGGATCAAACGTCCTATTTTAATTATGTGATTACTTTATATTTATTTCTAACGGGTGCAGCGGCGCGCACGGATACGGCTAATCCATATATATAATTTGAATTGGTACTGAAAATTACGGGAAAACGGCTGAACGGATTTTAATAAATGAACCCTCATTTTGAAGCTTGGAATCCAAAGTTTCTCAGAAAAATAGTAGTTTTCAGTGAAATGTCAATTTTCCTACATCATTTTCCTATTTTCCAAAATCCATCTTTCGTCAGTTTTGAGAACTAATTAATTGCATTTCAGAATAAAAAAAAAAACAGACACACTACAATAAATAATAGACTTTACACGAAGCTCATGAACTACAGGATTGCTAACATACTTAGAGTTCAGATGAGTCAGATTCTTTCACAACATAATGCCAATATGTCGATCTTCATTTGTGTAATTTTTTGATAACGTACAAAAATAATTTACAAGTCTGATTCTCTGGTCTGTAGTTCTCCGAGTAGAGCTGTGTATTCGATATTAAGAACTACAAAACTTAAGAATGTTTGGTGACATTATTATCATTAAAAATGAAATATAATTATAATTAATGCAACACATAATGGTATACTGATGATATGAAAGTGAAATCTTTTGGGGCCTAAAGTAAGTACACGCATAGAAAGAAGATTTTATATTAGATCTTCATTTCTATAATATACTGAGTAACGGCTATATATATATATATATATATATATATATATATATATATATATTACTGAAAACTATAAAACTTACGTAACAGCGTGGTTGATCGACGAATGTTGCGTCAACATTTGTTGAGACTATAAATTAGGAATGCCTATAACATCGACATCAACGTGAAGTTTCGATTTTATGCACGAGAACGTATAATCTCATAAACTTATTTCCATCTGACTGTAGATAATTATTTGAAGAGAAGTAATATAATGTTAACGAGATACTAAGGTTATTGTTATGAACTTAACACTACTTGTATTAAACTTGTAGAATATGTGGAAATCAAACCACAGTATAGAGAACATATCTCTATACTGCGATCAAACAGTTGTTTTCTTCCTGCTCACACAGAAGTAATGCCATTGTTTAAAAATTCTGTCGTACGTAATTTTGACGTATAATGGATAAACAATTGATCCTCACTACTTTTCTTGCCAAGAGAGCACCTCCTTCTTCTAGCTATGCCTCCGTCTTTCAGTTGCTGACAGCAGGTTGCAACTTACACGCTTGGCCAACTTATTATGAGATATAATTATTTGGAAGTGTACGTCAGATTTAGTATTAATAGAAAATTTTCTGTTAGTGCAGTTTATTTATTTCCTTAAGTTTGTTTTATCTAACAAAGTAACACTGGATGAAACTTACGTGATGATCGACACTACTCTGCAGATCATAGATGAAAGTTCAGATGATGATGCTGATGATGACGCTGAAGGCAATGTAGAGATTGAATATGAAACTTGTGACAATGAGAAGGATCTAAGATACAGTAGGAGAGATTGAGAATCACGTAGAAAGCAAGCGAATGGAGAAAGAAGGCAAAAAACAAGAAAACAGGAAGAGAAGAGAAGAGAAGAGAAGAGAAGAGAAGAGAAGAGAAGAGAAGAGAAGAGAAGAGAAGAGAAGAGAAGAGAAGAGAAGAGAAGGCACGAGGGCACGAGGGCACGAGGGGAGGATATTTTCATAACTCTAACCTACAATCCGCAATGACCTGAAATGGCTATTGCTTCACTCCCACATGTAAAACTGACTGATCGTTCTGACATTGTTGCTTGCGTTTTCGCATTGAAACTCAAGAACTGAAGATGTATAGGTTAAATAAAAAGTATTTAGCATGAAAAAAACCATTCAGAGGGGTAGGCCTATGTTTCATTATTATGGAAGCAAATAACTTCCAAAATGTCAGGTATTCTTCATTGGAAGTAAATTTGAAAAAAACTTAATTTGAACTTCTAATGAACTTAGCAGCATTTGCTGCACAAGCCACTAGTCTAATATAAATTCGATTGCAAATACTGGGAAATTTGGAAAATATTAACTTTAGAGAAACAAAACGAAAATTGAACAACACACCCAGGGTTGATAAATCACGCTTAATTTCTACATGACGCGTGAAATACGCGTGAAATGCATAATTTATGTCATAAATGTAAAACAAAATGTAATAATTTCAAACCTTGTAATACATTAACGGTCTTACTAATAAATCGTGTTCTGTGAGATATAGCAGAGTCATCTGGTGGTAATAGGCGGCTCTATAATCTGTCTTCAAGCATGCACCAGCGCGCGTTTCCAACTGCTACTTTTCCGAAGTTATGGGGAGAGTGTCAATCATTCTTTAACCACCTAAATACATTATTTTCCAGTTTGGGGCAAGTTACCTGGTTGCGGTTTTTTTGCGGGGTTTTCCCTCAACCAATATGGATAAATGCTGGTTAACTATTGGTGCTGGACCACTGACTCATTTCACCGGCATTATCACCTTCATTTCATTCAGATGCTAAATAACCTGAGATATTCAATTCAATTCAATTTATTAAGCCATTAAACATACAGTGATAGGCTTCGTCACAAAAACATACATTTGAAAATACACATATAATTAAAAACAGTAATTAGAATGAAAACACAAAACATTTTGAAACTCTAGAATTAATGAAAACACTTCACTCTTATGTAATAATTGTAACTAATCTCAATAACTTTATTTATTAAAAAACAATTCCGTATGAATTTATGTTAAGAAACTCATCTACAGATTAGAAAGGATTAATTAAAAGCCAATTATAAAATCTAGCTTTGGTTGGTAACTTACAATATTGACTGAGAAGCTTATTATATAATTTCATGCCCATGAAAGAAAAATTTGTACTAGTTTTATGTAATCTACAGTATGGAATATTAATTTGTTCACTATTTCTAATTTCATGGTCATGTATATTGGCTATAAATGAGTAATTGTCTATATTTTGTCGAGTGTAAAGGACTAGGTCGTATATATATATATATATATATATATATATATATATATACATTTATGACAGTTTATATCTGTGATTGTTTGAAAAGAGGTCGACAATGTTCAAGATAGTTTGATTGACATAGAAGTCTAATGGCTTTCTTTTGCAAAATCAAGACACTCCCAATTTTGCTACCATTTCCCCAGAAAATTAAGGCATACCTAATTATCGACTGAAAGAACGAAAAGTAGGCACATCTTAAATAATTTTTAGAAACACAAGTCACTAATTTCTTTAATAAATATATAACTCTTGATAATTTTCTGCATATATATATATATATATATATATATATATATATATATATTCGATATGTTTTTCCCATGTTAAACTGGAGTCTATAAAAAGTCCTAGAAATTTGGTATAGTTTTGTATGTTGTCCTTTTTATTACATGATTTAGGGTAAAAGTTATGTTGGTAGTCTTTTCTTGATTAAGCAAAAACTATTAGATTCAAACCATAAAGCCATCTGTGATAGAATATCATTGGTTAGAGATGTTGATAAAGCAGCGTCGTTAAATAACCTACATGCGCGTGAGGAGACGAAAAATGTGGACTACGAAAATTCCCTCCCTCGCTACGCTTCGACTTACAGTTGTGGCTAGCTCACTTACCCCCTCTAAGGATCTTAATATGAGCAACGGCGCACGACTGCATTTGAAGTTAAAAAAATGAAACAGCTATAGTAGTCCAAAAAATGCAAATTTGACATTAAGCATATGGTGAGTGTATTGTAGTGGCCATCTATTGAATTAGTTGTTTTTATTTTTTTATTTTATTGGGTTATTTTACGACGCTGTATCAACGTCTGAGGTTATTTAGCGTCTGAATGAAATGTAGGTAATAATGTCGGTGAAATGAGTCCATGGTCCAGCACCGAAAGTTACCCAGCATTTGCTCATATTGGGTTGAGGAAAACTCCGGAAAAAACCTCAACCAGGTAATTTGCCCCGATCGGGATTCAAACCCGGACCACCTGATTACCCGGCCAGACGCGCTGACCGTTACTCCACAGGTATGGACAATTAGTTGTTAGGACAGAAAAAACTAGGCCTATGTTATAGGAGTGGAAATTTTCAGTGGTTTTCATAAAACAACCATAGTCCAAATACTTTTTTTTTTTTTATGAAAACAGTCATTGTCCAGCCAGGACAATGGTAGCTTTTACAGATATTCTATTGATATCATCTTGAAAATTTATCCACACAATTTTAAACTGCAGTAGATTGGCAGTACTGCGTCTTACATATGCGGTGAAAGCCACCTCAGAGAAAAATACTTTAGCACGTGAATTGTTGTATTTGTTATGGAGCCATCTTTAGGTGCAGAAGTAACCCCATGGAAGAAACTTAAGCAACGAAAGGAGAAGGAGGATATAATAAATTAAAAAGAAGATTAGAGGGTAGGCACACTTCAGCCACAACAGGTTATTTTTCTTAAAAGAACAATTGTCCACAATTACCTACAATTTAAGAAGAAATGGCATGATGAATTTCATACTTGAAGTGTCAACAACATCCATGCCACATAGTTTTTTTTTCTTGTTTCTCCTGAAAATTTGTGTTTTTAGACTATGGTTGTTTTTCCAAAATCCCTTCATTTAGTTTTACGAGATAACGAATGATCTACAACTGTACGTAACGTGATTAATTCTTCGAATGGCATGAAAGACCCTGTCGTAGACTGATAATATGTTTTGTAATGTGACAAAGTAAATACGGTAGTTAGAACCATCTTGTGGATGAGAGGTCAGAAAATCAAGAGATGATTGATGGATTGCCTAATTTCCTACACGGAAATAATAAATATTAAACGTAAATAGTAAATGCAAATAATAATTGTCAATTTAAATGTAGACTTAACCGTTAACCACAGTATAGAGAACTTACAGTAAAGACACCTAAGCCATTTCGTGGGAATAAATTCTGAGTGCGCATGTCACGAAACCGGGTGTATTATCTGGAACCTCCACCAGATGGATCTCCATCTACGATAGGGCTGGCATAATTTAATATTAACTGAAAACATTCATTACTCATCTTTTAATAATTTTAAAGACATGAGGCAAAGGAATGGCAATATAACCATAATAATAATTACTTCCGTATGCAATCATCATGAAAATATTCACTAATTGACGCTAACGTTCAAGTCACTGTTTGAGGCTTATGTTGGTAAAATTGATCCAAGTACAGCATAATACATCATGGCGTCCGTTGCGGTGAAGTGTGAACATGAACGTCAACAATGGATATAAGTATTTTGACTTCCTAGGGACATAATATTAATAATAGATAATATACATACGAGATTAACATAAATAAATAAATATTTTACTAATGTTTTGATAGTGGTTTGATACTAGCGACATAGTTGGATTCATTGAGAACTAGACCTTACTGAGCTTGAATGTAGTACCAACAACATCAAAGGTGCCGACAAGAGTTGTCCCTACTGATTCTGCTTATACTGTGCCTTAACTTGTCAAAGCTTAATTTCTCACACCAGTTTATTAAAACTTGTCGGGCCGTAAAGAAAACAACTATCACAATGTCCATATTTTATATGTTGTACAATATTATAGTATTGTGAAATTTTAATTTTCCTACCAATTTTTTTCTATTGTTCTATTAAAATTATAGCATACTAGCTTAAATTACCCGACGTTGCCCGGGTTTTAAATTTTGGTCTATTTCTAAACCAAAACGAACCATATTTACTTATGTTTTCTCCTCCCTAGTGACGAATATTAAAGAAAGTGCCACTAATATCCAAAGAAACTGACTAATCGAAATAATTCCATCTCACCTATGAATAGAGTTTTAACAACATTAAGACCTTATGCTGCAGGGATATTTAAGATATTTAACATTGTGATTGATGATAATATTTATCGTACCACGGCATTATGCATTATTAAGCCTTTCTGCCCACAATATATTTAATTTCCTTCAAGGCCAAACTACAATCTGTAACGGATGGATTCTATCAAATACATGGATTTCAGGGTGTTTTGCAGTAACGGAGACTATACTCATCAGAATCCACTCTCCTGGAGAAGGCAATGTAGAACACTACCACAACAGAAAATCATATTTTTCTGTAAACGGCCAAGTCATTAGTGACCATAACTTATTAATGAGAGACGGGTTAACAATAACAGTAAAATAGGCTCTATATTATTATTGCAATATTATAATATTGTAATATTATCACAAATATTACTGTAACTTATAATAATTGCTTAAAATCGAATGGCTATAATAGCAATACGTGGGATAAAAACATCATCTTCTTTCGTTTTTCCAGTTAATATTGCCACTCATATTACGTTTCGCATGAGTTTTTGACACAAATTCTTGTTAGTGCATAATTTTGGTGAGTCAATATTTCGCAATAGTAGGTCTACTGTGGCTATTCAATATTAAGTAAATAATGTGGTAGCAATCCTTGTAGTTTGAAAGAATTCTAGAATTCAATTGGATAAAACAGTCTGCTCACTATCTACAAAACTGCATCGAGGAATTCATAATACGGTCCTGGACTGCGTAAAGATACTTATTGCATGAATAATCTAGTTTTAGCCTTCATGATGAGTAACAACAATGTAATTTAATTTCGTGTTAAAATTTCCAAGGCCTCGTGAAAGTCTATGTTGAATACAGCAGACAATGATAAAGAACAATTGACTGTAGAAGATTCTGCATTTTAATATAATACATGAATATTTGATCTATTTATTTTCATTTTTATATAGCCTATTTAATTAATTTAACTTCCATTTGCACAATTTTAATGTAGCCTATGTTCTTCTCCTGGTTATGAAGGTTAAATGTGCAAACTTCGGCACATGTCGGTCAAAGCGTGTAGATTTGTATAGAGAACATACACACCCACATACATACATACATACCCACATTCAATTTTATATATTAAGATAGCCTATTAACCTGTTGTATCCTATAGGATACTTTGTCAATTAAGAGTTAAATACTAAATGCTGGTGGTCTTCATTTGGCGCACCTGTTGTGAGGTACAAAATGAAACCACGATAACTTAGGTTCGTAATTGATATTAAAATAATACGAATGTGTAAATAAATATAAAAATGTAGAAAACAGTAACCGATAACGAGGTGCATGTTGAAGCTCATTTCTCCTTAACCTGACTTCGCAGACCACAAGTTTCCTATTTCAAAAGGTTCTGTATAGTATCCCGTATTTCCTGTTTAATTTGAGCAAGCATTTGTTGAATCACCCTGTATAAGAAGGTAGAATTTTATTTTTTCTGGCATCTGAGTAACAAAATTTCCGTAGTGCATACGTGCATTGTGTCTGAATGGATATTGACGTCTTTAAGGAAATGGTGCTCATACCCTCTGCAGGAGATCGATCCAACGATCTTCGGTTTCTTACTCGCTCTTCCGAATGACAATGAGGTAATAAAATTGTATTTATGCATATGGCACTAGTTGTGCGATGAGGTTTGGCTTCCTTGCCACAACACGAAGGGTTAACAGCGACATTGATTCAAATCAGTCACAAAACTTTCTTTTACCTCTCTCTCCCTCTCCAGCTCTCTCCTCCTCCCTCCCAGAATGCGATGACATCGATAGTCAGTTGCTCAAAAGAGGATAGAAAGGCTTCCAAACGCGGAACCTATGTTGTAATTCAATGGAATTGACACGCCTGATTTCCTTCCCCATCCCTATAAATGTCCGGCTCGATTCTAGTGCAAGGGTGATATCTTGTGAAGAGGCTAGGCTCCAGCAGAATCCGCCTCTCTTGCAAAGTGTATTGTGATGTCAGTATCAGAGAAACGTCACACAGTATCAGTGCCGTGCATCGCAGAATATATTCCGTTGAATGTGCAAGCAGTGGCGTGCTTCAACAAACTGAAATGTAGGTCAAAGCAGCATGGTGTTCAACTTTGGTAGAATTATAGGCAATTCCACTGAGAGTTGGTACTAACATTCGATTGTGTGAGCCAAATGAGATAACAAATATTTTTCAATCGATTCTTCAGTCTATAACTTATCCTACTTAAAATTGACTTTAAGTCCAGTCAAACATTTAAAATACTACAGAAATGTTACTTACTGGCTTTTAAGGAACTCGGAGGTTCATTGCCGCCCTCACATAAGCCCGCCATTGGTCCCTATCCTAAGCAAAAGATTAATCCATTCTCTATCATCATATTCCACCTCCCTCAAATCCATTTTAATATTATCTTCCCATCTACGTCTCAGCCTCCCTAAAGGTCTTCTTCCCTCCGGCCTCCCAGCACTCTATATGCATTTCTGGATTCGCCCATACGTGCTACATGCCCTGCCCATCTCAAACGTCTGGACTTAATGTTCCTAATTATGTCAGGTGAAGAATACAATGCATGCAGTTCTGTGTTGTGCAACTTTCTCCATTCTCCTGTAACTTCATCCCTCTTAGCCCCAAATATTTTCCTAAGCACCTTATTCTCAAACACTCTTAACCTATTTTCCTCTCTCAAAGTGAGAGTCCAAGTTTCACAACCATAAAGAACAACCGGTAATATAACTGTTTTATAAATTCTAACTTTCAGATTTTTTGACAGCAGACTGGATGATAAAAGCTTCTCAACCGAATAATAACACGCATTTCCCATATTTATTCTGTGTTTAATTTCCTCCCGAGTATCATTTATATTTGTTACTGTTGCTCCAAAATATTTGAACTTCTCCACCTCTTCAAAAGATAAATTTCCAATTTTTATATTTTCATTTCGTACAATATTCTGGTCACGAGACATTATCATATAATTTGTCTTTTCGGGATTTACTTCCAAACCTATCTCTTTACTTGCTTCCAGTAAAATTCCCGTGTTTTCCTTAATCGTTTGTGGATTTTCACCTAACATATTCACGTCATCCGCATAGACAAGCAACTGATGTAACCCGTTCAATTCCAAACCCTCTCTGTTATCCTGGACTTTCCTAATGGCATACTCTAGAGCAAAGTTAAAAAGTAAAGGTGATAGTGCATCTCCTTGCTTTAGCCCACAGTGAATTGGAAACACATCTGACAGAAACTGACCTATATGGACTCTGCTGTACGTTTCACTGAGACACATTTTAATTAATCGAACTAATTTCTTGGGAATACCAAATTCAATAAGAATAACAGAACTGTTTCAGGTCCTATATCATGTAATTTTTTATGAACACCTATTTTATGATAAAGGATTGAAGAGTATCGTATACAAACTATATAAAAAACATTGCTTAATTACCATATCTATGAGGTTCCACACTCCTAAACTCATTACAGTCTGTGCTGTGCCACTCTGAACACCGTCAGTTAATTATACCCACCTGATATATGATTATCAAATTGTTATCAAACAAATTAATGTACGTTAAGTGAAATTATGATTAAAACAATTAGGGAACAATCTTAGACTGAGTTATTGCATTCACACAATTCTTTTTTTTTAACAAGCATAAGTTACAAAATCTTCGAAAACTTGCATTTTCTTTCAGTACATTAAAAAACCCGTTATATGAGGTAAATCTTGAACTTGACTAGTGCAGTGAATTCCTGGAGATTAGTAATGAATTTAACAAGCAACATTTGGATTCTCTTTTGTTTCACATGGCTCGGTAGGGCCCGGTCACTACTGGAGAGCACAGTCGACTCTGCAGTGCCGCCCGCATTATCCAGTTGTTTCATAAGATTAACTGATAGATGGAAGTTTAAATTCCATTAATTTTCAGAAAATGAAATTGAACGTTTAAGATTTGCAACAATTCTTTTATTACAAACATGATGTTTGATTTGAAATAATTTAGATTAGATAATTAAATGATACTAAACCGAGGAATGTGATAAGTTTAGACTCCTTAGATTGGGTAGGATGAGACAAGAGACAGAGGAATAACAAGATTAGAGTAGGTTAGGTGAGGGGATAAGACAGTAATTTCGTCCCTTTATAGCAAACAAATATTCAATTTATATTTGACGTATGAGCGTCCTTCCTGGTTATAGAGATCGAAAGCACCATTTCTTCTGTGGTGATGAAACTGTGCATTCTCTGCATCATATACAGTATGTGAGTAGTTCTTTGTAAATTAAAAAACAGCATTTTTCACTCAACTTCAGAAGTTTGTACGTATTCATATGTCAAACTGAAGTTCGGAATGAATTTTGCCGAGAAAACGCGTCGTCTGCTAAAATGGTCTGAAGGAGATGAGGTAAATTAGCAAAGTGCTTCAAGGATATAATGATGAGACGTTAATCATATCGTGTAACTAGATTGTAAGTTTTGGTCCCTAATTTCGTAATGTATATAAAGAACTTTTTCTATGCACAAGTATAACTTTGCGTAAAAGAGAAACAATTTGGATCTTGAAAACGTGGAAAAATTATGTCAAAAATTTGCATACAGTCATGAAAGAAAATTAATTGTCTTTATCAAATTGTTTTAAATTAGCTATAGCCAATAAGGTAATAACTAAAAAGGTAAATTGAATGTATTTTTCTTTATGCTCAATAATATGAATATTTCCCATTGCATGTGTAGTGTTTTGTTTTACTGGGAGCTTATCACTGCCTGCTGGATCACACCCTATGGCTGTTTACACTGCCTGCTCAATCAACACTTATGTGCAAGCAGCCGGTAGGTGGAAGATAGTGACTTTGCATTTATTTATTTATTTATTTATTTATTTATTTATTTATTTATTTATTTATTTATTTATTTATTTGGTGGTGTCAATAAATACACATGTCATCACAAGTTCCAGGTCACATGGACCCTTGCCTTAACAAGAATATTGCTTAGAATAACATGAGTACGTAAATGAAGTTTGACCATCTTCTCCATCAGAAACGGAGACTGGTAAGCTGGACATGTAGGTAGACTTTCAGAGTCAATGATTTTTGCAGAAAAGTTAACATTACTTGGTTGTTCACTGAATGATGTGTGTAATTATGGTTTAATAAGTGGATTAGGATGTGTTTGTAGTTTCTGAAGATAATTTTTACGTAAGTGCTGCACGTAGTCACTGAATAAAATGATTTCCAGGTCACTGTACAGTTGTGCGTTAGTAATGTAAAAATCAGCACCTGTGATGGTTCTGCACACAGCTCTTTGGATGGCATCGAGTTTCTTGATGTAGAGGGGATGGGTTTGAGCCCAAATTTCTGACGCGTAGGACATGTATGATCGTATAAGTGATGTGTATAGCAATAGTTTGGTTTTGAGGGGAATGAAGCTTTTAAGTATTGGATATAATGCTAAGAATCTTTGCAAAGCTCTGTCTCGTATTAATTGTATATGTTGCCTGTATGTCAAACGACTATCCAATAGTAGACCAAGATATCTGACGGTTGTTTTGAAGGGGATGTGTTGATTCTGAACAGAGAGCGGCTGTAATAATCGTGGAAATCTCCTTGTAAAAACTACTGCTGTACTTTTTTCGCCGTTAATTTTCAGTCGCCATTTTGTAGACCATTGAGTGAGTAAGTCCAAGGCTTCTTGCATCTGTTGTAAAGCACATTTGATGTCGTAATGTTTTGTATAAAGGACTGTATCATCCGCATATAAGGCGTGTTGGCAGTTGGTGTGCTTGGGAATGTCATGAACGTATGTGGCGTAGAGAATTGGACTCAGAACAGAGCCTTGAGCAACTCCTGCTTCTATTTGTCTTGAACTGGAAAGGCAATTACCTTGTCGCACTCTGAATGATCTGTTTTTCAGGTAGTCTGCAATAAAATGTGCATATGCGTCAGGAACTGAAATTTTCTGTAGTTAGTAAAGAAGACCATCATGCCACACTGTGTCGAATGCCTGTTGTATGTCCTGGAATGTTGCTATTGTGTGTTCGAAATGTTCATATCCATTGTTTATGTAGTGAGTGAGCATATGAAGTGGATCTCTTGTGCTGTGCTTGGATTTAAAGCCGAATTGTTCATGTTGAATTCTATCTGGCTCTTTTAGAAGTGGATCTAGGCGGGCTAGTACTAGGCGTTCCAGAATTTTGCCAAGGAAATCAAATAGACTTATCGGTCTATAGTTGTAAGGAAGTGTGGGGTCTTTTCCTGGTTTATCAATTGTTATGACAGTTGCTTCTTTCCATTGTGATGGGAAGTGTAAAAATTTCAGACAGGCGTTATAAATTTTGGTTAGATGTATTAATGCCCGTTTGAACAATCGTTTAAGGGCTAAAGGGAAAATACCATAGGGACCAGAAGTTTTATGGAGTGGTAATGTTTTTATGATGTCCTTGACTTCTTTTGGTGAGGAGTTTGTTGAAGATAAAAGTTTACTTCAACTGTTACTTATTTATTGAAGACTGGATCAGAGTTAACATGATGAGGTTGGAACCGCACGAAAAGTGAGTCTGCAAATGTTTCTGCTTTACGTTCTTGATCACACACCATCTGATGTTCTGCATTTTCTAAAGGTGTGTTCTTAACTTGAATGGATTTCCCTAATAAATGTTTTGTGATTTTCCAGAATTCTTTTCCACTTGGTTGAAGTGTTTCAACTTTATCTGTAAAAGAGTTAATTTTTTGGAGTTTGTGTTTCCGTCGTATGGCTCTTTGATACCGGTAGTAGGCCCTTTTTGCTTGTGGATCTCAGTGTTTTGCCACCTTTTCCTGGCTTCAGTTTTGGCTTTGAGTAGGTAAGTTAACTCTTTTGGATTTTGCTCTGGAGGAGACGAATAAGATGTTGTGGTGACGGAGTTCAGGGTTGTGGTAATTGTGTCTGTGAAAATCTTAACTGCAACGTATATATCTTGTGGTTGTAGAAACTGAGGATTCACTGTTATCGATGCATGAAGATGTTTGGTATATCCATTCCAGTCGGTTATTCTGGTTGTTGTGGTAGGTTTCTTATACTTAGTAGCTGGGATCTTGAATATCAATAGTATTGGTACATGATCTGAGTCAAGCGCTAAGATACTTTTTTGTGTGACTTTGCAAATACTGATAACGGTGGTACTGCCTGCCACCTAGCGGCAAAATAACTTTGATTGAGCAGGCAGTTTGGATCTTATACTATAGTAAGATTACCGACTGTTCGGAATTTTATGCATATTTCTGCACTTTTTGCATGCAAATTTTAGAGTATACAATTCTCAACACTAGTAGTTACATTTATTGACAGACAATCAATAGCAGTCAAAGCAAATTAATACACTTTAATATTTCCCATCGCCAAAGAGTGTAATTAAATAATCTCGTCTTCAGGAAGTGCTCTGAAATATTTTGGAAACTTAAAAATACGCAATATAATTACAAGACTCTAATCGGTCGTAATATGTTTATTAACATGTTTCCATGTTCAAATGTTCATTTTAACTTTTGCGACAATCAGTTTATTTTTCCCAATGTATATGTGCAGTAGGAAACTAGATGATTATATCGATTACTGTCGATCATTTGTTGTTGCTGTCGATTGTTATTTAGTCGAATAAAATCTATCTGTGCCATTTAGTTGTGTACAATCTGATATAACACAAAATTTCATTACAGAATAGAGCAATCAGAAAGTGTTTCAGTTATTGGAGTATCATAATTTGTAATATCAAAGTCCAGTTCGATTGCAGTTTCTCTCACAATGCTGTACTGTCATATTATAAAACTTTCTTGCGTAAGAATGTACGAATAAAATTGATACTACATAGCTACACTATTCACTGTTGTGGTAAAATTGTTTATTATTCCATTCTCCGCAACAACACTATTTCGGTGTATACAAAATAGAGCTTTCATGTGGGCCTAATACTTCGTTCTGATATTATTTATGTAATTTACGCGTATCTCTAGCTAATGATTAATATTATTTTGCCCCGCTCATTTTTTTTCTTTTTCCGAGATAAAAATTGTTTTATAATTACGAATTTTTTATTGTGTGTTTTGGGAAAGCCATTGATTTAATTCCCAATATTATTATTGTATCTCCAATGAGGGTAGCCCTATTTTACATAGGTATGCTAGGGCTATAGTTTTACACAAAAAATAGGCCTAAGCATAAAACAAATTGAAAAGAAAAATAAATTAGCTTACACAATGGAAATAAAACCTAAACAATCCGTAATTTAAACATTGCGATTGCAAATCAAACATCAGTCATCAATTGAGACATACAGAAAACAGTTACAACACATAAACAAAACATTTCTTATAGCGGTACTCTGTAACACAATTAAGCAACTTTCCGTAACATACATTATAAATTAATACACAATAGTCACACAAACACAATCAAGCATCCCACAACTATGACTCACATACACAACAAATCAAGCATCCTCTACAACACATACACTTCAACATAATAACCATACGTTTAAAGGTTAAAAATTTGGCTGCAAAAGAATAAATAGGACACTGTTACTAAATACTGTTATTTCTACAAGGTCTTAAATACACCTGTAATAAATCTGTGAAATTCCTTTAAGCAACATTGCTTCAGAAGAACTTTTGTAATTGGTGGTGAGAAAGTTGTATCGCACATGCTAAGGTGGGTTTCTAGCCGGTATCTCTTGCGTTCTTGTAGTGAGCACTGAAATAACAGGTGGTCGACTGTTTGTGTGGGGTGTTCACAGGGACATGAAGAGCCATTTGGGTTGTCAATTTTGAAACGTTCAAAATATGAATTAAATTTTCCGTGTCCAGTCATAAATTGCGTGGATATGTAAGATAGTTCATAATTCTTTACGGTTAGTCTATCTTTAACTGTGGGAAAATATAGTGATTTTGTGATTTGGCCATTTGTACTATTTAACCACATTGCATTCCAGTCATTTAAGATGTCCACCTTCATTTGCATTTTTACATAAGAGAGGGGTTGTTTAGAGTATGTGTGTCCTGTTTCCGAAATTGCGGCCATCTTGGCTTCCCAATATACTTAGACAATTTGAGAGAGAAGTATATTATAATAATAAATGATTGAAATAATTTTAGTTTTGTCTGAATGTGCAGAAACTAGATCCGAACGAATGCAACTTTTCGTTATGGAAAGGAATTTTAAAATGTTACGTTTGTTCGAATCTAGTTTTTGCACATTTAAAGGACAACTAAAATTCTTTCAATCATATATTATTGTAATAGCACAGTCTAGTACAGTATATACAGTCACGAAGCTTGAGTTGTGAGGGTACTAGGAACAATAGACTGTGCCAGTACTATTTCGCATTGTCTGTAATGAGGCGATATTAGCTATCCTAGTGGTTAGCAACTATCTATGGATGCATATTTACTATGTATTGAGCTTCGTGACTATATGTACTAGATTGTGATAATACACTCTTCCCTTAAACTGACTAAGGTTCGGTTTCTTCAACCTTTGTTAAATTATAACAGTGTGTTATTCCATTTTAACTGTAAACTTAACAGTTGAAGCATTTCTTCAACTACTGTTATACTAACAGACTGTTAAAATCTATGTTAATTTAACTGCCCAATTTCATTCAGTTAAATCATTTAACTCTCTGTTAGCATAGAAATATCCAATATGACTGGTGCGTTAGATGCTGAACTTATATATCTGGATTATTTAGAAAATGATACGCATGAATACATAAACAGAGCGGATGATTTCTGTGATTTGACAAAACAGAAGTTTATGCAAAGGTATAGGCTATTTTCTGCCAAGCCTCACTTTTCGCTTTCAACTTAGATACGTCCGTTTGTTTATTCTCTTTAATTGGTTCATACTGCGAAATAATTTCCAGCAGAACGTTTCTTTAGAACGAAGAGAAATTAGTCCCACGATTTCTTTTTGTTCCAGTGTTTTCCATTTCATAGCAGCAATAGAAAGACTTCTATCCTCTCTGAATCAAACAACGGAAACAAGCGAGAATCGCAATTGTCAGAGTTCAGAAAACAGAATTGAATACTTGGTTATAGGTTATGGTTAAACTCTAGAATCTCTAGTCCTAACAGAGAGTTAACAAACAGAATGTTAAAATGTGAAATGTAAAGTTGAAGAAACGCAATATTTTTAACAGCAATTCATACTTTTAACTTACAGTTAATTAACACTATGTTAGGTGCATTTTAACAAAGGCATATTGGGAATCAAATAAATGGCTTTTCCATAACACGCAATGAAATGCTTCGCATAAAACAATCCGGAAGCAGAACCAAGTAAAATTATATTAAATGTTTTTCTTTGAAATATCTCAAAGAATAATCCCTTGAAATTGATGACATTACTTACGGTTCCTCCAGTAAAGATCTCAATTAAAAGAAAAGTAATCCATGTTGGATTTGTGTATAGAAGTTGTTATATTTTAAGGATTTCTTTCAAGAAGAGCAGACCAATGAAGAAAGCACTGCATTGGCTGCAGTGTCGATATTTTGGTATTGTTACGGTAATGGGATATGTCTGTCCTGTATTCCGCACGTGGGCGAATTTCAACACATGGTATCACATTCATTAGTGAGATATATTGCACAGGTAGACTCGATACATTTGTGGTCACTTGTCCTACGTCCCCGCGCCACCTTTGTGAGACCTAATCATGTTATTTTCATCTGTCATGTGAGCATAGACTGCACTGTGTAACCTGAACAGAGAACTGAGGTGCATAGTTCCAATTCGGCTGCCACTGTAGGTGATATATCCTTTACAGGAACCACAGAACATTATATCTCTATTATTCACACAGAAACTCGAAACTTTAAGGGACACGTGCGTATTTCGCTATTCCACAGTTGCGGTCTTCTAACAGTAAGAAGTCTAGGACCATTAGAGTGAAGTCGTCTCAGTTATCTAGTCTTCGATAATTCCAAGACCCGGCCTGGTATTTTCATTAATAACTGTAATATATTGGTATTATTTATTAAAGCTATGGGTCGGTGAATATAACGAAAAAAACCATTAAACAGTGTTAGTCAATTCACAGACTGAGAGTTTCCACATCGTTCACAGGAAAGGAATACACAAGCGACTTCAAGTGCCCCCACAAGTTCCAGTGGGTTCAGATCTGGCGAGCGTGGAGGTCAAGCAGTTGTTCCTCCTCGCCCTAACCATCCACCAAGGAATGTTGCATTAAGATGTCTACGTACATCCAGATTGAAATGTGTGCGAATTTTATTTATTTATTTTGCTAATATTTGTAACATAAAATATAATACAAACAGAAAAACTTTAGCTCGCCCCTGAAAGAGCAGAACTCGTGCTCAGGGGCGTATTCCTGATTTGAAATTAAGAAGTACATAATACAATTTGTCTTATGTCTACTACGCAATAAGAATATATAAATTTAAATTTACGACCTTTCAATTTTTATAAAATCCATATATAACTTTTTTTAAATTTAATACTAGAACTACTAGAATTGACAAGATATATTTAAATATAAATTTGTTATGTATTCTTGGGCCTAAACTACTATTATGATTAAATACTGTAGCAGTGTTACATTTTGGTTCAAGCAGTCTTAAAGAATTCATACCTTTTGTTTCATAACTATGTGAATACAATTCAAAATTATTTCGATTTTTATGTATGAATTTTATTAATACAATATAATAAATTTGTCTTATTTTAAGAACATTAAAGTCTAAAAACAATTTTTGAGATGGAAAATCAATAGGTTTATGAAGGCATATTTTAATTATTTTCTTCTGTAATAAATAAAGTGGATTAAAATTGGATTTAAATAAGCTACCCCATCCTATAATTGAGCAACACTGTCGGACAATACGTGCTACGCCAGGAATTTGGGAGCAGGTCCGGACGTCAATACGACGAACTACGACCTGTATTCAGGCAGGAGGTGGACATTTTGAACAGTTACTGTAAACAAATGTACACAGACTGAAACATTAATCAACTAATACCTAAGTTTTTTAGTGCACAATGATCCGCCATATAACCCCTATAGCGCGGCAACCTGGCATTTCCGGACCTATGTTCATATAACTTTTTTTTTTCTTCCCTACATGTGAGGAATCCATACATGAAGTTTTTCCCACTATTTTTGTTACGCCCTGTATATTAATGACTCTGAATAATGCTAAGAGCAAAGTTTCAGGCAGAAGGTATATACAGGGTGATTCAGAAGAAGTAGTTGATGGTAGTATGGACTTTGCTGAGTTAAAAGTTCAAAATAAACATGTTTCATTTTCAATGGATGTAGAGATACAATCGTTTGAATGTTATGTATAACAAACCAAAAAAAAAAAAGGTATACAATTTACTTTTGAAAAATATTTTCTACAAAATAGCTAAAAATGTACATTAATATTATATTTTTATGTTAATGGTCTATGCCTATGGTCTAAATATAGAAGCTTACATAATTTGAACCGGGAAGAAGAGTGCAATAAATATTTATGGATAATTGATTAATTTAAATGTCGAACTTACTCGTGTTAATTATGTAAGCATGTGTACATAATTAACACAAGTAAGATCGCCATTTAATTAATCAATTATTTATATTCAAGTGTTAAAAGTAGTGTACGAAAGATTCAACATGGAATATTTATGAAATGAAATATAGTATTCTTGAAACAAGCATAACTTTCTATTACTACGAATTTCTGTAACATTCTGTCAACCCTGAACGTCAATAGAAAGCTATTTCTGGACTCACTAAAATATGCTACTAGTTATGGAACTGTCTTAAAGGGAATGGGACAACCTGTGTATTTCCTCTTGGGATTACAAAGAATTTATTTTATATGTAATCCACAAGCTGAAATCGTATCTTCTAATTTTGGTATACATAACTTATGTGTGAGAATATTATAATTCACAATATGATAAAGGAAGTGAAATCTTTCAAAACGCATAATCCATAAAATTAGAAAGTGTGTGTCAGCTTCAGGCACTCAATTTCTTATTTGCGATTTAATTTTCCAAACTTAAAAAGAAAAGCAAGAGCTATGTGCTAATTGGATGACGGAAATGACTTCTAAAGAGACTGATGATAATTATATCCCCAGGAGACGACATCAGCAGTGAGGTCTGGCTACTTTCTGCATCGGTTTTCCTACAGTCTCCAGAGAAATCCTTCTCAACGCTGTCTTTGTCCATAACAAACTTGTTACTTATAAAATAACATTTCGAAGGTTCAGGGTTCTTTGAGTCGTTACTTCCTGATTTCGACTCCAATTCAGAAGTAGCGAAATGTTTTAATGAGAATTGTTGTCAGATAATTGTAAAGTGTTTCTTTTCTTCCAGCTATTTTTCTTTCCACTTTTTTTTTTTTTTAGTTAAAGCACGTAATGAATGACAAAACAAGGCCTGCAGTTAAATAGGCAATAATTAATTAATGTAGAAAAAGCTGTTGTCTCAAACTTCTCTCT
>JAJSOF020000001.1:15696618-15741618 GCA_025594305.2 Periplaneta americana | reverse complement strand
ATACTTCTTGTAAAAGACATGGGTCCATTTTGCGACCTGGTACTTAAATAAATATACATTTCTGAAAAAAAAAATATACTAACAAATTATCGATCACAATCGATTAGTAGGGTCAGATATCTTTGAACGTCAGTTTACATAAATAATATACCAGCATTATAAAATTAAAAATTCCATCACCCTCTAGTGATTGTAAAAGAGCTAGGTTTAGCGGGAAACAGCTGAAACTGTCAATTATGAGATTAAATGTATACTTAATCTTCATCAACATTTTCTCCAGCAGATTTTTACCCGTCTCAATAACAGTGTCACCTATTGAGGGCTAGAGGAACTATTTCAAAGACTGTCAATGTGTTAAGTCTTCGGCACTGTCATATCCGTGGTTAGAACGTTCTCTTGCAGGTCAGAAAATTGTATTTCAGATATCTTTGGACGTCCGGCAGAACCTCAACCACAGGTTTTACTAACAGTAAAAAATTCAAATTGATTTCTTACAAGACGCAGATAAAATGGTTATAACAACACTAAAAGCATTATAAAATTAAAAAATCCATCACCCTCTACTGATTGTAAAAGAACTAGGTCTAGCGGGAAACCGCTGATACTGTCAATTATGAGATAAAATGTATATTTAATCTTCATCAACATTTTCTCCAACAGAATGCTTACGCACAGTTTGTCCGGATTCAGTGATTTACGCTGAAAGTAAATTTAATATAGGCTAAAGGCCTTGATCTATTTCGAACTACTTGAGAGACAATCCTTCAACAAATTAAGGGGAGAGGATGGTATTTTTAAAAACTTTTTTTCCTATTTGGTGTAAAATATTATTTTTTTTTGTAGAGAGTTCATAGCTGTGGCAACTCAACCAAATAAAAATAAAAAAATTGGGGGCCCAAATTTGAAAAAAGTATATCCAATGCAGGATTGTACTGAAACCGATATAGCCTATCTAAACCGTTTTTAAAGATACATTCAAACAGTGTTTTGCAATATATTTGCAAAAGCATGTTCTACAAACTGTCTGTAACAGCATTTTGATATTAGTACCTACGTTTGTAAAATAAACAATTAAAATTTAATAACAATTTTCTGATTTCCTTTCTTGGAAACAAACGGACATAGTTTTAAAATGAAATCAATTAACAAAATTCTGTTACAGAGAAAAGTTTCCTAATAGTCTAAAGAATGTGTGTTCTAAATTTCATGCATGTATCTTTAATAGTTCAGATATTATATCCATTTTTGTCTGGAAATGTAGCAAAAAAAATGAAGTTACTGGAAACCGATACAAGCGGGCGTATGATTTAAAAATCCATAGCGCAGGAAGTTTAAAAATGACGTCTCAACATCCGTTAAGGGTACAAATACCCATAAAATGTTATGCAATGCATTCCACACATATCAAAGGGTATTTTAAAGAATTTTTTTTTAATTTAATTTACCGGAAACAACAATAAAAGTGGGCGAGTGATTTAAAAAACCATAACCCAGGAAGTTTAAAAAATGGCGACTCAACATCCGATAAGGGCACAAATACCCACATTTTAACTATTTGTGACTATTAATAGCTAGAAGAACTAATAATAATAATAATAATAATAATAATAATAATAGTAGTAGTAGTAGTAGTAGTAGTAGTAGTAGTAGTAGTAGTAGTAGTAATAGTAGTAGTAGTAGTAGTAATAATAATCTATACTAATAATACATCTGCAGCCGAAATTTTTCTGGTAATTTTCGATTTTCCAAAAATAATTGGCCCTGACATATATAATTAACCACCCTGAAACCGAAAATCGCTTTTTTGAAATTTTTGTTTGTATGTCTGTCTGTCTGGATGTTTGTTACCTTTTCACGCGATAATGGCTGAACGGATTTCGATGAAAATTGGAATATAAATTAAGTTCGTTGTAACTTAGATTTTAGGCTATATGACATTCAAAATACATCATTTAAAAGGGGGTTATAAGGGGGCCTGAATTAAATAAATCGAAATATCTCGCTTATTATTGATTTTTGTGAAAAATAATACATAACAAAAGTTTCTTTAAAAATAATTTACGATAAGTGTTATTCTCTGAAACATTTTGATAGGACTGATATTTAATGAGATAAATGAGTTTTAAAATTAAAATAAGTGCCATCTAAGGCCGTGTAATGAATTAAAAAACAAATGACTTCGTCTATAAGGAGCCTTGGACACAACAATCGAAAGCTATGAAAGATAGCCTACAGAGAATGTTTCTGAGTTTGTATGAAGTAATATCGGAAGCTAAATTAACAGATTTGTATAATTAATTATTATTTCACCATTGGAAAGTGTAGTTTCTCTAGATGGACATAACGCTATAATGTTATTACAGTAACTTCGGAGTGAATTGAGGACAGGTAAGATTAAAATAGCTTCTTATGCACATACAACTTGACAGGCTATTCTGTGTATTCGTTTCCTGTATTTCTTAAAATAACGTTTATCTCTGAGAATTAACGAACCACAAGAGTGTATTGATTTAGTATGCAGTAATAATATGTTAGCTTAGCATTCCATTATTTTATAATCTTAATTTTAACTATGCTCAATTGAATCGTGTTAAAATGCATAAAATACATATGCATTAAATGCAATGCAAAAAAATCGGGTAATGAGCCAAGCAGGTTATGCTGCGCTGTTGTAAAATAAAATTTGTTCCTCCTGAGATTCAAGAGCCCCCTTAACAAATTAAAAACTTACTTATCGGTGTACATCCGTTATCAACACATTTTTATATAATATAATATAATATAATATAATATAATATAATATAATATAATATAATATAATATAAGTTATTTGAAGGGTTCAGAACCATAGTGGCCCAAGCGCCATTTACTGAATACGTAGAAAACAAGGGTTAAAATTAAGTTATTATCATAATTCAATGGAAACATATAGCAAGTAAAATGAAGTAAGTATACACATTAAATCTAAATGGTGTCAATCTTCATTAAAGTATGGATGCATGTAATAAAAATTAAGAAATATGTTAAAGGAATTGTCATTGCACCAAATGAGTGGTCTCTGGACCAAAATGATTGTATTTTAATTATTTAAATACAATTTAAATTAAGTAACATATTAAACGATTTATCCTTCTATCAAACACGAATGTTCCCTGGATCAAATGTCCTATTTTAATTATGTAATTATTTTATATTTATTTCTAACGGGTGCAGCGGAGCGCACGGGTACGGCTAGTAATAATAATAATTGTTCCGGACAAGTGGAGGTATATCGACTATTGTCACAGTTACTTCGATAGATCGACTGGAGTTTGCTCCGTAGAACACAAAATTAAATTGCAGTTATATTTTTCTATGAATACAGGACGGCCTTAAAATAACACGTGAAGGGCCACATGCGGCTCAAGGGCCGCAAGTTTGACATACCTGCTCTAAAATAAAACGAAACCTCTGAACCTAGAACATCACACAATTAATTAATACACAAAATGCGCCCTAGATGGCGTTGCTCAAATCCATTCGATCTGATTGCGAGATGGTCGCATAATATGTTGTGTTTGTGTGCAGTGTTGCCAACAGGACGGAAATTCCGTCGAAACTGACGGAATTTCAACGTAGCGGACTGGAGGTGACGGATTTTCTGGTGTAAATTACGATTTACCTAGTCTTTTTACTTTTTAGCTCCTGTTTAATTTTTGTAGGAGCGCAGACGTAAACCAACCCAGCACATCAACTGCAGAACTAGAGGCAGATGATGTGGATATATTATTAATATTATTTTAATCAAGATTTGTAAGGAAGTTGCGTTAATATTTCCTCTTATTTGTATGTACATATATTGAGTGGTCTTTTTTTTTACGGATTTCCTGGTGTTAGACTGACGAGGATACAATTTAAGTGTTGGCGACACTGTATTGAGTGTTCGATGCAATAGTAACATGGCGGTGTGTATGTAAGTTATTTATATATATTGTACACAAATATAAATTATCATGCCTCAAGAAATTAATCTGAAGAAACCAGGTGAAAACGCACTTAAGGCTGTAAAACTTATAGAAGAGTTACAGGTATTTAAAAAACCACCTGAACCGCATTCCATTCCAAAAATAAGGTTGAAGAAGGTTTTGGATGAAGATACATACATTCAGGTTAGTAAGTTATGTTGTTTTTCATTTATGCAATTTGCATATTCGGTTTTATTTTGGATTGGCAATATTTAATTTGTAGGAGAGCTTGAACTGATAACTAATAATAAAATAATGACTAACCTTTTCAAACGAGTAACTAGACCTAAATCTCTTTTCAGGAAATGGGTCGAATTATTCAGAGAGACTTTTTTCCAGATTTGGAAAAATTAAGAGCACAGAATGCGTATTTGGAAGCTGTAGAAAGAAACGACGTAGAAAAATTGAGGGAGATTTATGCCAAGTACAGCTCTGGAAAACGTCCGCCAACAGAAAGATGTAAGTGTGTTTTCTTATTATTTTACTAGGCCTATATGTTATGGATACTGCGAAATCGGCTGTCTGGTTATTATGTTAGTGTAAATTATATCCGCATTTAATATTGTCGTCACGGTAGCCAATATTACAAAGTTGCGATCTCGGAGATACGAGATCTCTTTGTAGTAATTCTCCATAGAAGCTACACTAGGTAAAGGAGGCACAACTTTTTTTTCTTGATTGGCTTCTATGAGATGTAGGCCATATAATGGTAAACACTTTGTTTTAGCTAACATCAACAAATACTTTCAACATTAAAATCCTTTGATAGTTACTTATAAAATATTCTAATGCACTTTTACGTACCGGTAGCCATGTCATAGCCTATTCAGTAAAGAAACTCGGGAAGCCAGAAACTCCTCGCTTTTCTCTCCACTGTGCAGCACTCCACCCGTTGCCCTTGCTACCCCCCTTCCCGGCCACTTTAAAAAAATAGGATACATATCACGTTGCGAATCCAACTTTTATTTCATTTTTATTGTATTTTTGGCTAGGAAAAACTCTTCTTTTACGAAAATATAGAAGTAGGCCTAGTTCTTACTGCAGTATTGCTATGTAGTCTGTACACTGACTTCCTAATGTCATATTGGATTAATATAGCCTATTATAGTTGCCATGTTCCTAATAAATTTATAAAAACCACGGAATGAATAATATATATTCAAATTTACAACATTTTAAATCTCCCTTAGCCCCCAAAAATTCACTGTATCAACAAAACTTTCACACATCATATATCACAACATATAATAAAATAACATTTCATACAGAAACCAAAAATATAATATTTTATACAACACAAAACGTTAAAAGAGTAGGCCTACACAATAAATAAAGAGATAGGCTATTACTCACCCACAACGAAATTGAAAACGACAGTCAGAACCACAAATTGTATGATTATAACATAAATCTAATCGACATGAATATCGTACTTGAAGACAAAATCTACTTTCCCATTAATTGAGCCTAAATGTCATACAAGTGCAGCTCTTAAACATGGTGCTAGTTTCGACCCAAGACTTTATAATAAAATTACAAACCATTTTCCAAATTTGAAATATTTTAAAATTGAAACTTTAAAAAAAAGAAATTTATGCAATTATTCATGATTAACAAATGTGTGTATTTTTTTACTTTTTATTTCTGTCGGCTATATTCATGTTTGTATAGAATATCACTGGTGTTCTTCAAAACTCAGCCTTAAGATTATGCCAAGGAGTACCAAAAACCACGTCAACTGTTGCCCTAGAAATTGAATGTAATATTCAACCACTCAGACACTATATATTACAAAAGGATCTAAAAATACATTTAAAATTGCAAGCCTCATCCAGATCTCAGATATTCTTCAAACTGTCAGATGATATCCTGTGTAATTTCTATAAAATAAAAAAAGAAGAAATACCAATATATATCACAGACACACTCATTGCTAAAACTCCAGTTGCGAACGAAATTCCTCCATGGAAATGGGTGATTCCAGAACATAGCAAGCAAATTCCAGGAAATCATTCCAAAAGTGATCCTCCATACATTCTTAAGTTAGATTCCATGGAACTACTCTGCAGTACATATAAGGATCACCTTCAAATTTATACAGATGGATCTCTAAATCCTAATAATGGGACATCAGGAGCAGGGTATTATATTCCAAAATATCAAGAAAGTTATTTCATACCATGTTCATCCTCCTCCAGTCTTGACACTGAATTGCTAGCTATTGATGCTGCTCTTTAGTGTGTTACTCAAATTTCTGAAAAATCTATTTGCATACTTACCGACTCCAAGGGGGCTATATTTAATATAATTAAATATGTACCAAACCTATATGCACATAGAATTATTCCAATTCAGAAACAACTAAGTAAACTAAAAGAACTCCAAAAGGAAATAACATTTCAATGGATACCTAGTCATTGTGGTATACATGGAAACGAGAAAGTCGATAATATTGCAAAACAGGCAACATATTTGCAATCAAGACCTCTTCAAGTGATATCTCTATCCAATGCTTTTGCTTCAGTAAAGTCTCATTTTACAAACCTATGGATCAACAGTTGGCTCTCTTCTGACAAAGGAAAAATTTTACAGTCTGTACAAAAGAAACCAAATGACCTGGAAATGTACAAAAACTTGCCCAGACATGTTCAAACATTTTTAACAAGAGCCAGAACACGATTTCACATTTCTGATAATCCTACTTGTCCGTGGTGTAATAATCATGATGAAGATCTGGAACACATTCTTCTATACTGTCCATCCATAAACCACAAAAGAAGTAAATTAAAATCATCAGTACCAGTTGCAGAAGACACAGCCCTGCAGTATATATATTGACTACACTCCACCTCTGGCTACTAGCAACAGGCATCATTTCTCGTGAAAAACAACAACTGAATAGACTACAGTGGACTATAGTGGACTTTATGTTGTCAGCAAACAGCTGGATACATTAAGAAGATTGATAGAATATCACTGGCTTCTGTCTGGTTGTCAATTTATATTGAATGTGTTTTTTTCTCTTTTTCCCCCCTTTTTTTTTTGTGTTATTTATTGGTTTGCATTAAGTTACTTACTGTATTCAGTAAACTGTCCCTGTAAATTTTATGTTAACTTATAGTATTGATTAAGGCCACACCGTACACGAGCCTGGCTCTTACGGTAGTGCCTAGAAACATTTTTGTTTTATAATTTTAGTTTGTCCTCACTAGTTAGCTAGCTAGTTAAATCAATTTAATATAGGCCTAAGTCAACTTCAGAAAACACGACTTCCAATATACAGTAAAATCATGCAGTTAATAGTAAAACAACTCTCCACATTTCTCCAAATTTTAGCTAAACTTAACCAAGTAATCCGTTGATCACACTCAACATAATGTTTTACGGCAACTACCCAACTTTAAAATGTCAAAAACGTTCAAATGTCAAAATACCCTACAGCACAACTCCTTCTATCATAATACCACCTCTTACGATGTAGTAACACATATCATATTTATTTATTTATTTTTATTTATTCGATCCCAGGTGGTGACAGGATTTTTTCTCGTTGCCAAACTTTCAGAACGGCCCCGAGGTTCACTCAGCCTCCTATAAAACTGAGTACCGGGTCTTTCCCAGGGGTAAAAGGTGGCCAGAGCGTGGTGCCGACCACACCACCTCATTCTAGTGCCAAGGTCATGGAAAGCATGGGGCTCTACCTCCATGCCCCCCAAATGCCTTCACGGCATGTTACGGGGATACCTTTACCTTTTTTTTTTTACCTTTTTATTTATTTAATACTTTACACTTGAGCTACATTAGGCATTGCAGCCCGAAAGAGCAGAAGCTTGTGCTCGGGCGCAGTTCAGATCAGTTATACAAAATATATCACAAAATTAAGAGAGTTCATTGAGCACAATAACATTAATAAATGGTAAAATACATACAGCATGTAATAATAGGTTCTATATACAAATAAAAAATACAAAAGTACATAAATATTAGAGTATCAATTTTTAACTCAATTAGCTTAAAGAATTAAATAATTAATCTGATTTGTTTCTTAAATCTATGTGTGTTAAGTGTACTTAGCTCAGGGTAAGCTCTAATTAATGCATTATATATTTTGGGTCCAAAATTTCTGCTGTGTTTTAATCCAGCAGTTGTGTGGCATTTGGGAGTATTTAGAAAGAAATCATCATAGCCTATACACATGAAACATACAAATATCTAAATAATATGCGTCTAGAACATAGCAAACAAAATAGGGCCAGAATTAGAAATCTGTTCCTACTCACAAAGTAAGTTTATTAGGAAATATCATAAGTATGGCAACTAATGACCATGGGTTAGTATACTATGGACATAGTATCGAGATATGACGTGAAGGAAATGACGACATATGGTGGTTGAAGAGGCGTGAGACATAAGAGAAGAAAGAAAGGAAGAAGAAGACAGAAGAGCCCTCTAATAAAAGTATATAAGTCAACGACTTGTTTCACTTCTTACCAATGTTGTTGTTGTTGTTTTCTAATGCCAGGCGTTTGACAATAAAGTCATTTGACCTCTTGCACTCCAATATTTTTCAAAGATATTATCATGACCAGCCAATGAAGCACAGATTTTGAGGTGTTCCGAATCCATTTCTTGGTTTGAGTTGCACAATGGGCAGTTAGGGGACTGATATATTACAATTCTATGCAGGTGTTTGGCCAAACAATCATGGCCTGTTGCCAATCTAAATGCAGCTACAGACGATTTTCATGGTAAATCGGGAATTAACTGTGGATTTTGATGCAGAGAGTACCATTTTTTCCCTTGGGATTGTGTTATCAAATTTTGTTTGTTGAAGTCTAAGTATGTAGATTTAATAAATCTCTTCACAGAGTAATACGTAGATTTAGTAACAGGTCTGTAAGTAGCAGTGCTGCCCTTCTTTGCTAAAGCATCCGCATTTTCGTTTCCCAGGATTCCACAATGGGAAGATATCCATTGGAATACAAGTCTTTTATTGAGTGATATTAATTGAGAGAGCATTTTAGTTATTTCTGCTGTTTGAGATGAAGGTGTGTGTTTAGAGACTATTGATAGAATAGCTGCTTTGGAGTCTGACAATATAACTGCACTCCTAAATTTATTGATGTGGCACAGAAGATTCCTGAGACTTTCACTTATTGCAATGATTTCACCATGAAAACTTGTTGTTCCATATCCAAGTGATCTATAAACTGAGAAGAGACAGCACGTAACACCTGCACTGGCACCTTGTTCTCTGGAGATCAAGGATCCGTCGGTGTATAAATGAAGCCAGTTTTGCGAAGGGTACCTAATATTAATTGTCTCTAAAGACAATTGTTTCAGTATTTACTTCTGATTTCAGTATTTCTTCTATTAAATTTAGATTATGTTCTATATTTAATAGAGTTAAAGGGTTTGGTTTAATTTGTAAGTGTTCTTTTAAATTCGGATATTGATTTACTGTTTTAATTCTTCTTACCAATGTTTATTTGAACCATTCTCGCATTGACCCCATGTGAAAAGACTTGCTTTCCCCCTCCCCCCCACTCTTTTCCCATCACCCTAATGCTTATTGCAGTGGAGGAAAGTGAGGTATCAGTATAGCTTATATGGAGAATTACCAATCATAACTTGCTCGTCACATCCACATCTGGATTTCTTTGTTTATATTGCCTCTGTTCTTGACTGCAACAGATTTTTAAAAGGAGAGCTGTTAATGTCTTAATTGTGAGCTAACTTTTGATGCATTGGTTCATAACAGATGCAAGTCCTGCAACATTCGAGACACCGTTGGATGCCAGGAGGGAGGATGACCCCCCGCAGACTGAGCCAAACTCTGATAAGAATGAGCCATTGGTGGGGGACACCAAGTCTGTGGTGCAGGAGGAAGCGATATCTTCCCAGGACACGAACAAACGTAAGATGCTCTTTGATACAAAGCCTTCCAGAGACCTAGTACTAATTTCATAGAAAGCTGAATGGTTGTAGAAATGCTATGTGAACCTTGGAAGTAACTTCAGTTCCGTCACTTCACAGCCTGCCACTCTGCCACCAGAGCCAATTCTATTATCTGAAGTAATGCTGATGTTATCAGTAAATAGAAATGGACTTTAGAAAATCCTTGACGAATTTTGGTGCACCTTATCACTTGCGCTTCTTAACACTTGAAGCCCAGTTTGCATCACATTGCACATTCTTACTTCCAGCGCATTCGTTTTGAATGGATGTAAAAACTGGAATAGCTTTAAAAGAATTATTACAATGAAATCTGTATTAAATGACTAATTGATAGTTCCATGTGAAGTTGGTCTTTTAGAGGTATGGTTACTTGATTGATAGGAGGAGGCTTTTTTTTTACATTAATAAATTAAACTATTGTACATATAAAAAATAAAAGAACTTGGAATGTATTGTTAATTATAATAAGTTGTGTACAGAATTTTATTCTCTAACGGTCTTACTAATAAAACCCCTATATACAGACGTTTAACTGTCTTATACCTATACAATGAGAAGCTCGTTTATACGTCGTGTGTAAATTCCTTACTAATAATCACTACATGCGTCGTGTATAACAGTACAACTGTTACACAGCTACGTCATAGTTTCGTCATTACTTCATTACGAAAGGTAATAGAATATCTGAGGTTCTCTATTGCATCCGGTAGAGCGCTCTAGTGTGGCGTGTTAAATATCGATAGTACAACTGGCTCTAATCGATTACCACACTATATTTTGGTCAAAGAGTACAAGCTACAGCAATATTATTCTAATAATTCTATGATCTTTGGTTTGTTCTTCTGTGGTTATAAGGTAACCATCATCATAAAATGACAGTCGATACAAACAGCTGTTAAAGGGGCGGCCATTTTTCCCTATATACAACGCTTAAACAAGGGGTTTCGTGTATATAACTACTGCAAAGCAATTCCCATTGTATAGTTACAGCCTGTTTATACGTCCATAGCTTATTCACGATTTATTAGTAACGTTTTCTGTCTCAACTCTGCATAAGTCTCGTATATTATTAGTAAGACTATAAGTCATTACTTCTGCTTTAGGAAATCATAACTGTTGTTGTTGTTATCTAATGCCGGGCTTTGGCAACGAAGCCATTAGCGTTCTTGCTCTCCAATATTTCTCTGTGGTGGATCCATCAGGTAGAACGTCACAGGTTTGTAGAAGGAAATCATAACTTGAATTCTGCGTCATTTTATTTTTTCTCTACAGTTTCATTCTATTGCTTTCAAAACATTAAGAAAGCCATTTGTATGTTCTCCAGTCACTTTAAACGGAATTCCACTCAGTTATAATACTTTGCTTTGATTTTAAAATTAATATATTGTCACATTTAAATTTTCGTGCTAATTTTGTTCCAGATAAACCACTTTCACTTCCACAAATCACTCGATCCTCAAACAATAGTACATTTCTCATTTTACTGAATATTTTTTTTTACTTGTAACAACTTTAAACAGTACCACAAGAAATGAAAATGTTAAACTTTAAGTGTATATTTCTCTTTAGTGGCATATTTACTCGCTCACAACACCATATCACACTCTCCATTCCTAAACACAGAACATCCTTCTACTCTTCATCTTTCACCGTCTCTGCAGCTCATCTCTGGAACTCTCTACCACAACATGTCAGAGACTGTCGGACATTGTCTAGTTTCAAAAATAAATTAAAATTGCACTTTTTGAATTAGATTCCTTTCAGTTATAAGCCCTTTTCTCTGCCATAGTTTTGTAAAAATATAGGCTGTATATTTCTTTTTCCTTCCTTTCCCCTTTTTGTTCTCTTTATCAGCCGATGAATTTATTATCATAGCCTTTTTATCATGAATTTTATTTAATTTTCGTATTTCTTTTCTTTTTTATTATTATTTTATTACATTCCATTTTGTTATATTCTTCCTTACGTTTTTCCATATTAAACATTTGTACTAAATGAGTTGCTTTCACTATATTCCAGTGTATTTTACTTTTTTTTTTTTTTTATTATGGTATTATTTTCGTGTTGTTTAGTGTCGATTTTATTATGCTATTATTATTATTTTTTTGTAATATGTTAGTATTCTGTTCTTTAACTTTTGTTAAATTTTAACTGCTTATATACTTTGTGACCTGGTAGAGTGTAAGAGAAGGCCCTATGGCCTTAACTCTGCCAGTATAAATAAAGAATTATTATTATTATTATTATTATTATTATTATTATTATTATTATTATTTAAGTGCATATTTCTCTTTAGCAGCATATTTAAGTGCATTTTTCTCTTTAGTGGCATATTTATTGTAAGTACGTATTTCTCTTTAGTGGCATACTTAACTGCATATTTCTTTTCAGTGGCATATTTAAATACACATTTAAATTCATACCGGTATTTGGTTCATAATATCTTTGAAAAATATTGGATTGCAAGAGGTCAAATGACTTTGTCAAATGCCTGGCATTAGAAAACAACAACAACAACATATTTGGTGTATAAAAATGCGATATCTAATTGTAACCAGTAGAGATAGAATTTAATACGTTATTTCGTGTTTTTTAGCTTTATATTTTTGTAATTTTACATTTTTGTAATGTTATGTTTATTGGTGGTGGTTATGATGATAATTGTTATGGAAACCTATCCTTT
Source organism: Periplaneta americana (assembly GCA_025594305.2). Lineage (NCBI taxonomy): Eukaryota > Metazoa > Arthropoda > Insecta > Blattodea > Blattidae > Periplaneta > Periplaneta americana. The sequence goes on along the minus strand of JAJSOF020000001.1, from coordinate 15,728,973 downwards.
TGTGCGCAGAGGAAGTAAAGGCGACCTTGGATGTGTATCTGAACTCCCACACAAGCGAGGACAACCAGAGTTTCCAAGAAATCATGAGGGAGGCTGATCTTAAACACAGACAAAAGGTATGTAGCTTTAGTAGAATAACTGAATGGTTGGATATCTTCTACCTGGTTATAACTAGGGGAAACCCGGACAAAGCGGATAAGCTGAGAATAAACAATGCCACAGACTATATTTTGGTGTTCCAGAAATAAAAACTTCGTGACTTTGGTTGTGACACATGTTGTCCACATATCTAAAAAAAACCAGCAATTCGTTTCTCGTACCTACAGAGAGTGATATGATTTGAGAAAGAAAATGTAGTTAATTATTCACTTCGCCCGGGTACATGGGCAAAGCAAATAATTAACCTGGGCAAAGTGAATATCCCTATAACATTTTCACCTTTCTATTTAATTCCTATTCACTGATCATAAAATTAAATCAACACATAAACACCATGTTAATGTGTAATTGATTATTGAATATTTCGTCAATCTCTGAAGATGCCAACATCACATTCTGAGTGAGCATTAACTGTTTCTTCAGCCTCTGAATTAGCTGGCACCGCAGAATTTGTTAAATCTGAGCCAGCTGTCGTTTCGCTGATTTCTGTCTCAAGTGGGCGATCTGTAAGTTCATCTGGAGCAAACTCTTCATCAGCAAACACATTATGGTTGTATGGCCAGATAGCAGAACCACTGATTGGAAGATTTTATTTCTTCAAGTGCTTTCTTCATGTCTTCTTCCGACCATTTGGCTTGCTCCGTCTTCCTCTTGAAAAATTAAACCATCTGAAAACATATTACGACCTTTATAAGTAAAAATTAAGATCAGTGTTGCTGATTTATAATTTAATTACTGTGACTTAATGCCTCCACTATGTAAAATGATCTAACACTTTTTATTACAATAGACAAATATAACAGCTGCCACTTATATAGTGGAAATTTATCCACTTTACCCTATTTACTTTGCTCGCAGATGCCACTTCGCTTTTCATTTAAGGTTATACAAACATAAATGTCAATAATCTTCTTCGTAAGTACAGCATTTTAGAACTAATTCTATTGCCTATATATTACTATTTTCTGCAGTACTGTATGTTGTACATATGTTTCTCTTACCTTGAAATATTTTAAGAAAACAGTCAATTTTCTTCAAACACACGCTGACTTCTTCTCTCACTAGCTAGAATGACGACAAGTCAGTTCCAGCAGCAAAATCTGGTAGGGATTCTTCGCCAACATAGCAGAAAGCGCTACCTGTTAGCATTTCTAAGAAATAGGTATTATTCCCTTTGCCCAGGTTATTCGTTTTGCCCGGGTCTCCCCTATATAAAATCAGTCACAGTCCACATATGTACAAAGCAACCATATTAGTTCCATACATTTTGCAGTGAACTCTGCTTTTGAAAGACTTGCTGACTTAATACAGTCATGTAAAATTCACTTTCTGAGTGATGTTTATCAACACAATCTTTCAGTTCACGAAATCCTGAAATTAACTCACTCTGATTCAATTCCTTAAGAGAAAGAAGTTTCCTAAAAATCGGTCAGGAGAGATGGGTTAATTTTCTGTAGCAATACAGGTTTGGGATGTAGGCTAGCAAACCCTTTAAAATCTCCCTTGTTGGATCTTGCGACATCAGTATATTGACTTTCATAAACATCTTAGAAGCAGCTTGCCTAAAAGACACTTAAAGAGCAGCTGCTTGTCTGATATTATCGCCGCGCTCTCATGGTTAACATTCGGCAGGTCTTTGAGCGGCTTCGTTCATAACATTTAGCAGGTCTTTGAAATTTAATTGCGTTATTGTTTTCAATTTCTTATGTTGCCGCTGCAATCACTCGCCTCAATTTCAATATTGCAACCAATAAGCTGCTTCCAATATTAAATAACACCTACTTGTCTAAGCCACGTGGACTAAAACCGAGGTTGCATTGTTTTGTGCTGAGGACGAACATTAAGGTATGTGACTAAAAATTATTATTAAGAGTTAAGAATGTCAACATACTCGTATATGAAATAATAATAATAATAATAATAACAGCCATTTAACAATATAACAAACTAGTGCTTATTCTTATTGAGGAAGTAGACGTGACAACGTGACGCTTAGAGTGAAACCTACAGAGCAACAATCAGTTGGCAAAATTATGTTTTAAAAGCACACCGCACGTTATTGTATGATGCCGACATGTTAACCATGAGAGCGCGGCGATAATAATAATAATAATTCTAAATTATAGACATCAGCTCAAAGAATTTTGAGTGACCACAAGGGTTCTGAATACAATAAACATGTACAATAATGTGATGTGATACATTAAAGAAAAATGAAAGTTAATTGTTGAAGGCAAATATAAGTTGATTAATTGAAATAGAGATGATGATGTAATATTTGAAGAGAATCCTTGATAATATTTATAAGAATAGACATTACATAATCAAAAGGAATGTGAAGTTCCTTAAGATAATTCCACGTGAATTTTGTGATTGAACCTCTACTGCCAAACAGCAAACCAATGACGGACCATTGTTTAAGAGGGACGTTGTACTTTTGAGAAAGATACGGCAGACAAGGTTCATATATGGTTTTCTTCTCAATATCAACTTCGGTGGCCTGATTTAGGTTTCTTTCGAAACAGATAGTAGGGTCAAGAACAAGAGCCCGTTTTTAAGCGTCCGTTGATAACAATAATGTCTGCCCGTCTAAAAGAACCATCTGATGATACACAATGTACTTCCTCATGAATCTCCCAATTTAAAGTTTTTAACGATATCGCCAAAGCATGTCGTACACGATGATGTCTAGCATTGATCAGCAGCTCGCCTTTGGGGCATTGTCCAAGCACGTGTCCAAGTGTTTCAAGCTCGCTACAGTCTGGATGACGGCAGCAGGTTGTGCTTAGAGTTCTGCCCAGTATTGCGCGAACCGCCGAAATATTGCTTGACATTTTTAAAGCATTGGTCCATTCTGAGGAAGATAGGCCCTTTCGATTGCTTACCCATGAGATAGCCTTGGGGAGATCACTATAAACAATAACCCCTTTACCACACAAGGTATGGTTTGTCCAAGTTTGGAATGCGTCATTTCTTAAGTGTTTACGAATTTTACGACCTGACCAGTTGATAGCATCAATAGCTGTGATATTCAATTTTGACAGAGCAGAAACATTTTCACTTACAAGGTCCCTAACATTGTGGAGATGGGAGTCATCTACACGAAGAAGAGTATTACAGATATTTATGTGTTGCACATAAGCTTCCCAAGATGCTTTCATTAACGAAAGACCACGATATTTTTAGGGGAGTAAAGCATTCCGTCTGGGCAGTCATGAGGAAGACCAATAAGCTCTTTGCATGCTCCTCTGGTAACATTATCTAAATCATTAAGAAATTTGGTTTTGATTTGGTAGAGTGGAGCACACTGTAAGGGATAAGTAAGAGTGGGCCAGAGATATTGATTCATAATCGTTACCTTCTGATCAGGTTTTAATAAAGGGGAGAGACAGAGTTTAGAGATATTTTTACTGAATGTGGCAAAAACTGCACATTTATCAAAAACGATTTCATCATTAAAATTAATACCAAGGTATTTAATGCGGTCATTAGGATTAGAAATGGATTGAATGAGCGAACCATTAGCGGACATGACATTAAACTGGGATATGACACCACTTTTAATCGCTATTAAATTGCACTTGCTAGGGTTAATAGCCAAACCAAGGGTAGAAAGGTTACTTTCTGCTAGACTAATCAGAGATGTAATTCCATTTTCACTACTTGAAATCAAAGCAGTGTCATCAGCAAAAGCAACGGCAGAGAGATTGTCTAGAGTAGGATCTAATGAAAAACCATGGGCGTGCGATACTTCATTATCAGTAAGGTAGATAACACCCTGCTGTATAGTTCTGAACTCTGATGGCAGTTTTCCTAATTCTTCATAAAGAAAATGAGAAGTAGATTTGATTCTTCAAGTTTGGTTGTCAGTTCAACGATGTACTGAAAATGTTCCTTCAAGAAAATTGCTTGACAGTTGGCAGCAGAAACTTCTTCAGAACTTACAGATATAAAATAGTTCACACCACAGTTTGCATGTACGTTCTTTGTGTTCAATGAAGTTCAAAAATTATTTTTATGGCATGAAATCACAATTCGCGGAAATTTGCGATATTCCTAGAAAAATGACAAAATTAGCGACATTAAAAAAAAAGGCAAAATTTTCTTAAAAGTTCGCATTATAGCAGTGAATTTTGTGGGTCCCTTCTCATGTATGTGCTAATTTTTACTTGTAATAGCGGTAATATCAGAAATTGCAAAATATGATAGTTTGCTCCAAATTAATTTAAATAAAAAACCATTTTTAATTTTTCCTGCATTATATTCAGTGAGATGTAATACTCCTTCCAGTTTGGTTGGCTTTATAAAGCTGAAGAAGATTCCAAAGAAGAACAGAAAGATATATTGAAGCTACCTTCAATTGAAGAACAAGCAAGCAATGAGAAGAGGCCTCTCATGGTCGATACCTGGGGGTACACAAACAAAAACTACATCATGTATGTACCTGATGGTGAGTGTGAAAAGCTTACTTTTCTTTGTATTATATAAGCAAGCAGGTGATTTGCAAGACTGTCCTTATCCATCATAGATGATTTTCCACTAAACATGAAAATCTTGTAACACAAGCAATTTGAGTGTTCAATGAAAGGAACTTGTTGTGGTATAAAATTACAATGAAATGAATTGTTTGCAGATGTTTCATAAACACTCTCCTAAAAGTTAGTGTCATTTCAAATAGGGGCTAAAGCAGGAGATGCACTATCACCTTTACTTTTTAACTTCGCTTTAGAATATGCCATTAGGAAAGTTCAGGATTCCAGGCAGGGTTTGGAATTGAACGGGTTACATCAGCTTCTTGTCTATGCGGATGACGTGAATATGTTAGGAGAAAATACACAAACGATTAGGAAAACACGGAAATTTTACTTGAAGCAAGTAAAGCAATCGGTTTGGAAGTAAATCCCGAAATGACAAAGTATATGATTATGTCTCGTGACCAGAATATTGTACGAAATGGAAATATAAAAATTGGAGATTTATCCTTCGAAGAGGTGGAAAAATTCAACTATCTTGGAGCAACAGTAACAAATATAAATGACACTCGGGAGGAAATTAAACGCAGAATAAATATGGGAAATGCGTGTTATTATTCGGTTAAGAAGCTCTTATCATCCAGTCTGCTGTCCAAAAATCTGAAAGTTAGAATTTATAAAACAGTTATATTACCGGTTGTTCTCTATGGTTGTGAAACTTGGACTCTCACTCTGAGAGAGGAACATAGGTTAAGGGTGTTTGAGAATAAGGTGCTTAGGAAAATATTTGGGGCTAAGCGGGATGAAGTTACAGGAGAATGGAGAAAGTTACACAACGCAGAACTGCACGCATTGTATTCTTCACCTGACATAATTAGGAACATTAAATCCAGACGTTTGAGATGGGCAGGGCATGTAGCACGTATGGGCGAATCCAGAAATGCATATAGAGTGTTAGTTGGGAGACCGGAGGGAAAAGACCTTTAGGGAGGCCGAGACGTAGATGGGAGGATAATATTAAAATGGATTTGAGGGAGGTGGGATATGATGATAGAGACTGGATTAATCTTGCACAGGATAGGGACCGATGGCGGGCTTATGTGAGGGCGGCAATGAACCTTCGGGTTCCTTAAAAGCCATTTGTAAGTAAGTAAGTAAGTCATTTCAAATAACATTTTGGAAAAGGTCAGTTTTGTAGCAAACTGGAGGAAAGGGACAGTTTTGACAATAAACTCATCGGGTTAGTATAGTTTTGAAACCGAAAAATCAGTCTCAAATAATATTTATTAATGTGATGTAATTTCTTAATGATCTCTTTAACTGCGTTTATCTTTGTTTCATATAGTTTAGAGCAGTGTTCCGCAACCTTTTTCTACTTGCGGCATATCCTAGACAGGTCTAGGGTCAACACGGCACACCAAAATGTTAATCCCCTCAAAATTCATGTGACTCTGCTAATGTAATTACGTAATGCAATGACATTTACTATTATTATTATTATTATTATTATTATTATTATTATTATTATTATTATTATTATTATTGTTATTATTGTCATTATTATTATAAAACAAATATAGACTCTTGTATTTATTAACAATTTATGAACTGTAATTCACTGTAGAAAGTTCATATTTCTATTACTTATACTAAAGTAAATAATCCCTCATAGTCCCAAATATCTTCCGAAGCACCATATTCTCAAAGTAATCGAACTAGTTTCTTGGGAATACCAAATTCAATAAGAATATCATATAAAACTTCTCTCTTAACCGAGTCATATGCCTTTTTGAAATCTATGAATAACTGATGCACTGTACCCTTATACTCCCATTTTTTCTCCATTATCTGTCGAATACAAAATATCTGGTTAATAGTTGATCTATTACGCCTAAAATCACACTGATGATCCCCAGTAATTTCATCTACATATGGAGTGAATCTTCTCAAAAGAATATTGGACGCATTGCATTCTTCACCTGACATAATTAGGAACATTAAATCCAGACGTTTGTGATGGGCAGGGCATATAGCACATATGGGCGAATCCATAAATGCATATAGAGTGTTAGTTGGGAGGCCGGAGGGAAAAAGACCTTCAGGGAGGCCGAGACATAGATGGGAAGATAATATTAAAATGGATTTGAGGGAGGTGGGATATGATGATAGAGAATGGATTAATCTTCCTCAGGATAGGGACCCTTGGCGGGCTTATGTCAGGGCGGCAATGAACCTCCGGGTTCCTTAAAAGCCAGTAAGTAAGTAAAGTAAATAATTCTACTCATACTTTCAAGGTGATACTTGGGCCTGCTTATCTGCACACAGCTGGCTGATCCACGGTAGAATCGTTGACAGTGCAAGCCTGATTTCTTCATCGATGAATTTGAGTCTCTTCCTCTTTAATGTTTTAATTTCAGTTAACGTCGAGAAGCCCAGTTCACACATATATTATGTAGTTGAAAATGGCAATAACATATTAACTGTCATCTCAGAGATAGCCGGTATTCACTCCTTATTAACAACCAAAATGTTTCCAAAGGCACTTCGAGAAGTTCTAATTTCAATGTTCTTATGTAGGAGAAGTGTAGTGTGCTCTGATCCCATTTCCTGACACAAAACAGAAAAAAGCAGCATATTTAGGGACTGAGGTTTGATAAAGTTTACGACTTTTACTACTTTGTCCATCACAATGTTCAGAGGAAATAGCAAAACAATGAGACAATGATTATGAGATAGACCTACTTCACGTATTTAGCCATGAATTCTTTAACTCAGCCAGACATAGAAGCGGCTCCATCTCTAAAACATTAATGCAATCCTCCCATGTTAATTCATTACGGACCACATATTCAATAGTTATTCGAAACATTTCTTCACCCCAGCCTCATGGTCTAGTGGTCAGAGCTTCTGGCTATAGTTCATGAGGTCCCGGGTTCGATTCCCGGTTAGAGCACAGGAATTTTTCCTTAAAGGGGATTATTCCTGTGTTCGTCCATGGTCTGGAATTTAGGTTAAGTTTAGATTTAAGACCTCTCCTGGCACTACATTATCATAATCATCCTATCACATCATCGGGGTAATGTAACTCTGCCTTCCAGGCGCCCCAACCTCAGAAGTGGGTTACAACTAAGCCACAGCCAGGAGAGAAGACCAGAAATGTCGAAAAGACAACCTGGTGGCATTGGATAAAAAAAAAAAAAACATTTCTTCACCGGTTGCTCATTCGGGCAGTTTGCACAAAAAAAATTGTAATTACATCCCCGTCAATGTACCGAAAATAGGAAAGAAGTTATGCTTGACCGCTAATATTGGTGGACTGGTCGGTCTGAAGTGAGAACTTCTGACTGCTCTTTATTTTATCCTTCATAATGTCTTGGATGTCATTGGCCATGTCATTAAGTGGGCGGTTAACTATATCAGCAGAGAGAGGAATTTAATTTTAATTAATTTTATTAATTTCTTACAATAATAGGTAAAAGTTCGCATAACACCTTTCACCTTATGGAGGCACACCGGTTGTGGAACACTGGTTTAGAGGATCCACCACCATCCCTGTTTTCTTTAGAGAAAAGTTGAGTGTACTTAAATGTTTCCGGCTTAAGTTTTGGGCAAGGTGCGACCTGTCTCTCTACAACTCTGGATACACACACCCGCCACATCTGCTCCAATCTGTTGCGAATGTTTCGTCCTTTCTTCGATATATGAAGACTTGTAATTGACTACAATCAACTCAGTTTAATCACAGTTTAGTATATACAGTTGCGAAGCTTGGGATGATTTTTTGCATTTCTCGCGATAATTGCTAGCCGCTTGGAGTGCTGTGAGTACTAGGAACAATAGACTGTGTCACTGGCATCGTGATCTAATACAGGCCGTAAGGCAGACCATGTGACTCACTTAACCTTTTTATCTTCTCAGGCTTAACCCAATCATGAAGGATGGCTTTTAACTCATATAAATTAGTTGGAATCCATAAAGAATAACATATATTTCTTTAAAATGTAATGTAATTGCAATAATAAAATTTAAAGCAATGATTATGAGACACTTCAGACATAATTCACTTGCGAGTTAAGGTGAAATATTTTTGATGTGAAAATTACGTTGTTTGTATGTGTAATACCTTCCTTCCACAAGTGTCCCGGCTTTACATTCCTTGTATTCACCTTCGAAATCATCTCTACCTCTTCGGAAACAAAGATACTATTCTTCTGTAACTCGGCAGAAATGTAGACCTACACTTTCTTTTTGGCATTTCTTCTCGTAGAAACTACAAGCATGCACAGCACAACAAAAAACCGTTATGAAAATCGACAGCCGGTAAGTAATAGTAACCAAAAGATGACATACAGCACCTAGTGGCAATAGTTTTAAACACAAGACTCAAGCTGTCAAATATTACAAAAATAAAATATCGATAATATCGTTGTCAAAGAGTACAGAAAGGGAAGTTCATGAGAGCATTTAAAGTGGAGTGGACTAAAGCATTATACTGGTGACAGACTACAGTCACTAATCGCGATTAGCATTATCGTGATTAGCTCTGATAGCGATTACTGAAAATGTGATGACGCACTAGGTCACGCTTGATCCTGTCTGGCCAACAGCTGAATTACCATAGAGGAAATAATTTTCTCTATGTATATACGTATATGTTTGTTTCCTTCCTGGACAACACCTAAAGTTCGTACTTTCTTTTGATGTTTGTTCATTGTTTTTTCTCCCTTTTTTTTTTTTTTTGTTGTTTCTTGCAGCTTGATATGGAAATTTACTTGTTAAAATTGTTATATGCTTTACAATGTAAATTGATACAATTTATATTATTTTGAAAAGAGATTTTATAACCTATAAAATTTATATCATCATGGCAAAAATGTATATTATTTTGTAATTAAACATATTTTTAAACTCAACCATAACCTCAACGATAGTGACGTAATGGAGACTGAAATTGGAAATCTCAAAAAGAAACCAGTTCCAGTTTGTAATCCATTATTTATTGAAATGAAACATCTTTCAGCAGTGTTCTATTGCTCTCTCTCTCTCTCTCTCTCTCTCTCTCTCTCTCTCTCTCTATATATATATATATATATGAAATATGAATAATTCGTCTGTCACTTGTTAATATATTTCTTTTTACTTTTCTCACATCTGCATTAAATTTTTCCACTACGTCTAATAGTAGCCAAATTCATTTTCGTTTCTATTTCATATAATACAATGGAAGGGGTAACAAAATTCCACAGCAGAAGCTATCACGATTCCTAAATAATATAAATCAAGGTGATTCGAAACCAAAGATCACTAAAATGTTAGTTTTGTCCACTGGGCCGTGCCTCAGCGTGATTATCTAGTTCTGGGAACAGGATTTAGCTCCTGATCGCGGTCAGAACGGTGACACACTACAAACCCAATTGAGATTAGGTCGATAATCGTAATTAGTCACTGTAGTCTGTCACCAGTATTACTTAACTGTAATAATTAGAAGGTTCCCAGTTACAACAAAGTAACTGTTATAAACGTTTGAGGCATTTCCTTCACTAGTAATGTCGTATTTTAAACTTAACCTAAAAACCTGGACAATTAGCCAAAATCTAAAAACCCGCCTGGACGAAAAATGTAACCCTGAAAAAGAGGACATGTCCGGATAAACCCGGACATATGGCAACCCTAACTTAATTGATCTGATGATGGTTCCTTTGAACCGAAAATGTTTATTATTATCTATACTAATAATAAATCTGTAGTCGAAATTGTTCTGGTAATTTTCGATTTTCCAAAAATAATTCGTCTCAACATATATAATTAACCACCCTGAAACCGAAAATCGGTTTTTTTTTTTTAATTTTTGTTTGTATGTCTGTCTGTATGTTTGTTACCTTTTCACGCGATAATGGCTGAACGGATTTCGATGAAAATTGGAATATAAATTATGTTCGTTGTAACTTAGATTTTAGGCTATATGGCATTCAAAATACATTATTTAAAAGGGAGGTTATAAGGGGGCCTGAATTAAATAAATCGAAATATCTCGCTTATTATTGATTTTTGTGAAAAACGTTACATAACAAAAGTTTCTTTAAAAATAATTTGCGATAAGTTTTATTCCTTGAAAAATTTTGATAGGACTGATATTTAATGAGATAAATGAGTTTTAAAATTAAAATAACTGCCATCGAAGGCCGTATAATGAAATAAAAAACAAATAACTTCGTCTATAAGGGGCCTTGGACAGCAACAATCGAAAGCTATGAAAGATAGCCTACAGAGAATGTTTCTGTGTTTGTATGAAGTAATATCGGAAGCTAAATTAACCGATTTGTATAATTAATTATTATTTCACCATTGGAAAGTGTAGTTTCTCTAGATGGATATAATGCTATAATGTTATTACAGAAACTTCTGATATAATATAATATAATATAATATAATATAATATAATATAATATGATATAATATAATATAATATAATATAATATATGTAATGTATGTATAATATTATATAATATAATTTATTTGAAGGGTTCAGAACCATAGTGGGCCAAGCGCCATTTACTGAATACGTAGAAAACAAGAGTTAAAATTAAGTTATTACCATAATTCAATGGAAACATATAACAAGTAAAATAAAGTATACACATTAAATGTAAATGATGTCAATGTTCATTGAACTATGGATGCATGTAATAAAAATTAAGAAACATGTTAAAGGAATTATCATTGCACCAAATGAGTGCTCTCTGGACCAAAATGATTCCATTTTAATTATTTAAATATAAATAAATATAATTTAAATATTAAACGATTTATCCTTCTTTCAAACACGAATATTCCCTGGATCAAATGTCCTATTTTAATTATGTAATTACTTTATATTTATTTCTAACGGGTGCAGCGGAGCGCACGGGTACGGCTAGTAATATAATATAATATATGTAATGTAATATTACATAATATAATTTAAGTTATTTGAAGGGTTCAGAACCTTAGTGGGCCAAGCGCCATTTACTGAATACGTAGAAAACAAGGGTTAAAATTAAGTTATTACCATAATTCAATGGAAACCTATAACAAGTAAAATAAAATATACACATTAAATCTAAATGACGTCAATCTTCATTAAACTATGGTTGCATGTAATAAAAATTAAGAAACATGTTAAAGGAATTGCCATTGCACCAAATGAGTGTCTCTGGACCAAAATGATGGCATTTTAATTATTTGGATGCAATTTAAATTAAGTAACATATTAAACGATTTATCCTTCTATCAAACACGAATGTTCCCTGGATCGAACGTCCTATTTTAATTATGTAATTACTGTATATTTATTTCTAATGGGTGCAGCGGAGCACACGGGTACGGCTAGTCTTGTAATGTGTGTAAATAGCATCTGTGCATTCAGTCACATTTGTATGCTGATAGTTTGACGGTTGTAACAATAAATTTGAATATTATTACATGTACGTCTTGATTTTACAATGTTGTTGCAGGTGTGTCACTGACTCCTGAAGAGGAAGTAGAGTTGGCAAAGCGGAGACAAGAAATTGTTCATTTGAACACGCGGCTCACAAGAAGTCCGTTTGATGAACGGCAGAATAAGGAGACCATACACCAGCTGGCCCAGTCACAAGCGCACTCCTTGGAAGGAAAGATTGGCGTGGATGGGAAGGAGCTTACACACTCAGAGACACCCAAAGTTAACGGGTTCAGTTTCGTCAAGACTCCCTCTCCTGCTCCAGGTAGAGCTGCTAATGTATCGTCATTATCATTTTTGTTTTTGAGGACCAGCCTGCAATCCAGGCCTAGATACACTACAACTTCTTTTTCCTATTTTCACCTCTTTGTTACTTACTTTGTGTCATAGAGACACTTTGTACTATGAAGAAAAACATAACAGTCCACTCTGGATCTAGTGAACTTGGTTATAGTTAAGATATTTCCATTCTTAAATATATTGGCCTCACTTGATACATTTTTATTTATAATTTTATAATATCACTGTTATTAAATTTTCACTTAAGTAATTATGAATGTAAATAAATTTCACTCCAAGACGGTGACATAATATGTATTATATTACTCCTAATTTTCAGTGGCGTAGCGTCATTGTAAGCTAAAAAGCTCAGCTTCCCCAGTTAATAATAATTTCATAATAAACCTGCAGTGTATGGACAAAATGATTTATTAATTTTAATAGAATTTAATTTACGCGTTAAATATTGTGATGTGGCAGCACAGGATGATTTGTGATGCAGCAGTAAACAAGAAGCCTGCACACACCAGCTTCCAAGCAGACTGGTTTCTTACACTCATTCTTCTGTGTAACCCACCCCGCAGATTTTCCATCCCTTTCTAGCTAAACTATCCTGGTCGCAAGTCTCGCAAGAAGCTAGCTTTGACATAGAAAATAAGTAGTTTCCAAGTTATCCCTTTTCGTCAGTTGTGTTCAGTTGAAGTGTTAGTGTGCATTGTGGCTGATATAATAAATAATGAGTGAAATAACAGTTCCTGACGCCAATTTACTTGAATTTTTACGACAATTCTATTATCAAGACTGACTTACGAACAAAAGTGTGATCTAAAAAACAAATGACCGACTCTCTTGCTGTCAATGAAGGACACAACCAAAACACAGATGCATACTTACGTAATGATACTAATACTGTACCTATTGACCGTTAATATTGTGATTCCTCTAACTATAATGAGCTAATGTTATACATATACGTGTCTATTTGTTAGAGATATGTGTAAACCGTGAAATCATATTGTACTACGTACCATTTTGGGCGGCAGGGTAGCTCAGTTGGTAGAGCAGCTGGCTACGGACTGAAAGGTCCGGGGTTCGATCCCAGGTGGTGACAGGATTTTTTCTCGTTACCAAACTTTCAGAACGGCCCCGAGGTTCACTCAGCCTCCTATAAAATTGAGTACCGGGTCTTTCCCGGGGGTAAAAGGCGGTCGGAGCATGGTGCCGACCACACCACCTCATCTAGTGCCGAGGTCATGGAAAGCATGGGGCTCTACCTCCATGCCCCCCAACTGCCTTCATGGCGTGTTACAGGGATACCTTTACCTTTTACTATGGACCATTTGAGGTCATGCCTTATTGGTGTTACTTACGAGGTTCCAACCAATCTTTGACTGCTAACTTGACATTGACTACTATTTATTTTAAGACTATATTTTTGTAATACGTTTTCTCATATTGCATGAAAGACAACTTGAATTAGCTTCCCCTGCTCAAAATTTCATGTTACGCCACTGCTAATTTTCATTATTGTAATATAAAATATCCTATTATTGCAATGTTTCCGCGAAAGAATGGATTAAAACCAAACAAATGTCAGATGATACTTGACTATAACTCAGCTGACTATATGTTTGTTGAAACACACTTTTCTCAACAACTGATTACTGTAGATGACCTAAGAATGCTGCATTATTAATTGGAGAGTATCTATATTTGACATGCATAAAAAAAGAACCAGTCACGATTGCAGTAGTACCATGCATTGTTATTTAAAAACTTGAATTTAAACATCAACAGTCCATGCATCTTACGACTTGCGATATTATTAAAACGATCTTTGTTTAGAATGAGATGCATCTATTACGTGGAGAGTTTTTTTTTTTTTTTAATTTTAACGCAAAAAATTGGAGTGCATCGATTATGCGGGGTCGTCCATTATGCGGGTAAGTACTAAATCAAGTTCCATATTGCAAGAGAAATTATTTTTTTGAGCTTCCTAGATGTGATTATTTTCACCCTGATGTTTGGAATAACTAACTGACTTTGTGTGTGCATATTTAGTTCCAAACTGAAATTTTGACTTCTCTTCTTACAGGAGTGAATGAATCACCTTTAATGACTTGGGGTGAAATCGAGGGGACTCCTTTTCGGCTTGATGGTGGTGACACACCAATATGTACCACACTTCAGGGACCTTCCTTCCGAATACCAGAACCTCCGAAACGAGAGAAGCTGGCATTAGCACTGGCTGAAAAGGCAGGTGAACGACACAGAGACAGGAAGATGAAGGCCATAGAAGCGGCCCGGAAACAACTAGCAACGTATGTATAATGACATTTACAAAGTACCAGTATGGGGAAGTATTGGCAACTCACAACCAAAGGCGTTATATAGTATACTAGACTCACACGGAGCGCTGGTGTGCTGTCCAAAATTGAAACCAGTCTGCGCATGTTTACGCCGCCATGAAATAGGTAGAAACAGCATTGTCATCAATGTGAGGAATCACTGTATGGCAACAAATCCCTCAAACACATAGCGTTTTTATTGAGAAAAGACAATGGGGGTTTGGCAATTCCATCAGCAGACATCGTAAAGATTTGTAGATTATGTGAATGTTGCATTAGACAGTTGTTAAAGGAAACAAATGGCATGCCACCTAAAGGTCCTGTAGGTCTAAAGATAAAGAGAACTATTCTAGAACAGATAAACATAGGCTTAAATGAAATATTCCCTGAACTGCAGTAACATGTGTTAGAAAACGAGTTTCCTGACAATCACATCATAAGAATTGTATCTTTTAACAGTTGAAATGTACACTAAAATTAGATGCCATCACACAGCAAGATCTTACAACGTTAATTTACATAGAACAATTGTCAGGCAGCATCTAACAAAATCCATCCTCTTCATGAATCGATAGGTATGTAACTATATTATCATGTGCATTTTTTGTGCTACTTATTAGTTACCGTTCATTTTTTTTCTATGTGGTTTTTATTTATTCCACTCTTTTCAGGGGTTCGCAGTTCTATTTTTCATTCGCATTGTAAATGTAAATAAAAACCTATGAGTATTACAACATAAATTAAATTGTAATGTAATTGTTAATCTCTACGTCATCTGGCAGCATCTATCAGAAACCATCCTTTCAAGAATTTAGAGCTAGCCCTATGTTGTTATCTTTTCATTTAAAATGGGTTTTTTGGGGTATCTATATTGTCAATTGCACATGAATTTGTTTTTGCAGGCATTCCCAATATTATCTTGCATTGTGGTTATAAATGTAAATAGTTACTTAACTTACATGAAGGCCTATTATAATATCTTACATTTTAATGTGTCAATTTTTAAGTCATCATCAAGCATCATTTACCTAACCCCCCTTCAAATTACTTTATATTTGTGAGAGGTCTATGCTGTCATTTGCACAGCAATTTTTGTTGTTGTTTTGTTTTTGCAGATATTCCTAGTGCATTATTTTTCACTGGGGGTTATAAATGCATATGGTTCACATACAAATAATCCGTTTATATTTTGCCGGATATATATAATTAAAAAAGCAAGGAATGTCATTTTATTGATATAACATATCTGCATAAAATTACGTACTATCACTCCGCAAGCAATGATATACATTTATTTAAAATAACAATATATCATGTAAAGAAATCCACTCATAAAAAGTATATTTTTTACATAATATGATTATGTTTAGTTTTTAGGTCTTCATGTTACCTATTATTTGCAATGTATTAGATACAGGTAGGCTACTTTTTATAATTGATAGCATTCCCTTTATTAATTGAAGAATGACATAAATGCGATGTAATTTTGGTACCTTTGCGCATTATATTTTGCGTGGTTACTTATGTCCTGTGGTCTAAAAGTACCGGTAATATAATGTTCGATTCTCTAAAGCTTAACAACAGGTCTATACTGATTATCACATATTTATTTCACTTAAGAATTTGATTATAATAAGAACTTGTGTCATCAAGGTGCATGTATTTATGTCTTGTGATCTAAGAGTAATGCATGTTAATATAATTTTCCATTCTCTGAAACCTAACATTATGCTGATTAACGTAAAATTATACATTCTATAATGTATATTGCGTAGGCCTATTTATGGATGTATGAGCATGTTTTCTTTCCTTTAATGCTCTGATGCACATCAATGAAACTTTGAATGTATTTATTTCGTCCTAATTTTACGTTAAACGTCGAAAATGAACATAATCTGTCAATTTTAGATCATCACAGCGTTAAATTTTGTGATTTACGTACTGCTATTATGCGTCTGCTCTCCTACATCATGGCGCCAAGCGCAGCGTTCAGTTTGCCCCGGTTTCCTCGTTCCGCGCAGCCGAGACTGTAGGGGCTTGCTCACAACAGGGAAAATGTGATGAGATTCATTACTGTATTTATTCATGTAATCCTTTCTTTGACTGCTGTTATTTTGTGGCCATGGGGACATTTTTGTGGATAGAGATGGGAGGCCCACTGTATCATATTTTCCCTCCCCCAATTCCAGATATTTATTCACGGAAAGTTTTATGTTATTTGAATGAATGAATGAATGTTAGCCATGATGTCCCATGTTGGGCACAGGCCTCCTGTGATGGGGTTAGAACCCCCTCGACAGGGATGGCTCAAGTGTACTTGCTTGGTGAGCCAATCCAGGCGAGCTTGTCGTGTATACTACTTTTGTGGCATAGTTAATAACCCTGTTCAACTTTAACTAGTCTCCGCACTGTTCTTTGTTCAATTTTTTCTTACACTACACACATTATACTGACACTGACACTTTGACAAACACTGATTGCTATTTACACTATTTAACTGACACTTTCTCAACACTGACTTTACTATTTACAAAACTTATCTCACACTTTCACTAATACTGACTCTACTATTTACAATATCTTAACACTGATTACGTTATCTATTTACAATGACCTTCCCTAGTTCTTTCCACAAAACTCTGTTCTTTGCTGTCCTTGACCATTGTTTCCCCGCCTCTTTGGTAAACATGTCAGACCATCTGAGCCGTGGTCTTCCCTGTCCTCTCTTTCCGAAGTGTTCATCAGTCTTTGTAGTGTTTCGTTTGTCATTCTGTCTCGTAGCGTGATGCCCAGTATTTTTCTTTGCGTCTTCCTCTGGCATGTTTGTATACTTGAGCGTTGTCTCTCGGTCAATGTCCAAGTTTGGCAGCTGTATAGCAAAACTGGGATTACACATGTCTCTAGTGCCTCGAACTTGAGATTGCAGTTGATTGTAGTATTAGTAGTAGTATTTATTTATTTAACCTGGTAGAGATAAGGCCATCAGGCCTTCTCTGCCCCTCTACCAGGGGATTACAACTATAACATGAACAATAACATTACAATTAATATTAAATTTACAATTATAATTACAATAAAAATTAAAGTACGATAAGAATACCTGATTAATGAAAGCTAGACATTTTATCATAGAAGTTAAGAACAAAGAATATTTTTGTATTTACTAAATTACAAAATTCTATAGTGATGAAATTACCGGATATTGAAATATTTTGTGATAGATTAAGAGAACTATTTACCAGAAACCATGTCTGAACGAGTCTCAATTACTGACCAAGTGCCTAGTAAGTTTGCGTTTGAATTGAATTTTATTTCGACAGTCCCTGATGCTAGCAGGTAACGAATTCCAGAGTCTTGGCAGGGCTATTGTGAAAGAGGATGAGTATGAGGAGGTGCGATGGGATGGTATTGTTAGTATTGTTTCATGGCGAGAGCGTGTGTTCAGATTGTGGTGGGAAGAAAGGTAAGTGAAGCGAGACGACAGGTACGAAGGAATAGAAGAGTTCAAGATTTCGAAGAGAAGGAGAATGTAAATTTATTTTCTTATCTAGTTTAAGCCAACCTATTGCTTCCAGGGATGGGGTAATATGATCATATTTACGAACATTGCTTACAAAACGTACACACAAATTACGAGCACGTTGAAGTTTCGTTTTGTTGTCGCTGGAAAGGTCAGTCAGTAAAATGTCAGCATAGTCAAAATAGGGAAATACAAGGGTCTGCACAAGAGACTTTTTTAAGCAAGAGGGAAGATGAACATTTATCCTGATTGTCTTGTCCGTCCATATGAACTTCAGGCTCCAGAACGCCTTCCATGCCGATGAAATTCTTCTATTGATCTCTTTGTGGTTTCTTTGTGAGAAGGTAACAAGTTGACCCAAATACACATATTCAGAGACATACTGCAATTCTTTATTCTGCAATAATTGTGGAATCCACCACTGTGTAATAACGCTGTGAAGAAAGAAAAGGTTCAAAATTTGTTGGACATGTGTCGGTATATTCCCCTCTCTTCAAACCAAGAAATGGATTCGGAACACCTCAAAATCTGTGCTTCATTGGCTGGTCATGATAATATTTTTGAAAAATATTGGAGTGCAAGAGGTCAAATGACTTTATTGTCAAACGCCTGGCATTAGAAAACAACAACAACATATTCCCCTCTCTTATTAGTGATTAGGTTGAATTCTCATGCTGGTTCTCAACATTCCAGTGTTAAAATAGTGCGTGGGAATAATTTGAGTACTAATGCTTTCATTTACCATATTTAAAAAATATGTTCACTGGAAGAAATGGTGAATGGGAGAAAAGTTCGCGGCAGAAGAAAATATCAGATGGTAGACAGCATTAAGATATACAGGGCTCCTATGAAAGACCTTTTTGGTTTCGAACACATGGAATTTACGTTCTATATACATTTTCAATACTGTCACAAGTATAGAGCAATGCTGATGCATAAAGAATTCATCTGAAATTAAAACAAGTCATAATTGGTTGTAAAAAATTTAGCTACAATTAATTTTTTCACTTCCCATAAAATTTCATATTTGTGGATTACAATGTTGTAAAAGCCCCAAAGTTTAAATATAAGTCAACATTATATGGAACTGCCATGGTACTAAAATATTTTGTGTATTAAAACCAAGTGTTGCAGTTTTTTTATTTTTGAAATCTGGGATTCCTACCTTAATATTTTCCTTCTCTTTTTCTTTCACATTCTTCGCCTCCATCTTTGTCTTCTTTTCTGTCTCGTTCATATTGTCTATATATATTCATATATTCACTGAAATACTAAAAAAATTGTTAAGTGTTCATACAACTGTGATATAGATATATATATATATTGTATGTTTATTACCTAACCCATGAACACTGTTTAATTGACCTTACATGTGTGAGTTAAACTAAAACAATTGTCTTTAGAGACAGTATTAGGTACCCTCCACAAAACTGGCTTCATTTATGCACTGACAGATCCTTGATCTCCAGAGAACAAGGTGCCGGTGCAGGTGTTACATGCTGTCTCTTCTCACTTTATAGATCTCTTGGATATGGAACAACAAGTTTTGATGGTGAAATCATTGCAATAAGTGAAAGTCTCAGGAATCTTCTATGCCTCATCAATAAATTTAGGAATGCTGTTATATTGTCAGACTCCAAATCAGCTATTCTGTTAATAGTCTCTAAACACACACCTTCATTTCAAACAGCAGAAATAACTAAAATGCTCTCTCAATTAATATCACTCAAGAAAAGAATTGTATTCCAATGGATACCATCCCACTATGGAATCCTGGGAAACAAGAATGTGGATGCTTTAGCAAAGAAGGGCAGCACTGCTACTTACAGACCTGTTACTAAATCTACGTATTACTCTGTGAAAAGATTTATTAAATCTACATACTTAGACTTCAACAAACAAAATTTGATAACACAATCCCAAGGGAAAAAATGGAACTCTCTGCATCATAATCCACAGTTAATTCCCGATTTACCACGAAAATCGTCTGTAGCTGCATTTAGATTGGCAACAGGCCATGATTGTTTGGCCAAACACCTGCATAGAATTGGAATATATCAGTCCCCTAACTGCCGATTGTGCAACTCAAACCAAGAAATGGATTCGGGAACACCTCAAAATCTGTGCTTCAGTCACTGGCCATGATAATATCTTTGAAAAATATTGGAGTGCAAGAGGTCAAATGACTTTATCGTCAAACGCCTGGCATTAGAAAACAACAACAACAACATATTGTCTTTGGCATAATAATATTCTTCTTTTATTTTTCCTGCTTTATTCTTATCTTTGTTGCGGTCATGGAAGTCTATTGTTCACTGTTCACGTGAAAACATTGCACATGTTACAGCTGTAACATTGATATTGTTTGCAGACCATCTCCTCGTCCAGGCAGTGGTGCGTCGTTGGACCGCCTGAACTCTATGTCTCCTGCAGCTCGCAGATTGGCATCAACACAGCTGCGGCGATGTAGTCTTGGAAGCGACCGTGCCCTGCTGGCATCATACAGCCCGAGTCCACAGCGAAGCATTCGTAATGGGCAGCCATCACCACATCACACACCTGACCCCGTAAAGAGTGACAGTGTAAGAAGAAAACAAGCCGCCACTCCAAATCTTAATATTACAGACAATCTGTTGAATCTACCCAAAAGACCAAGAGCAGCCGATTTTTTTAATTGGTGATGGGGCTGTGCAGACTGCTCGATATTGTGAGTTGAATTGGTTTGGACAGACAAAATGGTGAACTAGTCAGTATTTTAAAAGACTAGTGTTAGAGGTTGGCTGTTTTATTCTCCTTTTCTAATGATATGAATGTTCAGTTGATACTTTTTTCAGTAAACACATTACGTACATGAATGTATGTGGTTTATATTTTGAAAACTGGTTTCTACTGGGTGTCCATTATAAAAATGGTACGCCTCACTGTGTAACTGCACTCCATTCTTGTTGGCCTCACTTCCTCTGTATTTGGCTACACTGTACCCCATGCTCTTCTTTATGACAGATGAAGCCTGGTTTCATCTGTCTGGTTATGTTAACTCACAGAATTGCAGATATTGGTCGCAGGATAACCCACATATTGTGCATGAAGAACCTCTTCACCCAGAGAAGATAGGCATGTGGTGTGCATTGTCAGGAATGCACAATATCGGCCCCATTTTTTTCATTGAAACGGTCAACAGTGCAAGATATCTGCAGATCTTTGAATCTTTCTATACACAATTAACAGAAAATGGAAAGGAGTATGGCGTATTTCAACAAGATGCTGCCCACCTGCCACACATTTTATTTTATTGGTTTATTTTACGATGCTGTATCAACATCTAAGTTATTTAGCGTCTGAATGATATGAAGGTGATAATGCCGGTGAAATGAGTCCGGGGTCCAGCACCGAAAGTTACCCAGCATTTGCTCGTATTGGGTTGAGGGAAAACCCCAGAAAAAACCTCAACCAGGTAACTTGCCCCGACCAGGATTCGAACCCGGGCCACCTGGTTTCTCAGCCAGATGCGCTGACCGTTACTCTACAGGTGTGGACCTGCCACATATCCAACCAGAATATGGCCCATATCAGCGAAGTGTTTCCTGAAAACAGGCTTGTGAGAAAAAAACCTTTGGCCTCCGCGATCGCCGGACTTAATATCTTGTGATTTTTATTTATGGGGAGCGCTGAAAGGCAAAGTGTATGCTAACAACCCTTGGACGATCGACCAACTGGAAGAGAACATTACAAATGAGATAAATAACTTCTCACCTCAAGAATTACACCATGTCAATCAGAACATTGCCATACAAGCACAGTGATGCCTGGATGCTGGTGGAGGACACTTTCAGCACTTTTTATAAACCGGCAAGTCTGGCCTATGCCATATTATGCCATATTTACATAGGAAGTTGATTGTGGAAGTAATATTGCATATATTCAGTGTTATATCTTTTAAAATGTGTTTTGCTACAGGTTTTCTACTTTCCAGTTAGCAAAAATAAGCCTTCATTTTCAAACTTTTCTTTTACATTGCCCTTTGATGTAATATTATAAACAAGACATGGTGAACATTTATTTATTCAGAATATTGATTTTGGATTCATCCATATTCATCCCTCTAAGGAAACGAACACAACAATGTACAAAGACTATCTGCCAGGTGGGAAAGAGCTGAAAGAATGCAGAAAGCTAGTAGTCTAAAATCTAAAATCAAGTCTGGTATCACTGGATATTTTAAAGTTGAGTTTTCCTAACTTACATACACATTGAAAGACGCTCTTTCAGCATTCCCAATGACGGGACTGCCTCATTGGACAAAGCATAATAAACATATTGAGTGAAAACAAAAACAGACCACAAAAGAGAAAGGAGGGGAACGAACAAAAGGGAAAATTAAGTACAGGAAAGATAATAGCATGCATATAACAGGCCTAAACATAGTAAACAAAGAGATTAGATATTCGAGCAAAATTCTCCCTTTTTAGGAAACAAAGTACAGATGGTATTTTAAAATGGCAAGTGATCCTCTGATAGCGGCAAGGGAAACATCACGAATGAAGTCGTTGTTCAGCTGGAACTTCTTGCACAAACTGACAAAGAGGCGAGGTATTGTGCCCCTAGTGCCAACTACTTCAATGGAGGTGAGTTGATATGTCTCCAAATAGAATGAAACTGTGGGCTCATAAATTCTGCATTTTTCCAAGTGGACTTCAGCGGGCTGTTGTTCCTGTGCCTCGAACATGACTGTCGGGTCGATAATGTATGCTGATGTGGAGCCTGGTGGAATGGCAAGCATGTCAATTCGCCGACAGGATCCCTCTTGAGAGATGCTATGGACTTCGTCATGCACAGTGAGACCTTTCTTCCTCAAGGCTTCGGCAGTCATGGACCTGATTCTGTGATGTCTAGAGTTCCGCAGTGTCTCGCTGAAAGGACAGGCACCCAAAACGTGGCCAAGAGTTTCAATCTCACTGACGCAACGACGACAGTGGTTTCTGTCTCAGGATCTTCCTGGTATAGCACGCAGCGGACAAACATTAGCTGTCATTTTAAGAGCTTGTCTCCATTCACTGCTAGTGAGGCGAACAGATTGTCGGATCCATTTATTGGCGTGAGTGAACTCCTTATAGAGGATGATGCCTTTCCCTTTCTGATTTAAAGAGCACCAAGATTGAAATGCTCGCTCCCTGAAACCTTTATTAAACGACCACTGATAGTTCAGATAAAATTGTTCTCTTAGAGGGGTGGTTGTTTAATAGGAGAAGGTTTTTGTACACATGTAACCAATTAAAGTACTGTACATATATAAAATAAAAGAACTTGGAATGTATTCTTAATTATAATGAGTTGTGAATATTATCCTCTCCAAACCAGCAGTTGTCAGCACAGTGCACAGTGCAGTAGCTGCTGGCAGGTATGCTCTCTGCATGCTGCAGAATGGGGCATATGATGTTGCCCCAAATACCCTTTACCCATTTCAGCGAGTGATGATGACCCTGCTCTAAACCATTACTTCTGCTTTAGAAAATCATAAATTGAAGTCTGTGTCATTTTATTACTCCCCCCCCTCCCCCACCCATTTTTAATTTCATTCTCTAAAGTTCTAAACTATTCATCAAAATATTAAGAAGTCCATTTATATGTTCTCCAGTCGCACAGTCTTTTAATGGAATTCCACTATTATAATTTTTCCTTTTGATATTAAAACTGAATTAATGAGGGCATTATCATATTTAAAATTTTCTCCTAATTTTATCTGAAAGAAAATTAGCAGAAAATTTTAAATATGATAATGCTCTCATTAATTCAGTTTCAATTAATGGAGATAATGGAGAAAAAATGGGAGTATAAGGGTACAGTGCATCAGTTATTCATAGATTTCAAAAAGGCATATGATTTGGTTAAGAGAGAAGTTTTATATAATGTTTTTATTGAATTTGGTATTCCCAAGCAACTAGTTTGATTAATTAAAATGTGTCTCAGTGAAACGTACAGCAGAGTCCGTATAGGTCAGTTTCTGTCAGATGCATTTCCAATTCACTGTGGGCTAAAGCAAGGAGATGCACCATCACCTTTACTTTTTAACTTCGCTCTAGAGTATGCCATTAGGGAAGTTCAGGATAACAGAGAGGGTTTGGAATTGAACGAGTTATATCAGCTCCTTGTCTATGCGGATGACGTGAATTTGTTAGGAGAAAATCCATAAATGATTAGGGAAAATACGAGAATTTTATTGAAGCAAGTAGAGAGGTAGGTTTGGAAGTAAATCCCGAAAAGACAAAGTATATGATTATGTCTCGTGACCAGAATATTGTACGCAATGGAAATATACACATTGGAAATCTATCCTTTGAAGAGGTGGAAAAATTCAAATACCTGGAAGCAACAGTAACAAATATAAATGATACTCGGGAGGAAATTAAACACAGAATACATATGTGAAATGCCTGTTATTATTCGGTTGAGAAGCTTTTATCATCCAGTCTGCTGTCAAAAAATCTGAAAGTTAGAATTTATAAAACAGTTATATTACCGGTTGTTCTTTATGGTTGTGAAACTTGGATTCTCAATTTGAGAGAGGAACATCGGTTTAGGGTGTTTGAGAATAAGGTGCTTAGGAAAATATTTGGGGCTAAGAGGGATGAAGTTAAAGGAGAATGGAGAAAGTTACACAATACAGAACTGCATGCATTGTATTCTTCACTTGACATAATTAGGAACATAACAGACATTTGAGATGGGCAGGGCATGTAGTACATATGGGCGAATCCAGAAATGCATATAGAGTGTTAGTTGGGAGGCCGGAGGGAAGAAGACCTTTGGGGAGGCCGAGACGTAGATGGGAAGATAATATTAAAATGGATTTGAGGGAGTGGAATAGGCCTATGATGGTAGAGACTGGATTAATCTTGCTCAGGATAGGGACCAATGACGGGCTTATGTGAAGGTGGCATTTCGTTTTAACTTTGAAAGATAAAATTTCTCAGAATTTATTTCATGCAATATACTATACCTACTGCATTGTACTATTATAATACTTTACTGGAAAATAGGCAATGACCTAAAGTTAGAGACGAGCAATGGGCCATCCCAAGCCCACTGTAAGTTGCGTCATCATCATGCAGGTTTGTAGAGTCCTTTGCATTTACTTTGCGGGCTAAATGAAGCACACTGCAAGGGATAGCTTATTGATATAGAGCTGTAAATTCAGTACTATGGACAGTAACATATAAACAGTTTCCTTCACAGTAACGTAAAGTGAACCAAAGGTATTTACATTAAATATGCTAAATTGTTATTAGAACGAAATACTGTATTCACAAATTAAAAAAAAAAGTGTGTGCATAAAATTTTGTGCCGTTTATTTTCCGGCACCCTGTTTTTCTGTATTTATTTTTTCTCCCTTTCCTTATTTCCTTCCTTGTTTTAGTTTCTATTTTTTTTAACAGATGGCGTTTTCTTATCCACCATTTTCTGTCCAATTTCTTCCTTGTATAAAGAGCAAGTTTATTTCTTTCATGAACTATTTTTTCATTGGTGCTTATTTCCTGTCTTGTTCCTCATTGGTCATGGATGATTTGAAAATTTGTTTGTTACGGTTGTCTTTCCGGATATACGGGACATGGCGAGCGTGGATGGAGTGACTGATCAACATTCGACCTAGGAGGTTGACAATCAGCAATGGGAGTAGAGAGGAGCAAGTCACTCGGGCAGTGACTGATTGGCGCCCGAACGAGAAACTTGCAATGCAGCCTGGGGGAGACGGCTGCAGCGGTGAGTTATCTGCACACCGACATTACGACCTGGCAGAGTGACTTGGTATGGACAGGCACGGCCTGATCCAGGGATTTGGAACTCTTTGTACTACGGCCTGATGATGTGGTTTTCGGTTGTGGTGTGTCCAACCGATACGATGTGGAGGGAATTTGCTTTGGGATGTGCACAAGGAAGACGAGTTCAAGTTGAGTCGGAGACTGCCCTGCCGGTGATTATAATTTGGATCCGGCCATTTGTGAGATTATTAGTCATTAATATATGAGTCATTCCACGTCAAATCGCACAAAATTATACAAATTTTTTACCTTCATATATTTTTGATTGCGTTTATATTTTTTTTTTACCAACTTTATGGGTCCAATAAACCAACAAGTGTATTTTTATTTCCTCGTAAGTCCACATGTTTTTAAAATATTGCATGTTAAAATTCGTTAAAAATGTCGCACAATCAACATTTAAAGCGTCATATTTGTGAGGATATTGATGTTAAAAATTTTTTGAAAAATGCATTTAAAAGCTTAAAGTACTGTTTTTTGTTAAATATTTACTAACTAATTTTAATATAATTATTACACATAGTTTTTTAAGATTCAGTTTTTAAAAGTTAGATATCAATGTGAAATAGCTGTATTAAAAATCTAAAAAAATGCTTGCTAGATGCACTGAAATACTCTTAATAATTCCAGAAAAAATCACAATGGGATTTCCAATAATTTAATGGAAATTTAATTACTTACGATGCAATGTGTAGCGGTCGGTGCAGCAGCAGTGGACGGGAAGCGTTGAAGCGCGCTGGGAGGTTTATTGGCGGTGGATGATCGAGTGAACGTTGCAAGATTACACACAGTAGGGATCAAGTCACTCGAGGAAACACTGCTAATTTACTTGTTAAGATATCTTAAAATATTTGTACATTATGCTTTTTAAACGTTTGTTTTCATTCACACTACACTTTAAATTTTCATTCGCCTACTTTCTTTCTCGAAAGAAAATTGTTTTACTAAATATTCAGTTTTTGACAACAGAATGAAAGAATGTAATTTTAATGTACCAGTTATTGGTTTTAGATTGTGGTATCTGGCCTGAAAATTTTCAGTGTGGTTTTTGTGCTTATTCAATGGACAAAATATAAATGACACGTTAGAAATGTTTTTTGTGGCCAATCAGTTTTTTTTTGTGTTGTTATAGGATCTTGTATAGGCTGCTCTCGTCGCAAGTCTTTAAACAGTTCCTCCAATGCCATCAAATGGACCTTTATCATGCGACATTGCAAAGAAGTGTCATTCAGCGCTAATTCCATAATCGTCTTCATGTAAGCAATTATTTTTAAATTCTTTTTGTTTTTGTATTGTGAACTTGATCCATCGGAAAAGTAGATGAATTTTTCATATCATTGAATTCTTGCTTTAAGAAATGGATTGCTTCAGAAAAAAAAAAGTGAAAGGAATCGGTGTCATGTTTCATGCTTTCTGAGATGACAACAATACTTTTGTGACGAATTTCTGTATCTTCCTTGAAATATACTACGAAAGTGTGTATTGTGGCTTGGCGTTGTGGCGTCAAAAATAAAATATGGCTGACTTTTGAAGGGATGACGATGCATTTTCTACATGGAAAAACTTTACTTGCTAGGGAGCCTTTTACTTTTTGAAACTTTTCATGGGGGTACTGTATCGTTTTTGTTGTAGTTTTCTTTTCTTGATAGGGGATTCTATTGTCATCAAATTCTTGTTTAATTCCTCAATAATACTGATTTCTAGCACTATATCCATAGAACTTCTAGAAGAAGAACTGGGATAATCACTTTCTTTGTCCGCATTTTCATTTGATTCATGTTTATTAATATCACAAGAACTACCGGCTTCACATATAACTTCACCTGACTTATTCGGAAGTTGACAGACTTTTTACGGAACAAATCACATATTCGCACATTCAAAGACTCCTTTAAATTGAGCTTTATCAATAAATCGCGACTTACGCATCTTAGTGCACTTTTCTTTTTAGGAAGGTCAAATGGATTTAAACACTTGTTATATATTACGCGATATTTACCATCACTCATGTTGTATACAAGTCACGTCAGTCCATGAAATTCAAACCCAGACTGATTATTTTTCTCTTCTATATTTTGGGCCCGCCATCTGTTTATTGCCATAAAGTTTACTGCCTTACCCAGCCTTGCTAACTTTAAACACTTGGCTATATTTCACTATAAAATTACAGAATTGTGAAGCGCTCCCCCTCTTAGCTAAGCTGACAATAATAAAATAACTTTAGATAAGATATTTACTGTTCCTTAAGGTATTAATCATTTGATGAATGAATGCATTTGTTCGCGACATCACTTATATCCAATGGGGATTTCATAAAACTTTCTGCAGGAAGCCTTCTAGCATACTGCCGCAAGCAGTTCGTATTCCTCTTGTTGAAAAGTCTGTTTTGGAAGGTCAAAATGACCATTTTTTTTTTAAATTTGCCGTCCAAACGCAGGAGGATAGAGAGTTGTCCTTTATACTGGACATAGAGTTCGACAACATGTATTCAATGCACTCATCGGCTTTGTTGTGACCACAAGTACTGCGCAGTTATGGCGGCAAGAAAGTCGGCAGAAGGGTGGTTTAAACCTTTCCCCTTTTCTTCTCGAAAATCACAAAGTGTTCGTGATTGCCATTTTGATGCTATCGTGTAAGAAGTACGTCAAGGGGGAATACAGGGCCGCATCCCATTCCTCGGTATGGTCGTTATTTCTGGAATTAGAGACTCAAATATTTCAGGTACCCAAAAATTAAGGCTAGAAAAAAGTGCGGCGGATTTGCCGGATTTTTGCGGTGTTTACTGGGGAAGATGCGGAGATGTTACAGGCAAAAGGACAGCCATCTGAGCCGCTTCGTTTTCCTTGTGTAGAAAAATGTCTGTTTTCGGAAGGTCAAAATGACCGTTTTTTTTTTAATTTGCCAGCCTCTCCCATCCAAACGCACGGGGATAGAGAGTTGTCCTTTATACTGAAGACAGAGTTCGACGAGCTGTATTAAACGCACTCATCGGCTTTGTAGTAGCTATAAGTATGGCGGAGTTATGGCGGCAAGAATGTCGGTGGAAGGGTCCCCCTTTTTTCTGGAAAATCAGAAAGTGTTCGCGATTGCCATTTTGATGCTATCGTGTAAGAAGTAGGTCATTGGGGAATACAGGGCCGCATCCCGTTCCTCGGTATCGCCATTATTTCCGGAATTAGAGACTCATATATTCTCCTTGTGTAGAAAAAAGTCTGTTTGGAAAGTCAAAATGACCGTTTTTTTTAATTTTGCCGGCCTCTCCCGTCGAAACGCGCGGGGATAGAGAGTTGTCCTTTATACTGAAGATAGAGTTCAAGGAGCTGTATTCAACGCACTCATCGGCTTTGTTGTAGCTATACGTACTGCGGAGTTATGGCGGCAAGAATGTCGGCGGAAGGGTGGTTTAAACCCTTCCCCTTTTCTTCTCGAAAATCACAAAGTGTTCGTGATTGCCATTTTGATGCTATCGTGTAAGAAGTACGTCAAGGGGGAATACAGGGCCGCATCCCATTCCTCGGTATGGTCGTTATTTCTGGAATTAGAGACTCAAATATTTCAGGTACCCAAAATTAAGGCTAGAAAAAGTGCGGCGGATTTGCCGGATTTTTGCGGTGTTTACTGGGAAGATGCGGGGATGTTACAGGCAAAAGGGCGGGCATCTGAGCCGCTTCGTTTTCCATGTGTAGAAAAATGTCTGTTTTCGGAAAGTCAAAATGACCGTTTTTTTTTTTAATTTGTCGGCCTCTCCCATCCAAACGCACGGGGATAGAGAGTTGTCCTTTATACTGAAGACAGAGTTCGACGAGCTGTATTAAACGCACTCATCGGCTTTGTAGTAGCTATAAGTATGGCGGAGTTATGGCGGCAAGAATGTCAGCGGAAGGGTCCCCCTTTTTTGGAAAATCAGAAAGTGTTCGCGACTGCCATTTTGATGCTATCGTGTAAGAAGTAGGTCAATGGGGAATACAGGGCCGCATCCCGTTCCTCGGTATCGCCATTATTTCCGGAATTAGGGACTCAAATATTTTAGGTACCCAAAAATTGGGGCTAGAAAAAGTGCCACGGATTTGCTGGATTTTTGCGGTGATTACTATGGAACATGCGGGGATGCTGCAGTTAAAAGGGCGGGCCTCTGAGCCGCTTCGTTCTCCTTGTGTAGAAAAAGTCTGTTTTGGAAGGTCAAAATGACAATTTTTTTATTTTGCTTGCCTCTCCCGTCCAAACGCGCGGCGATAGAGAGTCGTCCTTTATACTGAAGATAGAGTTCGACGAGCTGTATTCATCGCACTTATCGACTTTGTTGTAGCTATACGTACTGCGGAGTTATGGCGGCAAGATGGTCGGCGGAAGGGTGGTTTAAAACCTTCCCTTTCGTTCTGGAAAATCAGAAAGTGTTCGCGATTGCCATTTTGATGCTATCGTGTCAGAAGTAGGTCAATGAGGAATACAGGGCCGCATCCCGTTCCTCGGTATCGCCATTTCCGGAATTAGAGACTCAAATATTCTCCTTGTGTAGAAAAAGTCTGTTTGGAAAGTCAAAATGACCATTTTTTTAATTTTGCCGGCCTCTCCCGTCCAAACGCGCGGGGATAGAGAGTTGTCCTTTATACTGAAGATAGTGTGCGACGAGCTGTCTTCAACGCACTCATCGGCTTTGTTGTAGCTATACGTACTGCGGAGATATTGCGGCAAGAATGTCGGCGGAAGGGTGGTTTAAACCCTTCCCCTTTTTTTCTGGAAAATCAGAAAGTGTCGGCGGAAGGGTGGTTTAAACCCTTCCCTTTTTTCTGGAAAATCAGAAAGTGTTCGCGATTGCCATTTTGATGCTATCGTGTCAGAAGTAAGTCAAGGGGGAATACGGGGCCGCATCCCTTTCTCGGTATGGCCATTATTTCCGGAATTAGAGACTCAAATATTTCAGGTATCCAAAAATTAAGGCTAGAAAAAAGTGCGGCGGATTTCCCGGATTTTTGCGGTGTTTACTGGGGAAGATGCGGGGATGTTACAGGCAAAAGGGCGGGCCTCTGAGCCGCTTCGTTTACCTTGTGTAGAAAAAGTCTGTTTTCGGAAGGTCAAAATGAAGATGCGGAGATGCTACAGTTAAAAGTGCTGGCATCTGAGCCGCTTCGTTCTCCTTGTGTAGAAAAAGTCTGTTTTGGAAGGTCAAAATGACAATTTTTTGAAATTTTGCCGCCCTCTCCCGTCCAAACGCGCGGGGATAGAGAGTTGTCCTTTATACTGAAGATAGAGTTCGACGAACTGTATTCAACGCACTCATCGGCTTTGTAGTAGCTATAAGTATGGCAGAGTTATGGCGGCAAGAATGTCGGCGGAAGGGTCCCCCTTTTTCTGGAAAATCAGAAAGTGTTCGCGATTGCCATTTTGATGCAATCGTGTAAGAAGTAGGTCAATGGGGAATACAGGGCCGCATCCCGTTCCTCGGTATCGCCATTATTTCCGGAATTAGAGACTCAAATATTTTAGGTACCCAAAAATTTGGGGCTACAAAAAAGTGCTACGGATTTGCTGGATTTTTGCGGTGATTACTATGGAAGATGCGGGGATGCTACTATTAAAAGGGAGGGCCTCTGAGCCACTTCGTTCTCCTTGTGTAGAAAAAAGTCTGTTTTGGAAAGTCAAAATGACCATTTTTTTAATTTTGGCGGCCTCTCCCGTCCAAACGCGCGGGGATAGAGTGATGTCCTTTATACTGAAGATAGAGTTCGACGAGCTGTATTTAACGCACTCATCGGCTTTGTTGTAGCTATACGTACTGCGGAGTTATGGCGGCAAGAATGTCGGCGGAAGGGTAGTTCCCCTTTTTTCTGGAAAATCAGAAAGTGTTCGCGATTGCCATTTTGATACTATCCTGTAAGAAGTAGTTCAATGGGGAATACAGGGCCGCATCCCGTTCCTCGGTATCGCCATTATTTCTGGAAATAGAGAATCTAATATATTAGGTACCCAAAAATTGGGGCAGAAAAAGTGCCACGGATTTGCTGGATTCTTGCGGTGATTACTATGGAAGATGCGGGGATGCTACAGTTAAAAGGGCGGGCCTCTGAGCTGCTTCGTCCTC
This sequence comes from Periplaneta americana, assembly GCA_025594305.2. Classification (NCBI taxonomy): domain Eukaryota; kingdom Metazoa; phylum Arthropoda; class Insecta; order Blattodea; family Blattidae; genus Periplaneta; species Periplaneta americana. The sequence continues at coordinate 15,696,822 of JAJSOF020000001.1, read as the reverse complement.
CTTGTGTAGAAAAATCTGTTTTGGAAGGTCAAAATGACCATTTTTGAAATTTTGCCGCCCTCTCCCGTCCAAACGCAGGGGAATAGAGTGTTGTCCTTTATACTGGTGATAGAGTTCGACGAGCTGTATTCAACGCACTCATCGGCTTTGTAATGACCACATGTACTGCGGAGTTACGGCCGCCAAAACGTCGGCGGAAGGGTG
>JAJSOF020000001.1:15455730-15696518 GCA_025594305.2 Periplaneta americana | reverse complement strand
TTAGTTGAGAGGCCAGTGGAAAAAATAAGCTTGGGGAGGCCGAGACGTAGATGGGAGGATGATAGTCTATTAAAAAGGATTTGTGGGAGGTGGGATATGATTGTAGAGACTGGATTAATCTTCTTCAAGGTAGGGATTGATATAAGGGCAGCAACGAGCTTCCGGGTTCCTTAAAAGACATTAGTAAGTAAATAAATTATAATGGCAGTGTAGTTGGTGTGTTGACAGCGCCGCTATTAGTCCTTACAAATTTCTTTTCAGTCCCGCAGAAGCCAGTGTTTCACAGTAGATTAGACAAATCCGGAGGTTCATTTCCGCCCTCACATAAGCCCGCCATTGGTCCCTATCCAGAGCAAGATTAATCCAGTCTCTACCATCATGTCCCACCTCCCTAAAATCCATTTTAATATTATCTTCCCATCTACGTCTCGGCCTTCCTAAAGCTCTTTTTCCCTCTGGCCTCCCAACTAACACTCTATATGTATTTCTGGATTCGCCTATACGTGCTACATGCCCTGCCCATCTCAAACGTCTGGATTTAATGTTCCTAATTATGTATGGTGAAGAATGCAATGCGTGCAGTTCTGTGTTGTGTAACGTTCTTCATTCCCCTGTAAATTCATCCCTCTTAGCCCCAGATATTTTCCTAAGCACCTTATTCTCAAACACCCTTAACCTATGTTCCTCTCTCAAAGTGAGAGTCCAAGTTTCACAACCATAAAGAACAACCGGTAGGTCTAATATAACTGTTTCATAAATTCTAACTTTCAGACTTTTGACAGAAGACTAGATGACAAAAGCTTCTCAACCGAATAATAACGTGCATTTCCCATATTTATTCTGTGTTTAATTTACTCCCGTGTATCATTTATATTTATTACTGTTGCTCCCAGGTAAGACTTATTTGAATTTTTCCACCTCTTCAAAGGATAAATTTCCAACTTTTATATTTCCATTTCGTAGAATATTCTCGTCATGAGTCATAATCATATACTTTGTCTTTTCGGGATTTACATCCAAACCTATCTCTTTACTTGCTTCAAGTAAATTCCCGTGTTTTCCCTAATCGTTTATGGATTTTCTCCTAACATATTCACGTCAACCGCATAGACAAGCGGAAGTAACCCGTTCAATTCCAAACCCTCTCCGTTAACCTGGACTTTCCTAATGGCATACTCTAGAGCAAAGTTAAAAAGTAAAGGTGATAGTGCATCTCCTTGCTTTAGCCCGCAGTGAATTGGAAACCCACCTCACAGAAACTGACCTATACGAACTCTGCTGTACGTTTCACTGAGACACATTTTAATTAATGGAACTAGTTTCTTGGGAACACCAAATTCAATAAGAATATCATATAAAACTTCACTCTTAACCGAGTGATATGCCTTTTGAAATCTATGAATAACTGATGCACTGTAGGCCTACCCTTATACTCCCATTTTTTTCTCCATTTGCCCAACTTATAAAAAGTTGTTTAGATTTGTGGATAATTGGCCTGTATGTCTGCGTTTTGTGATATTTCTCTGTATTCACAAGATTTTTACGTAAAACTGCCGCCGTGGATAGAGTTTTGCAGTATTTTTATATTGTAGACCTATTGGAGTTGTAATCCATCACATTACCGGCGCTCTTTCAATTTGGAAAGACTGATTTCAACCGTGTATTTTTCATGATTTCCTGTGTTTGTAGGTCTGTAGATTACTTATCGTTCTGTCGAAAGGTCTTGGTACAGGCCAACGGGCTTTTTTTTTAAATTAACTACTCCAATAATACGAATGCACGAACCACAAGACATATCTATTTGCCTAACTTATAAACTGTCAAAAGTTGTTTAGATTTGACGTTGTATTGTATTGTATTGTATTGTATTTATTGACATTCATACATTGCTTACAGCTAGAATATGGAACAAGTCAAAAACTTAATACTATTATAAAGTCTTAATTTATAGTCACAGTATAGATGAAATATATATACAGACGAGATTTGCAATAAAGTCTACTAGCACAACGCAAAGTTTTAGTATCAATTTCATGAAGTGTTATTGAATGTCATGAATTCACCTACAGAATAGAAGGCGTGAGGTATTAGGTACTTCTTTAATTTGGCCCTAAATAATTTTATATTTTGAGTTTTATTTTTTATATCGATAGGGAGAGTATTAAAGATTTTTACTGCCATATAACGCACTCCTTTTTGATAGCACGATAGACTTTCCGATGGAGTATGAAAGTCATTTTTTTGACTTTGTGGATGATTAGCCTGTAAGTGTGCAATTTGTGACATTTCTCTGTATTCACAAGATTTTTATGTAAAACTGTCGCCGTGCATAGAGGTTTGCAGTAGGCCTATTTTTATATTGTAGAGCTACTGGAGTTGTAATCCATCACATTACCGGCGCTCTTTCAATTTGGAAAGGTTGATTTCAACCGTGTATTTTTCATGATTTGCTGTGTTTGTAGGTCTGTAGATTACTTATCGTTCTGTCGAAAGGTCTTGGTATAGGCCTACGGGCTATTTTTTTTAATTAACTACTCCAATAATACGAATGCACGAACCACAAGGCTTATCTATTTGTCTAACTTATAAACTGTCAAAAGTTGCTTAGTTTTGACGTTGTGGATGATATGGACTGTAAGTGTGCAATTTGTGACATTTCTCTGTATTCACAAGGTTTTTACGTAAAACTGTCGCCGTGGATAGAGTTTTGCAGTATTTTTATGTTGTAGAGCTACTGGAGTTGTAATCCATCACATTACCGGCGCTCTTTCAATTTGGAAAGGTTGATTTCAACCGTGTATTTTTCATGATTTGCTGTGTTTGTAGGTCTGTAGATTACTTATCGTTCTGTCGAAAGGTCTTGGTATAGGCCTACGGGCTATTTTTTTAATTAACTACTCCAATAATACGAATGCACGAACCACAATATTCTCAATTTCAAATATTTAATTTATCGATCTCCCGCAGTACTTTGTTTTTTCTATTTTAACAATTTGCTTTGAAAAGTACCGATGCCTTTAATTTTCACTTGGCTGCTACCTGCTCTCATACAACATGGGATAATTACTGCACAGCGATATCGACACAAAGTAATTACATCATCAACTGGGAGGGAGGCAAACCGCTTCCTTATTGAGCTGATCACTGGCAGGCAGGCCGTTCCCCGCTCGCCACAAGTGTATTGCGTTCTCCATCTCTCTCTGTACAACCACAAAACCGCCAAAGAGATAACAAACTCGACTCATACCCCGACACGGCGCGGAGTCTGTCTCGCTCGCTCAAAAACTTCACTTCCGATTTCCGGGCTTTCTAAAAACCAGCCAATCCCATTACACTATTACCTTCGGTCTCCCCCTCCTCCAGGGTCTCACTATTACTCTCTCCGCCAATGGGGATCGCGCTCGCGGCCGCCGTAGCCAATGGCAGTCGTCGCTCTCCCGCCACTCCGCCCGCCGGAGCACAGCTGTCGGATGCTATCATCTCTGCCTGCCTCCTCGCCTCTCTGCCCTCTCTCTTAGATGCTCTATCATCGCTCTACGCGGAGATGAATCTCTACTTTACTCCGCCATGTTTTGTTGGGTGTTAAAGCTTGTTGCCGCTGCTTGGGCGATGCTGGGCGCCGCGGGGCGGGGAGGGGAGGGCGTGGAGGGGGGCGCTGTGTTACCTCGTGTGTGTGTGCGGATTGCAGCAGTTAGTGTCTCATTGAGAGGAAACTGTTTTAGAAGCTGCGAGGATCGTTTTGCTTTATTATGAAGTAGCTCAGCTTTTGCATTCCTTGGGCGCTTCGATGCAGTGTGGCAGCGCATGAGATCCGTTGTCGGTGACACAGAATGTTTCGAAAGTGTCGTCGTACTTAGCGGCTTATTCGAAGACATTATTACAAACATGGGTTAAAAGACTAGACCATTGACGTTTGTTTACCGGTATGGATGGACACGGAAGAATCAATATAAGAATGTAGTACACTACCCACAACCAAGTGCTGTAGCAAGGGACATTACCTCTCAATTTGCCTTCTGTGAAGTGAAGTATTCTAGTCGATAAACATGGTGAAGTGAAGTGCGTGAACTAATTGAGTGATCGTCCGTTAAGAACATTCAAACACTTGTTCGACGGCAGTATATCAATATCAAGCAGTCTGGTGTGTAGCAAAGTGTGTGGCCGTGATGTCCCCGCCCAGATTCGAAGACATCAGCAGTAGCATTGCAGCATGATGACTATGATGATGATGCAACGTCTTATGTGTCATCAAACGCAGCAGCAGCAGACCCAGTCTCCCTCGCAACAGCAGCCAGTCCTCCAGCAGAACCCTCCGGGCGGTAATTCCACTCCGGGCCCCATCCGGTCGTCGCCGCCTCCCAGACTGATGACGTTCGGACATCATTCGTTCCACCATGTCCACGGCGGAGACATCAGAAACGTGGACGCCGGCGGAGAGAAGATTCTCGTGGACATCTCGATGCACCAGCCGGCAGTGGAGGCTTCCAGTCCGCAGCAGGAGCAAAGCGATGTGGAAGAGGCGCCGAGGGAGGATCTCATGAGGAGGCACTTCGGCGGGAGGGACGAGGACGTCCAGGACCAAGAGGACAAGCCCGTCCGCGGCTACGACGAGGCGGAGAGGGACGTGGACATGGACGAAGACGAGGAGGATCTGGAGATGAACGACGGCAGCGAAGACGACGAGGAGCTGAACGTGGACGACGACCACGACCTGATGTCCTCCCCGGTGGACCTCACGAACAGACACTCCGGCGCGCACCTCATGCTCGCGAACCACAGACTCATGCAGTCGTCCGACTCCCACTCCCCAGTGATGTGCAACACGAACTCGCTGTCGTCCTCGCCGAAGGCGGACGCGTCTGGGAACGTCCTGGACAAGACGTCCCGGTCGAGTGTGTCTAGTGTGGGGTCGGGGTTGTCTGTGGGCGGCGGTGGGGGCGGCTCTTCCACCACGGTGCGGCGTAACCTCGCCTTCTCCGTGGAGAACATTCTGGACCCGAACAAGTTCACGGGTCGCGGGCCGCTGCTGCAGCACCAGCAGGCGGTGGGCTCGCCGCTCACGGCAGGCAGGCTGGTGGCTGCGCCCCGCCTGGCCGCGGACTCGGGGGCCACGTCTCCGCCACGGCCTGCTGCTGGAGGCCGCACCTCGACGCCGCGTCGCCGGACCGGGTCGACGACAACTCAGGTGAGGAGCGCGGCTGATTTTGCAAGTGAAATTCGTCTAATTTATAACCAATACCTAGGAGCAGGTGTTTTCGTGAATATTTTTAAAATCTTTCGTAAAAAATTAATTTAAGAATAAACTAAGGATGGATTTATCACTTAAATTCTTCTTAATAATAGATTGTAGTTATTTTAAATCTTTTTTCAATTTTTTTTATGTTTAAGCATAGGCTTAATAACATTTTAACAAGAAAAATATGCTATTAACCTATTATTATTATTATTATTATTATTATTATTATTATTATTATTATTATTATTATTATTATTATTATTATTATTATACATACAGCAGAGTCCGTATAGATCAGTTTCTATCTGATGCTTTTCCAATTCACAGCGGGCTAAAGCAGGAGATGCACTATCACCTTTACTTTTTAACTTCGCTCTAGAATATGCCATTAGGAAAGTTCAGGATAACAGGCAGGGTTTGGAATTGAACGGGTTACATCAGCTTCTTGTCTATGCGGATGACGTGAATATGTTAGGAGAAAATACACAAGCGATTAGGGAAAACACGGGAATTTTACTGCAAGCAAGTAAAGCGATCGGTTTGGAAGTAAATCCCGAAAAGACAAAGTATATGATTATGTCTCGTGACCAGAATATTGTACGAAATGGAAATATAAAAATTGGAGATTTATCCTTCGAAGAGGTGGAAAAATATTATTATCTTGAAGCAACAGTAACAAATATACATGACACTCGGCAGGAAATTAAACGCAGAATAAATATGGGAAATACATGTTATTATTCGGTTGAGAAGCTCTTATCATCCAGTCTGCTGTCCAAAAATCTGAAAGTTAGAATTTATAAAACAGTTATATTACCGGTTCTTCTGTATGGTTGTGAAACTTGGACTCTCACTCTGAGAGAGGAACATAGGTTAAGGGTGTTTGAGAATAAGGTGCTTAGGAAAATATTTGGGGCTAAGCGGGATGAAGTTACAGGAGAATGGAGAAAGTTACACAACACAGAACTGCACGCATTGTATTCTTCACCTGACATAATTAGGAACATTAAATCCAGACGTTTGAGATGGGCTGGGCATGTAGCATGTATGGGAAAAGCCAGAAATGCATATAGAGTGTCAGTTGGGAGGCCGGAAGGAAAAAGACCTTTAGGGAGGCCGAGACGTTGATGGGAAGATAATATTAAAATGGATTTGAGGGAGGTGGGATATGATGATAGAGACTGGATTGATCTTGCTCAGGGTAGGAATCAATGACGGGCTTATGTGAGGGCGGCAATGAACCTTCGGGTTCCTTGAAAGCCAGTAAGTAAGTATTATTATTATTTTTATTATTATTATTGCTATTTTTATTGGTTAGTTTATGATGCTTTATCAACTTTTATGGTTATCTAGCGTCTGAATGAGATGAAGGCGATAATGCCAGTGAAATGAGTCCAGGGTTCATCTCAAAAGCGGAGTTTACTAGTTATCGAAAATAGAGCAGTGCTGGTTGGAAATCAACATTTTCCTTCCCATTGTATGCAGGCTTAGGATCGTCATAAGGCAGGAACGGGTAAATTCGTGACTCGAGACAGCAAACTATAAAATTGCCTGCCCCTTCCTTAAGGCATGGTTAAATAGCCGCATACTAGCCATACCAACACATAAAACATCATCGTATTCATCGTCATACACAATCTCGCTCTCGCGTTTGTGGAATACCCTACCCAGTGACATCAGAGACTGTCGGAATTTAGTAGCGTTCAAAAGCAAGCTTATTAAGCATTTTCTTACTACGTAGAGTAGGTTTAATTTTTACTTAATTAGTAAAAGAAAGGCTTCTCTCTCCTTAACTTTTACAATAACCTGTCTAGCTTTTATTAATCAGTTAATCTTTTAGTACTTTGATTTTTATTGTATTTGTAAATTAGTATTAATTGAGGGGCTTAGAACAAAAAGCAGGTAAGTGACGGAAACCTAGTTTTGAGGAAATTACAGTTAAAGTTCTACATGCAATGAAATATTATAGGCTACACTAGTTTGGTGAAATGATGCCCATATAGCAGCACTGCACAGTGTGATCACTTACCTGATTTTATCCCAAAGAAACATCCTTTTGGGCTATCACAACACGCACTTACCTCATTTTTTTTAATAATGGCACTTACCTGCTTTTCGTTCTAAGTTCCTCAATTGTAATTATAATTGTAACTTAATTGTATTCTTAATATTGTAGTTGTAATCCCCTGGTAGAGGGGGAAGAGAAGGCCTGATGGCCTTATCTCTACCAGGTTAAATAAATAAATAAATAAATAAATAAATAAATAAATAAATAATTAAATAAAATAAAAATGTTGATTATCATGTACAATATACAGTATGAATCTCAGTCAAAACTTCTTAAACTTCAGAGTATATAGTGAAACTAGGAGCCATGTTTTTGGGAGAAATTTGTAGGAGAGTGTTTTTATATATTAGAGTCTGTTTATTGATTTAGATACAAATTCTCCCATTTTGTCTCTAATAGGCTATATTGTTCTTTCTTTAATTGGTCTGATCTTCTTTTTGTTGCTGGACTTCTAATTTGTATGTAAGTGTCAATTTGAATTCGTTTTAGAACGTCTATTAATTGAAAGATGTTAGTTGATTCACAACTGTTTGTCGCTCTTTCTGTCGTAGCTACGAATTCAAAGAATGTTTACCAGTGATTGAAATGACAGGTACGACCGCCCCTAATTATGAAAACAATTTCAAATAAGTATCACTATCAACATCAAAACACGCCAGTATCGATATCATACCAACATAAAAAAGTAGGATTCGATACGACAGGTAGTTCATAATATATACTTAGCCCAAACAGTCTCTTTGATAAATATAGCCTATAACTTATCTATACCTGCATAGTTCGGACCGAATTAGTACTGTACCTTTCTGAACCCCGGACCGAATTAATACTGTTTATTTCTGGTGTGTATCTGATGGAACCGAACTTGTATGCACCCGTCAAAAGTTGCCCAGAAATTGCTCTTAGGCCTAATGGTTAAGGGAAAACCTCGGAAAAACTCAAATCCCAACCGGGATTTGAACCCGGGCCCGCTCATTTCACGGTCAGGCTATTATTAGTAGGCCTATTATTACTATTATTATGTAGCCTATTATTAATGTTCATTATTGTTTCATTAATGCTACTTCTCTAGTCTTTCATTAGCCTATATACTTTTACTCTTATTATGCTACCTAAGCCTACTATTATTCGCCTGCTCACTATCATATTATTGGGTTAAATTGAAGATTATTCAATTAGAGTATGGCTGGGCGGAAGAGAAGGCCTGATAGCCTTAGCTCTGCCAGAATAGGCCTAAATAGACTACATAAATTAATAAATAAGTAGGCCTAACAAATTAGCCTATGGAAAATATCGTACAGTTAAAAATGTGACATTAGGCTCAATCTTGTGAAAATTTCATCATTTTTGTCATATAACTTAATGTGACAGATTCGTACACATCTTAATTAACAATAACCTTATACTCTGCATTGTGCCCCTTGTTTTTAACATTCTTGGTGAAATAAAAGCTGGTAAGCCTATCTAATAATAATAATAATAATAATAATAATAATAATAATAATAATAATAATAATAATAATAATAATAAAAGTAGGCCTAATAGTAATAACAAAGTATATGATTATGTCTCGTGACGAGTAACTTATATTATACGAAATGGAAATATAAAAATTGGAAATTTATCCTTTGAAGAGGTCGAAAAAATTCAAATATCTGGGAGCAACAGTAACAAATATAAATGATACTCGGGAGGAGGTTAAACATAGAATAAATATGGGAAATGCTTGTTATTATTCGGTTGAGAAGCTTTTATTATCCAGTCTGCTGTCAAAAAATCTGAAAGTTGGAATTTATAAAACAGTTATATTACCGGTTGTTCTTTTATGGTTGTGAAACTTGGACTCTCACTTTGAGAGAGGAACATAGGTTAAGGGTGTTTGAGAATAAGGTGCTTGGGGCTAAGAGGGATGAAGTTACAGGAGAATGAAGAAAGTTACACAACACAGAACTGCACGCATTGTATTCTTCACCTGACATAATTAGGAACATTACATCCAGACGTTTGAGATGAGCAGGACATGTAGCACTTATGGGCGAATGTAGAAAAGCATATAGAGTGTTAGTTGGGAGGTCGGAGGGAAAAAGACCTTTGGGGAGGCCGACACGTAGATGGGAAGATAACTTAATATTAAAATGGATTTGAGGGAGATGGGATATGATGATAGAGGATAGGGACCTATGGCGGGCTTATGTGAGGGCGGCAATGAACCTCCGCGTTCCTTAAAAGCCAGTAAGTAAGTAAGTAAGTAATAACAATAAATTATACTTAACTTTGTATAAGCTTATCAGCATTAGGCCTATTGTTACTTCATTCAGCTTGATACAAAAACCCAGTCATCAATGGTACTGTAAGCCATTGAAGAAACTAGGCCTAACAGAATTCCCAAGTATCTTGTCTCCGTATTAGGCCTATTTCGCAGCTAAGATCTTCAAAACTAATAACTGCATTTATTGAAAATTATTTTTTTAATCTCCAGTATTAACTTCAATAAGTAGATGTTCCGTTAAAATTCTGGATTATATAGCCTATTTCGTATATCATAGACCTACCTGTAAAACATTATTTAGGCCTAAAATTTATCATCGTTTATTACATAATTGTAACGTCAAATCTGTATTTAACTTGTGAGAGCTAATGATTGGCCTTTGACATAGGCCTGCGATGTAATTCAGTTGGAAGGGCTAAATAATGTCTCCAAAACTATTGTTGTGAATAAATTAATTGTAATTCATATAATCTTTACTTAAACTAAATATTTCACTATTTTAAGATGCCTGGAAGAAATTATTTACAAAATTAACATAATCCTACCCGCTATTGAAATTTATTTATTTATTTATTTATTTATTTATTTATTTATTTATTTATTTATTTATTTATTTATTCTGGTGTAGTTAAGGCCATCAGGCCTTCTCTTCCACAACACCAGGAATGCAAATACAATAATAGAAATAAACAGAAAAAAAACTATATTCAAAGTAAAGCTACACAAGAAATAAAGAGAGAGAAAAAACACTATGAACAAAGTAAAGCCACACAAAAATATACACAGGTTGAAGTCACACAAACTTTAAATGAGTGGTTAAGTGTCATAATTAATTCTATCCTAACTAATTAACTAACATAAACAAGAAACGTGCAATTTTAATCTAGATTAAAAAAGAAAAAAAAAACACAAATCAATACAATGGATCATTACAGATAAATAGGATTATTCAAAAGTCGCAAAGGATTTGAAAGCCCTGTAAATTTGTTAAGAAGTAGTTTCAGTTTTGGAAAAATAATAATAGATAGGTTGTTTATAAATTAGTGGGATAAGTATAGACTAAAGCAATTTCTGAACAATATGCCACACTGTTGCACAACTGATCTCGCCTAGCAACTTGGGTCACACTGCACGAAGTGTAGTATAACTTAGTATACACTTCCTAACAAAGGATCACTTGCTTCTCACAGTTTTTTGTAAGGACTAAGTACTTTTATATTTGAGTGCGAATGTCCATAAAATATTTTTATTGAACGGTTAGCTTTCATTGTGCTGTTGGTTGCTTGACAAGTAGGACTAGGCCTATGGAATATAGTAACAATCTTGTTAGTAGAAACTGTTAATACTTTACAATAATATTAAGAATATAATAATAATAATAATAATAATAATAATAATAATAATAATTTTTATTGCTAGAATAAAGATACATATTATTTATTTTCATCAAGACATGAGACATCATGGGAATTATGATTGGGGCTAGAGGCACAATTCCACACGAGTCCTTAGAAGTCTTCTAGAAATTAAAAGGTCCTGCCAGCACCCTGGAGACGATATCCTCCACTGTACTGAAGTCATCCATTTCCATAATTAACCGTCACTTATATTCATTATAAAATGTGTGTAGCCCTAAACTGTCTGTTCTGTTTCCAATAAATTTTTCAATTATAGCGTGCCTAACTATTAAAAACATTCAATTAAATATAAATATTCGTTTAGAATTGATTAGGAGGCCGATTATTAAACCCTAGTAGGGACAGCTATCAATATATATATAGATATATATTAAAAATAACTCTAATATCCCCAGAAAGAGTACATAGGCACATCTATCAATTTAAATATTGATCTTCAGTAATTTGTAGGGGTTTGCTTTATTTCTCCTTCCCACCTTTTAAATTTTCGGTCCGTTTTTCTTTTTGTCATCAACTTATTAGCTTTTCAGTGGATAGGCTATGTTTTAGTCTTGCTTTCTTTCAAATAACAGAATAGGGAATTACAAATAATGTCAATAGTCTATAAAAATAGAAATTTTATGAGAATCTGTGGGAAACCAATTGCACATAGCATTTATTATCTACTGAAATAAAATTTTCGAGTCGTATAAATGAAGCCGGGTACTGTACCATAGTAATTTTAGGATTACAAAACATGTATTTTTGTGTGTGTTAGCCCAGATACCTAAGTTATTTAACTACCTAAATTTGGGTAGGCTAAACAATAAATTATTTGACGTAATTATCTATCTTTGTCTTTTGAATGAATAGTTCAAGAAAATAAACTACAAAATAGATCATTCGCTTTATGGAAAGTAACTCAATAAAATTGCATCGAAGGACGTAACTGAAAAAAAAGACACCTCCGTTATACAGATTCTATTCCAGTATTATTGAACTATACTGTATGACAAATGTCTCAATTTCAGTGGGAAATATATTGAAAAATAGCTCAACAATTGCTGTATCTGTCCCAATAAGTCTTTCCATTAAATTGTGTTTTATTTCTATACACGGCTCCAGGGAGACTATTTTTACGGTCCTAGTAATTGCGGTCGAGTTACCAGAATTTGTATAAGCACTTGTTTTGACATTATTAACATGGTAAAAAAATATATTTTTTTTTTATCTGCCATCATGAGAATGTTTGCTTATAAGCCAAATCGCTCGGTCAACACAGCGACTTAACATTGCCATAAGAAACCAACGTATAAAAACAATGAAGAAATAACTTAGGCATAATCAGTGGGCCATGTTTAGAAATTCGCAGGCTTTGATAATTTATAAAGCAAGACGTCAGACTTTGACTTAGAAACCATAGGCCTAAATGATACTATCTTCTTTTACAAATTGTCAAAGTCTGCTAATTCCTAAACATAGGCCACTGACTAAGCCTAAGTTACTTCTTCATTGTTTTTATACATCTAGTTTTCTTAAGGCAATGTTAAATTCCTACATCCCATATCCAGAAGAACATACGGTAGGTCCTAATCAGTGTTAATATCAGCGTATTATCTTTCCAACGAGAATTGAAACAAGATAAATAGACTTATGGGATATTAATGTAAATATGCCTATGTTACTTTAGTCTGAATATATGAAATGTAAATAGAGTAGAAGAATCTCACATAGGCCTATGTAACTCAGATGTGGAATAGGCAAAAGAGCCATCCTTCATTGGGAGAAGTAATTACATTATGGAATCCTTTTACGCTATTGTTATTGTTATTATTATTATTATTATTATTATTATTATTATTATTATTATTATTATGCCTAGTATGCCTATTATGCCTATTATGTCTGGTTATCTATGCGGATGACATGTATATGTTAGGAGAAAATCCATAAACGATTAGGGAAAACACGGGAATTTTACCTGAAGCGACTAAAGAAATACGTTTGGAAGTAAATCCCGAAAAGACAAAGTATATGATTATGTCTCGTGACCAGAATATTGTACGAAATGGAAATATAAAAATTGGAAATTTATCCTTTCAAGAGGGGAAAAATTAAAATATCTGGGAGAAACAGTAACAAATATAAATGACACTCGGGAGGAAATTAAACGCAGAATAAATATGGGAAATGCGTCTTATTATTCAGTTAAGAAGCTTTTGTCATCTAGTCTTAAAGTTAGAATTTATAAAACAGTTATAGGCCTATTACCGATTGCTCTGTACGGTTGTGAAACTTGGACTCTCACTTTGAGAGAGGAACAGAGATTAAGGGTGTTTGAGAATAAGGTCCTTAGGAAAAATACTTGGGGCTAAGTGGGCTGAAGTTACAGGAGAATGGAGAAAGTTACACAACACAGAACTGCACGCATTGTATTCTTCACCTGACATAATTAGGAACATTAAATCCAGACGTTTGAGATGGGCAGGGCATGTGCACGTATGGACGAATCCAGAATATTAATTGGGAGGCCGGAGGGAAATAGACCTTTAGGGAGGCCGAGACGTAGGTGGGAGGATAATATTAAAATGGATTTGAGGGATGTGGGATATGATGGTAGAAACTGGATTAATGTTACGCTGGATAGAGACCGATGGCGGGCTTATAAGAGAGCGGCAATGAACCTCCGAGTTCCTTAAAAGCCGTAAGTAGGTAAGTAAGTATTATGCCTTTTAATATAGCATTATTCTATCGTATCACTGGAATTTCATCAACATCTTCATCTTATTTATCCTCAAGTTTGTTATCGTTTCGGCTCTATGTTCATTAATATTGCTGTCTTCCTTTTATTTTTGGCCCTCCTCGGTTTCGGCGTCTTTTATATTTAGTTAATTATTTAGCAAAGCTGTATCAACTACTGGGCTATTTTACCTGTGGTAATATATTATTTACTCGATAGAATCGGTGATATAGAGGTGGTAATTTTGAGTATGGCATTATTCTTTTTTCTGAAATTTCATTAACATCATTATCTTTTTACCTTCAAGTTTGAGGCCCTGACGATAAGCATAGGCCTATTTCAACTTCTATTCAGTGATTTTTCTCTATTTAAAAGATAAGTAAGAAATTGAAGTTAACGTCGATGTCTAATAAATCTTAATAGAGCCTAGCCTATATATTTTCGTGGAACAATAATTTATTCTACTTAACATTTCAAGATAATTAATCTATATTGATATAGGCCTAATAATCATGGAAATCTTAAAGATATAGGCTACTTATTTCATATCGAAACAATATTAATGGCCAGAACTCATATTCACAATTTTACATTTGAAATGATACATATGAATATAAGTATACCCGAAATGAGCCAAGCTCGTGCTCGGGTACAGTCCAGTAGTCTATATAAATTTTACAGAGATCAAATAATAATATTGATGTTAGAAATAATAGTAGTAATAATAATAATAATAATAATAATAATAATAACAACAATAGAATATCCATGACGGAGATGATACAAAGATAGTAATACAAATTAATCCATTAATAATAATAATAATAATAATAATAATAATAATAGTAATAATAGTAATAAAACAAAAATATTAGAATAATAAAATAAATACTAAGATGGATAAAATAAAATATAAAACCACTAGCGAGAGTTAACACAACTTAAATAAGCATATAATAACCAGAAAAAAAAATGATGAACTCGAAAATCAACATAAAAGTTCGTTGTATCGCAGACGACAGCAACCGCCGTATTGACATTGTGCTAGCCTATGCATTATTGGTAGTAGGGGAGACGAAGGTCTACGTAACTGCCGTTCTCTTCGAATCTTCTCATGCAATCATGGGAAGTTAATGCTGAAAAACAAAATGTCTACGAGTCAAACTGTTCGCTATTACCAGGATAAATACAAATAATACTGAAATATATTAATCAAGTTTCAGTTATAGATCTCCCCTTTTGTGCAAGAGGTATCATATCAAAATATTTTATGAATGGCGGGGAAAATATAAATTTCAATAACTCTCTAGTGACAGAGATATGTTTCCATGGTTTAATTAATATCTACAGTAGCCCTTGTTCATAGGATTTCAGTTTTGTATTTGTTAGTGTTGCTCCAAGATATTTGAATTTTTCCACATTTTCGAAGGATAAATCTCCAATTTTTATATTTCTATTTCGTAGAATATTCTGGTCACGAGACATAATCATATATTTAGTCTTTTCGGGGTTTACTTCCAAACTATCGCTTTACTTGCTTCAAGTAAAATTTCAAGTAATAATAATAATAATAATAATAATAATAATAATAATGATTTCAAAAAGGCATATGACTCGGTTAAGAGGGAAATATTATATGATATTCTTATTGAATTTGGTATTCCCAAGAAACTAGTTCGATTAATGAAAATGTGTCAAAGAGAAACATACAGCAGAGTCCGTATAGGTCAGTTTCTATCTGATGCTTTTCCAATTCACTGCGGGCTAAAGCAGGGAGATGCACTATCACCTTTACTTTTTACCTTCGCTTTAGAATATGCCATTAGGAAAGTTCAGGATAACAGGCAGGGTTTGGAATTGAACGGGTTACATCAGCTTCTTGTCTATGCGGATGACGTGAATAGGCCTATGTTAGGAAAAAATCCACAAACGATTAGGGAAAACACGGAAATTTTACTTGAAGCAAGTAAAGCGATCGGTTTGGAAGTAAATCCCGAAAAGACAAAGTATATGATTATGTCTCGTGACCAGAATATTGTACGAAATGGAAATATAAAAATTGGAGATTTATCCTTCGAAGGGGTGGAAAAATTCAAATATCTTGGAGCAACAGTAACAAATGTAAATGACACTCGGGAGGAAATTAAAACTTAGAATAAATATGGGAAATGCGTGTTATTATTCGGTTGAGAAGCTTTTATCATCTAGTCTGCTGTCAAAAAATCTGAAAGTTAGAATTTATAAAACAGTTATATTACCGGTTGGTCTTTATGGTTGTGAAACTTGGACTCTCACTCCGAGAGAAGAACATAGGTTATGGGTGTTTGAGAATAAGGTGCTTAGGAAAATATTTGGGGCTAAGAGGGATGAAGTTACAGAAAAATGGAGAAAGTTACACAACACAGAACTGCACGCATTGTGATCTTCACCTGACATAATTAGGAACATTAAATCCAGTACGTTTGAGATGGACAGGGCATGTAGCACGTATGGGTGAATCCAGGAATGCATATAGAGTGTTAGTTGGGAGACCGGAGGGAAAAAGACCTTTGGGGAGGCCGAGACGTAGATGGGAGGATAATATTAAAATGGATTTGAGGGAGGTGGGATATGATGATAGGGACTGGATTAATCTTGCACAGGATAGGGACCGATGGCGGGCTTATGTGAGGGCGGCAATGAACCTTCGGGTTCCTTAAAAGCCATTTGTATGTATGTATGTAATAGTAATGGACCTAATAATAATGTGAATTAATAGTTCTGAAGTAGGCCTATTTCTGTAAATAATAAGTTATTCCTCCGAAATAGTTATTTATATAACTACTACGTGAAACGTGTCTTTAGTGGACGAGAATTATTGATGTTTATGGACGAGGTGTAAGTCGAGTGAGTAATATATGAGGCCAGTGAAGGCTTCACGTACTTGGTAAGTGCAATATTTTTTGGTATTCAGTCCGTAAAGTGGTTTCTAAAACTAGCATTAAACTAAAATTTAATCTTATTTTCATTACTTACTCATTTTGTCACACTGTGGCCTTTTATTTATTGTAATGTATTTCCGATATCAATTTTACAAAGGCAACCACTGGAATAACGTGTTGTCATGGTTACGACAAATGCAATCCGTAAAATGTTGTCGTGTGGATTTTATAGGATTGATTCCTATAACAGTTCATTTTACGGACTGTCATCTGTCTGTAAAGCAACCATTTTACGGACTGAGTAAAAAAATATATTTAGTTCAATATTCACATCTCCCCTTCCTCTCTGAATTATTTAATAGATCAATAACATAGTTCATGTAATAATTATTATAGGGTCTATAACTTATTAGCCAAATCCTCAAACATACAACAATACATAATGAATAAAATAAAAACGCCTTCAACATCCTCTTAACTACTCAACAAATTGAATGTTGATGCTTGTAATCAATGAGGGCAATGAGGAACAGTCTTGGACAATGTCCTTGGAATACCCGGCAATCAAACTGATTTTTGTCTTCATGAAAATCAACGTTGAAAATCCTGATTCAGATACGGTAGATAACTTAAGTTGTGTTGTTAGGGATGAGACCAAGGACGTATCAACAATTTTTCCTTTATATTGTTACTGTAAAAAATGTTTGCGCATAATTAGTCTAATGAACACTTCTTTATACAGTCATCTGCCAAACTCGGCTTTCTCCAGTCTTTTCTATTTTCCGCCTTCTTCTTAGTCTCCACATATGATCCATTATCTTAATGTTGTCTATCATCTGATATCTTCTTCTGTCCCGAACATTTCTCCCGTTCACCATTACTTCCAGTGCGTAAGCAGTTTCTTCTCAGCCAATGACCCAGCAAAATTTCTTTTTCTCTTCCTGATCAGTTTCAGCATCATTCTTTCTTCACCCACTCTTTCCAACACAGTTTGGTTCCTTATTCTGTCTGTCCACTTCACACGCTCTATCCTTCTCCATATCCACATTTCAAATGCTTCTAATCGCTTCCCTTCACTCCGTCGTAATGTCCATGTTTCCGCTTCATACAGTGCCGCACTCCACACAAAGCACTTCACTCGCCTCTTCGTTAGTTATTTTTCCAGAGGTCCGCAGGAGATGCTCATTTCAATTGAAAGCTTTTTATGCCATTGCTATTCTCCTTTTGACTTCCTGGCAGCAGCTCATGTTACTGCTTATACTGGGTGTTCAGTTCAAAGTGTGTCACGGCTCTCTGTATGTCGTCATGTGGCTAGCCGATGAGCCTAGAGAATTCAATCTTCCTACACTTCCGCAGAGGCGTATTACCTATGTGCCAGAGAAGTTGCCTAGCAAGTACGGCGTTCATTCAGAAGAGAACTTACCGATACGTACGGTAACGCCGGTAGTGGCAGGAATGTGAACTGTTTGGAAACACGTACTGAGGTGAGTTTTTTCTTACTGTCGGGATATGGGGAGAGGGTTAATACGATTACTTACGTACAGTAATTTTGTTGACATTAACTTGGACGGTCAACATGGACTCGGAGCATTTTATTTGTGTTGTGGAATGTTGCGGTACGCAACCGATGATAACAAATAGCCTGTGTACGACTTGCCCGCGCAAAACACAGTTCGAAAGAGGTTATGGTAGCACACAGGCCGTACAGACCGCCCTCTGTTGCTACGACGTTCAAGTTATACCGTACACGTTCTCAAGTTCAGATTGAACGCCTTGATTAATAGGCAACTTCTCTGACATAAAAGCTGAAACTCGCTTCAAATCGCTGACTCACAACAGTGACGTCATGACACACTTTGAAATGAATACCCAGTAGTACACCCCAAGTAATTTTGAAGCTTAAAATAACACTGGTCTACAATGATTTTGCTACTCAACAAAAACAAGTGTACCAACCCTAACTTGAGTGTGCTGATTAGAGATCTAAAGTTAGATTTTTTTCTATCACGACAAATTTTTAAAACAATAACATTTTTAATTTTTACATTTTAATACATTTAAATCCATTTTATTTATTTTATTGTGATTTTTCTACTGAACAAAAACAATTTCAATTAATCAATTTGGTTAATCACTTAAGACCGAAGTGCTTTAATGAAACCTCTGTGAGAAGTCGTCAGCTGACTCGTGTATACTGCAGTTGGGCCTTACATTTTAATAACAACTGTAATTACTGTAGAAAAATTAGTCATCGTGATGGAAACTTGAAATATATCCATCCTCCTCCAGCTGGTTTGTTCTCAAGCGGAATTCATGATCTCTTTCCACGCGACAGTGCATAATCTGCCTGGCATGGCGGGCTACAGCGACCAGGGGAGTAAAAATTAATCCTAGTCAGAACTTAAAACTCGCGTATCAAGTGCCTCCACGTCACTTTTATCTTATTTAGACCAATTTGAAAGGTCTATTATTATCATTATTATTATTATTATTATTATTATTATTATTATTATTATTATTATTATTATTATTATTATTATTATTATTATTATTATTATTATTTGTCTTTACTTTTTAACTTTGCTCTAGAGTATGCCATTAGGAAAGTCCAGGATAACAGAGAGGGTTTGGAATTGAACGGATTACATCAGCTGCTTGTCTATGCAGATGACGTGAATATGTTAGGAGAAAATCCACAAACGATTAGGGAAAACACGGGAATTTTACTTGAAGCAAGTAAAGAAATAGGTTTGGAAGTAAATCCCTAAAAGACAAAGTATATGATTATGTCTCGTCACCAGAATATTGCACGAAATGAAAATATAAGAATTGGAAATTTATCCTTTGAAGAGATGGAAAAATTCAAATACCTGGGAGTAACAGTAACAAATATAAATGATACTCGGGAGGAAATTAAACACAGAATAAATATGGGATATGCCTGTTATTATTCGGTTGAGAAGCTTCTATCACCCAGTCTGCTGTCAAAAAATCTGAAAGTTAGAATTTAGGCCTATAAAACAGTTATATTACCGGTTGTTCTTTATGGTTGTGAAACTTGGACTCTCACTTTGACAGAGGAACATAGGTTAAGGTTTTTGAGAATAAGATGCTTAGGGAAATATTTGGGGCTAAGCGGGATGAAGTTACAGGAGAATGGAGAAAGTTACACAACACAGAACTGCACGCATTGCATTCTTCACCTGACATAATTAGGAACATTAAATCCAGACGTTTGAGATGGGCAGGGCATGTAGCACGTATGGGAAAATCCAGAAATGCATATAGTGTGTTAGTTGGGAGGCCGGAGGGAAAAAGACCTTTGGGGAGGCCGAGACGTAGATGGGAGAATAATATTAAAATGGATTTGAAGGAGGTGGGATATGATGATAGAGACTGGATTGATCTTGCTCAGGATAGGGACCTATGGCGGGATTATGTGAGGGCGGCAATGAACCTTCGGGTTCCTTAAAAGCCAGTAAGTAAGTATTATTATTATTATTATTATTATTATTATTATTATTATTATTATTATTATTATTTGGCGATATGTGTCAAAGGAAGAACAATAGTTTGTATACATCTTAAAAGGGGAGGTAGGCCTACAAATTGGCCTGCAAAAATTTAGTGAAATTCATATTTTATATCTCAGCTGCTATAAAAACTAAATGAACAAAACTTTTAATGTCTAATGTACATTATCTAACAAAAAATAATTGGGCTCTGTTTTTGCCCCTTTAGAACCTCGCGGTACCACCTCTTGTTGCTATAACAGCAGCCATCCTGTCAGGCATGCTCTCCACTAGTTTGTGTAGGATATCCACTGGAATGCGTCGCCATTCCTCTTGCAACATGGCACTCAGTTGGACAATGCAAGTTGGCCGCATTTCCCGAGACCTCAATCGCCGGTCCAATTCGTCCCAAAGGTGCTCAATGGGATTGAGATCAGGACTCTGTGCAGGCCAGTCCAACCGGTGAACATTATTGTCTGCATACCACTGCATAGTAGCCGCCGAAACATGGGGCCAACTTCCATTGTCCAACTGAGTGCCATGTTGCAAGAGGAATGGCGACGCATTCCAGTGGATATCCTACACAAACTAGTGGAGAGCATGCCTGACTGGGTGGCTGCTGTTATAGCAACAAGAGGTGGTACCGAGGTTCGAAAGGGGAAAAAACAGTGCCCAATTATTTTTTGGTAGATAGGCCTAGTGTACATACATTACACTTTATAAAACATTATTCAGAATATTAAAATAGCTAATAATTACCTGTAAAAATAATATGAAATTTGCGTATTTTTACAACGGTAAAGTATTTCCATAATCAAATATACAATTAATTAAATATCTGCATGATTCTTTTACTGGAAGGTTTTAAAGACCTATATCAACAACAGAATCTTGAATCTTTTACCTATGCTTATTCCTTCAAGAAATATTTGTCTTTATCGTTACCTTCAAAATTAAATTTATAAAAATATTATTAAGAAAAATATTTCCTGAAGAAATTGGTAAGAGATCCGTTGACAACAGCTTGAGGAAGATATGAGTTCACCGCTGTGGAGTAACAGTGAACATGTTTGACCGTGAGACAAGCGGGTCCGGTTCAAATCGTGTTTGGGGACAATTACCTAGTAGAGTTATTTTCTGTTTTTTTTTCTTAACCCATTAAGAGCAAATACTGGGTAACTTTCTGCACTGACTTAGCTGGCAATATCACCTTCATTTCACTTAGACGCTAGATAACTGTTGCACTCGATAAAACATTGTAAAATAAAGCAATGAAAGTAAAACTATATTTTTTTCGACTCGGTAATATGTTCATACAGGGTGTAAACGATATAACTGCTAAAATTATACAGGTATCGCATACATATCTGTGCACTGAACAAAATGTCTAGTGAAATTTTATTACTTCTTTTAATTTTATTTTTAATTTGTAAAAAAAAAAAACATGTTTTTAAGATTGATAGTAGTTTCATTATTTGTTTACATTTCGACTGAACGTGGATGTTATTGCGAATGACATTGCACCCAAAACCCAACACATGCCAATACACCACAGAGTAACAAATTACTGCTTCAGCGTACATACCGGGCAAAGTAGCTTAAAAAAAACTGTCTATTATCTTTTTCAAAAACGTTAGGCTAACATTTTTTTGTGGGCAAACTATGACAGTTACAGAAAATCAAAATTCGACTTTTTTTCTTCTGTTATTTAGGTCATGGTCAACCACTAGAGTCTGTGTGATGTATCTTGTCTCACTGTGAAAAGAGAGAGGAAGGAGATATGTCTTACTTCGTCTGTGTTGTTATTGCGATGGGGGGGGGGGAGTGAAGCGATGCCAGTGGCGGAAGGGACTAGTTGAAACATTCTGTAGCGCAAAATAAAGTAACAAAATATCTCTTTTCGTACTGTATAGTTCCGTAACTGAGCTTGTCTTTCAAGAAACTGAGTTCCGGTAGCCTGTATAATAACACAATTTTGAAAGGAATCCTGAAAATTTACAACCCTCCTATAATCTCCACCATCATTTCAAGGGACTTGGTTTTATTGCTACTGAGACAAGATAAACCTTACCAGGTATAGTCAGTATTTTTTTGGTAGTTCATATCGTTTACCGACTAGGGTGACAGACGTCCTCTTTTGTCCCGAAATGTCCTCCTTTTTAGACCTTTGTCCGGAGTCAGGGCGGATTTTTTAAAAATCAAGAAATGTCCTCCTTTCCGTAACTTGTATGTCTGATATTTTGAAATTATCTGATTTGACGCCTTTTTCAAGTAACTTGCCTGTAGGTGGCAGTAGTATCGACGGAACATACTCTTTGCCAACGATCATAATAACTCTCTTTGCTCCCCTTGTTATGGTCGTTGTTCACAGGTAGCTAGTAAATCGAGAAATCGAGGTGCGAATGTAAATCTAAAAAGATATTTTTTTTGTCTTCTTTAATAATTATAGTTCCCTTGACTTTCATATGTAGCTAACAGTAAACTTATTATTATCAAGTTTTTTCATAATTATTTTGTAATAAAATAGATATTAACATACTTTTAGGTGTGATATAAGCCTAAATCTGTACTGTAAATATTCTGTAATGAAATAGATATTGACGTAATTTAAAGTCTAATATAGGCCTAAGCCTAAATCTGCAATGCTTCGGAAAAGTAGCATAAGTCAGTTTCCGCAAACATTTTTATTGATAAATGATTGTTTAAATGGCAAACTTACTAGTGTTAAATTATATAAGCACGTGTGGCTTACAGAGTAGGCTCTGATGATGGTGTAAAGGATACATCGAAACAGCTGTAAGTCACACGTGCTTATATAATTTAACACTAGTAAGTTTGCCATTTAATCAATCATTTATATTTAAGTGTTAAAAGTAGTGTACGCAAGATTCAAGATGGATATTTTATTGATTTATTGACAACTTAGGGAACATCTTCTCGCTTGGGAAAAGAGACATAAGTATTTCTCCCATTACAATAATTCATACAGAAGAAAATCAAATCGACATAAACCAGTGTGAAAACAATTTTTTTCCTTCTCCTGTAAAATTAACACTTTTGACATGTGCCGCTTTTCCCGAGCACTACAGAAATCTAAGTAAATAATATATCTGTCCCCTTTTTTCGAACAATGTCCTCCTTTTAGAAGCTTTGTGTTCTCTTTTTTATCGATGTGAATCTGGTCACCCTATCCTAGACTATGTTGTTGATGTAGGTCTTTGAAATATTCCAGTCTGCAAAATTGAAGTAGGCCTATGCATTAGATAATAATCCTGGCTATAAAGAAATGCTCCAATGTGCTGACATTGTCTGTGGAAAATGGAACATTTCTGCTTACAGGTATTCACCAGTCATATTATGCGATGTCGAGAGATTGTTCTTGGTGTTTAAACTTTTTCCGACAGATAAGAAGAAAAGTTTCTTAGTAGAGAACCTGGAGAAATAGTTGGTTGTTTACTGCCATAATAATTACGTGAAAAGCAAAAAACGTTGGAAAGCTAGAAATGTAGTTCACGAATTCAAATAAGCTTAGGCTATGCAAAATGAGTAATTAATAAATTTATAGAGAAAACAAACTTGGGGATAACAATACAGATAAATTAAATCTTTCAGGAATATACAAATTATATTGTCAATTCCCGGAATGTTATTCTACGTATAGGCCTAGGACAGACAGGTAGAAATTTTAATATCAGATACAAGGAACATAGAAGCACTCATCATGATGATTCACATTCTGCTTTTAGGGACCATATAATATGATTTTCAACATTATTTCACAGATATAAATTCTGACATGCAAATTTTACATATTAATAAAATTAAACATCTTTAAACCTTTTAGAATCTTAGAAATACCAACCGAAAAGACAAAAGTAATGACAGTTTCTAGCAAAAACCTTAACTTATATGAGCAAAAATAGTGATTGATAACAAAATAATAGAACAAGTGACAGATTTTGTATATTTAGAAAGTCATATTTCTTTGTATAATTATCAAAAAGACATAAATAAAAATATATTGAAATATAATCAATTAAATGGTATCTTGAGAAGGAACTTTGGGAAACAAATGCGAAAAGAGGTCCAAATCCGATTTCACAACATAATATGAAAACCAGCTCTGTTATATGGCAGTGAATGTTGGACATTGTGGCAAAAGGAAATAAATAGAATCAACGCATCACAAATGAGATTTCTACGACAGGAGTTACCTTGCGGGACCGCATTAGGAGCGAAGACATAAGAAATCAGTGGGAAGCTGAGGAGATGACCGCAGACGTCCAACATTATCAACGTAAATGGAGAAACCACCTTCTTAGGATGCCTGAAAATCGTTTACCAAAGAGACTTTTGTATTACCATCCACGAGGACGACGAAATTTAGGCCGACCTCACCGACGTTGGGCGGACCAATTCCATTTGTAGTTCACAGACGGGAAACAACCCAAAACTGTGTATTGGCAGAAGAAGAAGAAGAAGAAGAAGAAGAAGAAGAAGAAGAAGAAGAAGAAAAAGAAGAAGAAGAAGAAATATACAAAGATAAAACTATTAACCCACATAATTTGAAATGATAAAGCTATCTAAGAAAAAATTATCTTATTTGATCAATTTATGAAAATAGCTATTGATTCACGTAGTACCAGAACAGATATAAACCCTTGAAGACATCGCGCGGCAGAGAGTTCATTATCGTCTCCCACAAAGCGATGTACAGACCGAATAGCAGATTGCGTCCAGTATTCTTTAGTAAGTTCATCTCAAATTACATATAATTGTCCATTCTTAATTTCTGAAATGTTTTCTTGTTAATCTATGTCATAATTTCATTCAAGGTTTTTGTGTTCTATAGGGCTATGTTAGTTTTGATTTGAATAATATGATTGTATTTAGAATTTTGGAAGGGTACATTACATATTTCATGATTTTATACGAAGTCACTTTTGATTGTAATTAGCAAAATTTGTATATTTTATTATTGTATCATTACAATTTTCAACACTGAAGATGGGGTGGCAGTAGCCCCGAAACATGTCTATTGTTTTTTAAGCTTTGAATAAATTTTAATATAACGTGATCATTAGACATCGGAAGTTAAGGCACTAAAAATGGTATTTTAGGCGCCTAAAAAGGCTCTAAAACAACAAAAATAGGGCAATAAAAGGCATTGAAATTATATTGAATCGCCCATAATTCATGAAGTAAACATCCATAAGACCATGATAACTTAACAAAGTACACTGGAAAAGTTGTTTCTCTGTTCTATAGACTTGTTTCACTTGTACAGGGACATCATTTTATTTTTACTAACATTTTTAATATTAACTTGCCTTTAGTCTACCTCTGGGTCAACGCCCTTTGCTACCCCCTTCCACGACTGGAGTTCGATGATACTGACGTAATATACGAACAAATCACTTTACTAGGTATAGGGGGGAAGAAAAGTAGTTCATCCATATACGTAAACTAGGAAATATTGCGCTTTTGAGTTTGACCATTTTCATTAGGTTTTTGTTTAATCAAAATACAGTACAGTATTAACAATGGGTGTTTTTACTCACGAACTGAGCTCTCCATGTGGGCGTATTCATTATGCAGTGTATATTATACTGTCTACAGCACATTAGCGTACAATATAGAGAATGAAGTTAAATTGAAAAATAATCATAATATGAATATTTAAACACATTTTTGAAAATGGTGGCCGTTCATTTCGATACAGGCTTCAGTTCTTTTGTGCATATTATCGCACTATAGACTATTGTAGCTAATCCCAATTACCAGTTTCGTTCTTCGTACTAGTAACTCATGTTAAAATAATTCTGTACCTACTCTATAAAAGAGTACCTTACGTACTGTAAATTCAATCTTCACTTCTGCCCGATCCAAGAAGATAAAATTATTCAGACATGCTATCTATTGTCCATCCAAGTGGTTATGGCGTAGGGTCGTAGAAAGGGAGGAAATCACGTGACAGTTAATTACTTAACGAGGCCCTTATATTTAAGTTATTTTAAACAGTTGTATAATATTGCGCAGACGACCAATTCCTAACAGAAATTAATGTTCTCAGAAAAGAGCTAAGACAGCCCAGCCACTAGCTGGCGAATAAAAGCTGGTGGGGGAAACCGGGATACGACGTAGGAAAATGGACGACAGTACCTGTGCGAAAATGATTCAATATTGAAAGCACTTTCGTCACTGGAAAACGCGAACATATTTTTGGAACGTACTGTTTACTACGACTGTATATGCGGTCTTGGATCTGTGTGGAGGACGGTTGAATTTCTTTAGTAGAAGGGGTGGGAATGAAGTACATTCAAAAACTCAGGTAGAATAAAAATTGAAGTAAAAATAAAATGATGTCCCTGTATTTATTCATCCACAACTTCACGTCGATAATTTGAACTAGGCCTACAATAAACTAAAACAACTTTTCAAGATTAACGGACAAACTTCCGTCACGTTTATTGGACAAAATCAGTGTGACGATGAATAATGTAACAATAATGAGACGTCGGTAGAGCAGCGGAGTCCTACCAGCAAGCACAGTGTTTGTCCACCACAAATTACAGTTGGACTCACCGGGATTCGAAACCGGGTTATCAGCGTGGAAATCCAACGTTTCATGTATTCGATTCATAGCCGATGTTTTTTGTTGTTTATTCAACTGTACGGAGACAGGTTTGAACCTCACGAGTGATACCAATAAGGCATGACTCATGAGGCAACTAAGCCAAGAATTAATGGGTAGGTCAGTGCTGGAGTCAGGCAGTGCTGGGTAAGGACAAGGTTGATTCCGGAGTAATCGAAACAACAACACTGCATTGCAACAGGGTGTGCCATATGTAAGAACTACAATTGCATTAGTTTCGAACGCAGAAATAGCCTAAATGCAGTATTCTTGAGTGAATAGTCATATAAAGAAAAAGGCAAAAAAGGTACATACTATAAAAACAAGAAAAGGGCAAAAAAGTAGATACATATTAGAGTAAAAAAGGTGTAAACAATAAAAAGGCAAAAAAGGCAAGATCATACTTCATCAGAATGCTTCATTCCTCATATTTAGGCCTACTAAAAGCTTTTAAATGTGAACATTCAAATAAAATAGGTATTTTCCTCAACTTCCGATATCTAGTGGTCATACAACTGTATTATTGATTTTATGCATTATTATAAAATTTAACAGGTAATCAGCTCAAGTCAAAATCGAACACACGCCCTGGCGCATTTCCGAATCTGTAGGCAAACACGCCTACCTTCTGAGCTACTCCTGTGATTCGCAAATATTAACCTTTTGTGTTACTAAATAGCTTTGTATAGTTAGGATTACCCGTCAGTAGTGCCTTGAATATTTATGTGGTCTTCAGGTATACAGTAAATGTAGAGAGTTTGTTAACTTACACTATTTGTCTCTAAAGAGATTGTAATAATAGTAATAATAATAATAATAATAATAATAATAATAATAATAATAATAACAACAATAATAGTTTTATTTTCCCTGGCAGAGTTAAGGCCATCAGGCCTTCTTTTCCACTCAACCAGGATCAAATCACACACAGAAAAATAAATACCGGTATACAAATATTAACTTAAAAATAATAATAAACATAATTAAGTAGAAAAGAGATTGAATACATATACACAATCAGTATTAACTTTAAAATAATAATAATAAAAAAATAATATATAATAAAAAAAGAGACTGAATACATAATCACAAACAGGAAAGTACATTGTAGTATACAGTATTAAAGAGTTAAGGCCATCAGGCCTTCTTTTCCACTCAACCAGGATCAAATCACACACAGAAAAACAAATACCGGTATACAAATATTAACTTAAAAATAATAATAAACATAATTAAGTAGAAAAGAGAGATTGAATACATATACACAATCAGTATTAACTTTAAAATAATAATAATAAAAAAATAATATATAATAAAAAAAGACTGAATACATAATCACAAACAGGAAAGTACATTGTAGTATACAGTATTAAAGAGTTAAGGCCATCAGGCCTTCTTTTCCACTCAACCAGGATCAAATCACACACAGAAAAATAAATACCGGTATACAAATATTAACTTAAAAATAATAATAAACATAATTAAGTAGAAAAGAGAGATTGAATACATATACACAATCAGTATTAACTTTAAAATAATAATAATAAAAAAATATCTGGGTTGTGAAATATCTTATCAAAATGAAAAAGATGTGAACAAGAAAATTACCAAATTTACACAAATTCTAGGAATAATAAACAATACATTAAAAGCTAAATTAGTACAAAAATCTACAAGAATAAAAATATAGGCTATAATACACTAGCATTACCCACCCTTCTATACGGAAGCGAGATTTGGACATTAAAGAAAAAAGACATGAACAGAATCAAAGCAACGGAAATGAAATTTTTCAGGAGAACAGCAGGATATACTCTTTTAGACCGAAAAAGGAATGAAGAAATTTTAGAACAATTAGAAGTAGAGTCAGTAGAAGAAAAAATCACCAGATACAAATTCAATTGGCTAGATCATGTAAGAAGAATGGAAAATTCAAGAATCCCAAAAATTATGATGCAATATAAACCTAGAGGACATCGTCGACCAGGAAGACCGTTAAGAAGACTGCTAGATGGGGCCGAAACAGGTCTACAGAGGCCTAATTCGTGAAGGATGATGATGATGATGATAAAAAAATAATATATAATAAAAAAAGAGACTGAATACATAATCACAAACAGGAAAGTACATTGTAGTATACAGTATTAAATTAAAAAAAAAAGAATTAATACATATGAATATAATCTCATAACTAAAGGAATAGTAGAATTAGTATGATCAGCACAGCACGTGTTACATTGAGATAATGACAATTACCTAGATATTAGTGTTAATGGAAAAATAAAGCAATGACTGTGTAAAATAATAATAATAATAATAATAATAATAATAATAATAATAATAATAATAATAATAGTAATAATAATAAATACAAATTATACCTACAAAAACTAATTCTGTGCATTTAAAACATTTCTAAATAACTTAATTTTAAACAACTGAGGACTAAGACTACCCCTGATTTCCAGTGGCAGCGAATTCCATGAGCGGGCCATGGCTATTGAGAAAGAACTTGAGTACAGAGATGTCTGATGACGTGGTATTGATAGCAACAGATTGTGCTGTGAACGTGTATTACGATTATGATGTGAAGCTAGGAGAGAATCATGTATAATTCGATATAGCAGGCTATGTGTTCGCTACCATTCGTTATTTCGCTATGAAAATGAATTTCTTACATCGGCTTCATGTAAACAAAGCTAGGTGTTACTAATCCTATGGGTTTTAAGCAAATTAGACATAAAAATAAATGGACCTTGGAGAGTCCCCCTATTTACCGAGAGTTTAACATTTTTAACGCATCTCTTGTTGGAGATCTTCCATAAGCCATGGCCTCTGCCAGTCTGGCGATGCGAGAAATTCCATTTCTGAGGTGGGGTCAATTACAAACGTAATTAATTACCAAAATCACATGACACTACGCTAAGCTAGCGAAGACCATCTTATTCCCGTCGGTAGAGACATACGCTACGAATTGAAAGAGCGCGAGTTCAAGCTCAGATGGGGAGGGAATTTTGTTCATTGTTCATAACTTTCAAAAAGGCTTCAAGCGCCTATAACATTACGTACGGGGACTTGAAGACGGTTCCATACCTTTGGAGTAACGGCTAGCACGTCTGGCCACGAAACCAGGTGGCCCGGGTTCGATTTCCGGTCGGGGACAGTTACGTTGTTGAGGTTTTTCGCAAGGTTTTCCCTCAACCCAATATGAGCAAATGCTGGCTAACTTTCGGTGCCGGACCCCGGACTCATTTCACCGGCATTATCACCTTCATCTCATTCAGACGCTAAATAACCTAACATGTTGATAAAGCGTCGTAAAATAACCTATTAAAATAAAAAAAATACTTCTAGAGCATTGTGAAATATCCTTTACTAATCAGAGGTAATGGTTTCCATATCCAGAAGGTATTCTTTGTCCAGGAAAGAGCAGTAAGAGCCATAATTGGTTCGCCTTCAATTGCTCACAATAAACCATTCCAAAAGCCATGCTTCAACACCGTCCCCAAGGGAAGAGATCTTTAGGGCGTCCAAAGAAAAGGTTGACCGGGAATGACTCACTGAGACCGTAACGGACCTTGAGCCTTATACTTGTTTGGGTGATGATGATAATGATGATGATGATGATGATGATGATGATGTTGATATTTTACGACATTCCCGAGGAATTTTGTCTAGAACCCTGTATCGCAGAGATGGGCATCGTGCCTCACTTGAGAAATAATGCCTCACTGACCTTCACAGAGCTTATCGCTCTGAGTGACATCATCTTCACAGTCCCCGTTCCTCCCTCACGCAGCTCCTAGGCGTGGGCAGGATCTATATCAGTTTCATAAGCAATATCAGTGGTGGCATAATGGCATTATCAAAGCAGTTTGTACGCGTTAGAAAACGATTATTTCATGAGAAATGGAAGGAAGATTTTTTTTGCTGTTTAGAAGGAGAGAACATACGATCTATGTTATGCTCGAAAATCCTATTAGGCATTAATAAATTTAATATACAACGACATTACTCCTTACGTCATAAAGTACATGCTGAATTAGAAGGTAAGACAAATTAAATGTTCTTTTTCGTACTATTCCGAAGAAAACTTATGATCTCAACATTTGCATTGTATATTAAATATGACATTATACCTTAAACATGCTGCATTAAAAGGTACGACAAATTAAATGTTGTCTGTAGGCCTACGTATTATTTCCAAAAGAAATGTATAAAAAAATATCAAATGTGCGTAGAAAACGAAATATGTTTTTCTGAAATTATTTTAGGTCGAGAAGTCGACCTGGTTGGCGAGTTGGTATAGCGCTGGCCTTCTATGCCCAAGGTTGCGGGTTCGGCCCCGGGCCAGGTCGATGGCATTTAAGTATGCTTAAATGCGACAGGCTCATGTCAGTAGATTTACTGGCATGTAAAAGAACTCCTGCGGGACAAAATTCCGGCACATCCGGCGACGCTGATATAACCTCTGCAGTTGCGAGCGTCGTTAAATAAAACATAACATTTTTTAGGTCGAGAACGTGCAAATCTATTAAGTAATCTTGAGAAACGCCGGAATATTCAAGAAAATAAACGTAGACAACGTGATGGAATATTATTGGCTAGTTACGCAATTTCTCGCCTGTGATTTAAATCAATTCAATGATGGAGAAGTAGTAAAGAGGTTTATGATTAAAGCTGCCGAATTAATTTGCCCAAATTGAATAAAAGCTTTCGAGTCTCTGACGTTAACCAAGCGCTTTCCTAATAATTCGCCACTGACCGCCTTAGCGATTACGATAAGGTGATGCAGGTCACAGCAGTTTATATTTCCCATCCTACTCTGCAGTCTCCTCTCCTAGTAAACAAACTATTTCAAATCGAGTGCCTCACGTAACCGAAAATTATGCCCATGTATGGCTTAGAGTGTAAACTTGCTAACCAACAAAATGACAATTTTACAGGGGAAACAAAAAACTGAGTATAAATTAACTCTGAAACTCTAGGACCAAATCCAAACTACAGGTGGTGAAGTTTCAGAGTTAATGTATACTTAGTTTTTCGTTTCCCCTGTAAAATACTTTGTTGGTTAACAGGTTTACACTCCAAGCCGAAGATTTGGGTTAGAGATTGGGGTAGGGAGAAAAGATACAAAAGGAATCCATCAAACTCTACTGAGAGAACTTCAGTGTGAAGATGTGAAATCCTATATATATATATATATATATATATATATATATATATATATATATATGTATATATATATATAGGCCTAATAAATGTTTAATAATGGATGATGAAACATTTCATGTGACTCATAATGTGATATTGAAAGTTTCATGGTTTTCACGGACCATGTGTACTTAATGTCCGCCACTATCTTTCTTCTCAGTCACAGATTTTATCAAAGGTATGATGATGATCATAACTTTTATCACAGAACTATGTCACAGCTAGATGTGATCATATATATATATATATATATATATATATATATATATATATATAGGCCTAATAAGTGTTTAATAATGGATGATGAAACATTTCATGTGACTCATAATGTGATATTGAAAGTTTCATGGTTTTCACGGACCATGTGTACTTAATGTCCGCCATTATCTTTCTTCTCAGTCACAGATTTTATCAAAGGTATGATGATGACCATAACTTTTATCACAGAACTATGTCACAGCTAGATGTGATCATATATATATATATATATATATATATATATATATATATATAGGCCTAATAAGTGTTTAATAATGGATGATGAAACATTTCATGTGACTCATAATGTGATATTGAAAGTTTCATGGTTTTCACGGACCATGTGTACTTAATGTCCGCCATTATCTTTCTTCTCAGTCACAGATTTTATCAAAGGTATGATGATGACCATAACTTTTATCACAGAACTATGTCACAGCTAGATGTGATCATATATATATATATATATATATATAGGCCTAATAAGTGTTTAATAATGGATGATGAAACATTTCATGTGACTCATAATGTGATATTGAAAGTTTCATGGTTTTCACGGACCATGTGTACTTAATGTCCGCCATTATCTTTCATCTCAGTCACAGATTTTATCAAAGGTATGATGATGACCATAACTTTTATCATAGAACTATGTCACAGCTAGATGTGATCATATATATATATATATATATATATATATATATATATAAAAATTTGAACTGGTAATGGAAATTACAGGAAAACGGCTGAACGGATTTTAATAAATGACCCCTCATTTTGAAGCTTGGAACTCAAAGTTTTTCAGAAAGATAGTATTTTTCAGTGAAATGTCAATTTTTCAACATAATTTTCCTATTTTCCAAAATCCATCTGTCGTCAGTTTTGAGAACTAGCTAATTGCATTTCAGAATAAAACAAAACACACACTACAGTAAACAATATTACACGAAGGCCATGATCTGCAAGAATGCTGACATATTTAGAGCTCAAATTAAATTGGTTATTAAAAACTTAACTTACTAAAAATAATTTACAGGTTCGATTCTGTGGTGTGTAATTTTCTGGGTACAGCTGTGTATTGGATGTTAAAAACTACAAAACTTGAGGTGGTTTGATGACATTATTACCATTAGAAATGAAATATTATTGTAGTTAATGCCATGATGTGACTATTTTTCATTAATTATACATATTAGTGCTATATTGATGATATGAAAGTGAAACTTTTGGGGTTATATAAGTAGATGTGGAGAATAACTTAAATTAGATTTTGATTTCTATATTTTACTGAGTTGCGGCTATATAGTATATATAGTATGTTACTGAAAGCTATAAAACTTACGTAAGATAATATTATTAAAAATAAAATATTTTTATAGTTATTAATCAAGAGGGGTTGGGTCTTTTTCATATATTTAATGGCGGTGTGGTGTAGATATTTATATGCGTGGTTCTCTTCAGTATTGACTCGAGAGAGAGTATCTTTCATTATTATGGAAGCAAATAACTTTCAGAATGTCTGATAGGCCTATTCTTCATTGAAAATAAATCTGAAAAAAATTTTATTTGAACGTCTAATGAACTTAGTTTGCAGCATTTGCTGCACAAGCCACTAGTATGCTATATTAGCCTACACTGTAAAAGATTGTATCATATATATTTTATCAAACTTCTGTGACACATAAATTTCATAGTGTAATATAGGCCTAAGGCTTTCATCGCCCTCGGCCGTGTTTGAACCCTCAAACCTCCGATCCAACAGCCAGCATGTAAATAAAGTCTGTTCGGAAAACATGTAGGGAAACAAGATGGGAGAACAAACTACAGCTACAATGAAAGGGAGAGTCTGGGACAAACACTTGCACGTGGGGAAGCGAGTGTGTGCGGCGGAAGAAAGTGCTCTTTATGTCGTAAGATTTTGAAGGAGGATTTGGAAATATTGCTCGGGGTTACTGAAGGTGGCAACGTGAAGGAGAGAATATCGCCAGCACGTCGCGTCGTATCTTAGCTGGGGCTGGTGTCGAGGTTAAGAACATGACAGCGTTGGGAATCTCACTTCTCTTCACTCTGAACGCCAGCTTCATAGTGCGTATATCACTTTATTGTTCGTTTAGGAAGCTGTAAAGATTGGACACCTTACCTCGCCTCGTCCTCAGTCTTGGGAGCTTTGTGAGCTTACTCAGATCTGGAATGAAGCCTGGCTATAACAGAGAATTTTATATGACTCCGGACCTAACAGAGTGATTGGTTTCACATCTCACATTCAGCTTGGTTACCACGTTTCCTAGTGTTGCTATCACAAAAGCGTGTTTGTTTTTTATTTTTTTTACTAGCCGTACCCGTGCGCTCCGCTGCACCCGTTAGAAATACATATAAAGTAATTACATAATTAAAATAGGACGTTTGATCCAGGGAACATTCGTGTTTGATAGAAGGATAAATCATTTAATATGTTACTTAATTTAAATTGTATTTAAGATATTAAAATGCGATCATTTTGATCCAGAGACCACTCATTTGGTGCAATGACAATTCCTTTAAAATGTTATTAATTGTTATTACCAATTATTTTTGGAAAAGGAAAAATTAACAGAAAAATTTTGGCTACAGATTTATTATTATATTATATTATATTATATTATATTATATTATATTATATTATATTATATTATATTATATTATATTATATTATATTATATTATATTATATTATATTATGTAAAAAGTGTGTTGATAACGGATGTACTCGAATTAGAAAGTTTTTAATTTGTTGTGGGAGCTCTTGAATCTCAGGCTTTTACAACAGCGCAACTTAATCTGCTTGGCTCATTACCCAATTTTTTGCATTGCATTTATTGCATATATATTTTATGTATTTTAACACGTTTCAACTGGGCATAGTTAAAATTTGAATTATAAAATAATGGATTGCTAAGCTAAAGTACTATTACTGCATACTAAATCAATACACTCTCGTTGTTCGTTAATTCTCTGAGATAAAAATGAATATGTTCATAAACATTATTTTAAGAAATACAGGAAATGAATATATAGAATAACCTATCAAGTTTTCTGTGCATAAGAAGCTATTTTAATCTTACCTGTCCTCAATTCACTCACAAGTTACTGTAATAATATTACAGCATTATGTCCATCCAGAGAAGCTACACTTTCCAATGATGAAATAATAATTAATTATACAAATCGGTTAATTAAGCTTCCTATATTACTTCATACAAACACAGAAACATTGTCTGTAGGCTATGTTTCATAGCTTTCGATTGTTGTGTCCAAGGCCCCTTATAGACGAAGTCATTTGTTTTTTATTTCAATACACCGCCTTAGATGGCAGTTATTTTAATTTTAAAACTCATTTATCTCATTAAATATCAGTCCTATCAAAATTTTCCAAAGAATAAAACTTATCAGGAATCATTTTTAAAGAAACGTTTGTTATGTAACATTTTCCACAAAAATCAGTAATAAGCGAGATATTTCGATTTATTTAATTCAGGTCCCCTTATAACCCCCCTTTTAAATAATGTATTTTGAATGCCATATAGCCTAAAATCTAAGTTACAACGAACTTAATTTATATTCCAGTTTTCATCGAAATCCGTTCAGCCATTATCGCGTGAAAAGGTAACAAACATACAGACAGACAGACAGACAAACAAAAATTAAAAAAAAAAAAAAGCGATTTTCGGTTTCAGGATGGTTAATTATACATGTTAATACCAATTATTTTTAGAAAATAGAAAATTACCAGAAACATTTTGGCTACAGATTTATTATTAGTATAGATTTAGTTTCTTTGATGTGAAATGTTTATGGTGTTGAAAAAAAAGTAATAATAATAATAATAATATATATATATGATATGCGTAAGAAATTACTTTGTCTCTTATCAATCAGGTTTCAGGGCCGGACATAACACAAGTACAGCATTACTTAAAATCACGGAAGACCTACGCGAGGCCCGGGACGAACGTAAATTGACAATCATGACTTTACTTGACTTCAGCAAAGCCTTCGATTCTGTAGACATTGACTTGTTAATATGTAAACTCAGAAGACTAAACCTAGAAGAGCACGTTGTTCTGTGGTTTAACTCTTACCTTAATGGCCGCCAACAAAGTGTGATAGCTGGAAATCGTTCTTCCTCTTGGCAGGCCGTGAGGTCAGGGATCCCACAGGGATCAGTTCTTGGCCCTTTACTATTTACAATTTATATCAACGACATATCAGAATCTCTAAAGTACTGCAGACACCATCTCTATGCAGACGATCTTCAAATATACATAAAATTCCACACTGACGAAATAAATGATGCAATAACTAAAATTAATGACGATCTGGACACAATCTGGACATGGACACGGAAATTCCGACTTAAACTAAATCCAGAAAAATCACAATCATTGTAGGTCATTCACGTTTGTTTAAGCACTATTACCATACCAAATTTGTCCCCGATTAAAATATACGGCACCGAAATTCCGTTCAGTGAATCAGTAAAGAATCTAGGTATTTATATGGATAAAAGTTTAAATTGCAACATTCAAGTTGCAGAAATCCTGCAAAAAAGTATTCTCATTAATCCACTCGTTTAGGCGATTGAAGAATTTTCTACCCTTTTCAATCAAAAAAATGTTAGTGCAAACACTCGTGATGCCCCACTTCGATTACTGTGATATTCTGCTTACTGACCTAAGCGTTACTTCGGCGCAGAGACTACAACGTGTTCATAATATGTGCGTCCGTTTCGTCTGCAATATTCGCCGGGCTGATCACGTAACGCCATCCCTCGAAATGTTGTCCTGGCTCCGTCTAGAAGATCGTACGAAAATCCACTGTCTTTCCCTTCTCTTTCACATATTGCATTTCTCCACTCCTGTCTATCTTGCGTCTCGTTTTCAAAATTTATCCACCCATCATAACCTAGACACACGATCACAACACTCCTCAATATTATCCATTCCCTCCCACCGAACATCCTCATATTCATCTTCTTTCACTGTGGCTGTTCCTCGGCTTTGGAATTCCCTACCGAGTAATGTCAGGGACTGTCAGACATCAAACCAATTTGAGAAGAGACTAACTAAATATTTTTCTAGCAATTCTTGTTAACAATAATAGCTGTTTCAGATTTCTCAATGTTTAATGGTTATATATATATCACAGAATAAATATTTAAATTATCTCATTATTATTATTATTATTATTATTATTATTATTATTATTATTATTATTATTATTAATATTGTCACTGTTTCTTACCAATGTTTATTATTGTCACACTAACATTACTTATCCAACTTTCATTATTTACTTTCATGTTGTTTTATGTCTAGATATTAATGTAATAAATATGTAAGCAATTGTATTCAATTAGAATTAGGGTCTGGCTGGGAAGAAGAGAAGGTCTACTGGCCTTAGCTCTGCCAGATTAAATAAATAAATAATAATAATAATAATAATGATAATAATAATAATAATAATTATTATTATTATTATTATTATTATTATTATTATTAATTATTTGTGATTTAAGACGGCGCTTATTCCGTCGGATCCCGGCCAATCAGTCACTCATATCGAGTGCACCTCCGCACATAAGTTACATGGACATTGTCCTACGTTCATAAGCTACATCTATGACTTAGTGCAGAGGGCGGCCACTAGAGGAAACCCAAGAGGTGAAACTTAAATTGAGAGGATTCGATCCGACACCGGGATGGGAATCCGGTGTGGTTTAGTGGATAAAGCATCAGCACGTAGAGCTGAAAACCCGGGTTCAAATCCCAGTGCCGGAGAGAATTTTTCTCCGTTCCACTCCTCTTTCATCTTATTATTATTGATGTCTGTAAAATTTATGTAGGCTCTAATGGACTGCACCTTAGCACGAGCACATGCTCGTTTCGGGTATCTATTCAAATGTACCATTTCAAATGTATATTATGGATAAATTTGAATTTGAAAATTTGAATGAACTCATTTTAACATAACAGGCCTATATCAAAACCATAACGATTATGAAGTCCTCTTCTGGAAAAGAGTGGGAACATGTCGACGAAAACGTCTCGCTGGTCCACAGACTTCTGTATGTACAGATGTGGACAAATTATTAGCAAAACTCACGATTTTTATTGTATAATTATACAAAATTTGACTTTTCAATTTTGACTGCATTTGATATTTTTACATACTTCTGAGTACTATAATCACAAAAATGTTAACAATCGTCTAAATTGAAAAGTCACATTTTGTAAAAATATGTCACAAAAATCGTATATTTTGCTAATTATTTGTCCACGTCTGTAATGATGACTGTAGAGCAGCCGTGGCGAAAATGTGATCGTGCGCCGAGCCACTGTTTAACCTGCAACGTGCATAGCACCTATGGAGGGAGGCGGACACCCGAAGGGGAAGTGAAGCAACTGTCTGAAACGGATTTTCGTTTTCCTTACGTCAAACACTTAAATATAATTTTGTACAGTATAAGGTTACAAACTAATGTTTAGTACGTGTAACGAAGAAAGAAAATATAGAACACATTATCACAACCTAAAATTAACTGTCTTCAGAATGTCTCTGCGACAGAGTTTCAAAATCAGGAATTATGTCACTTTCTGCCAGTCGTAGTTCATTACAAAGGTATTTGTCTGTCAGTCGTGATCTAAATTTGGTTTTTACTATTTTCAGTCTTGAAAATAATTTTTCACAAACGTAAGTTGTAGCGAACATGGCTTCAACAGAGCTAGCGAAAGAACGAAGCTTCGGATATTTATTTTTTGGCAAAGATTTGAAAAGTTCGACATATGTCAAATCCTTGCATTTAGCTTTCAATGTAACTTTACATTGTAAATGTGTGAGTTTAAATTGAAGATGTAACCGCATTATTCGTACATCTGCTGAAAAAAGGATCGACGTACAGAGATAATTATTTATTTATTTATTTATTTATTTATTTATTTATTTATTTATTTATTTATTTATTTATTTATTTATTTATTTATTTATTTATTTAGAATATTAACGTGCAAAAACAACAGCACAAGGCCAATTACAGTTTTGCACGATACAAAACAGAACAAAACAACAAATGATGATGAGAATGAATGATAGAAAATGGCAATGAGATGAAATACAAACAATATAATGGTCTACATCAATCATTGATCAAATAATAATTATAAAATTATAACATTAGTACAATGAGAATTGAAATAATGCAATGGTCTACATGAATCAATAGACCAAATGCAAGAAATATATGGACAAATAATTATTAAAATTAGATCAGTGAGTTAAAACTCAAAGATATACTACACATTAAATGGATCCAAGTTCAATCCATGCAAATTAGCATATTTAATGCATCTGCAGACCGGAGAGAAAGATTTAGGATTCTTATTATAAAACAATTTATGAAATCTTAAACCATTAGAAGGAATACGAAGACTGATATTGCTTATGAAAGATTCACAATCAATATCACCCTTAATGACTTTGCAAAGAAATAAATAATCAAGATCCTGACGTCTGGTGAACAAACTACCGCAATTGAAATAATAATAATAATAATAATAATAATAATAATAATAATAATAATAATAATACTTAACCTTTTAA
Source organism: Periplaneta americana (assembly GCA_025594305.2). NCBI lineage: Eukaryota > Metazoa > Arthropoda > Insecta > Blattodea > Blattidae > Periplaneta > Periplaneta americana. The sequence continues at coordinate 15,656,634 of JAJSOF020000001.1, read as the reverse complement.
TGTTTCATGAGTAACATGTAGTATAATGCCGTTTTATGTAATACAACCGTTTTCCTCGTAATACTTGTGAACAAATCATACATTTAATATTCTCATCATATTGCCAGCGTCCCCCCATCCTACTTGAAACTTTCGTTTTTGTAGAGGTACATGGTTTCGAGAGAGACATTGCGATGATATGCCACTCGCAGGTCAGAGACAAATACAAATGGAACGGAGTTTGACTCCAGTGAGTGAGAGGGTGGGGATTGGGGGAGACAGGAAGCAAGAAAAATGCATAGCTATCACATTTTCGCCACAGCTGCTGTAGAGAAATTAAAAATGAGTAGTATTAATACTGTTTTTAACGATGATTTCTACTGAAGAAATTATTCATTGTCAAAATTTAACATGGACGAGAAATGACCGATGAATATTTTTTCTGATGTTCTTTACCGTAGACAGGAATTAGAATGGGCATTAGTCATGCTGCGAGCTGTTGAAAAAGGCCAATAACAAAGCAATAATTCCCTTGCCGATCTATGAAATTATTCACTGAATAAGTCCGAAGTAGAATAGACAATCTGAAAAATATCACCAATCCAAGAATCGTAAGTTTAGACGGCTGAGACAACTTCGACAATGTTTGATGAGTTGCACAAACAGTCATATTTGCTGTTTGTATTAAGCGACTGTCCAGGGCTTTGCACGTACACACATTGCAATTGGGAGTCTCTCTCGAGGCATGACTGTTGTCTGTTGCTCGTAGTTGTGCCAGCGTGTCACAGACGCGCACTCTGGGGTCGAGCGGCCTGAAGTCTATCCGAATAATTTTTATAACGTAATTAGACGCTCTAATGATTTTAACATATTAGGGTGCTATTAATAGACATTTCGCTAGCCCGCGCTACGAGCGTGCTAAACAGGATTCATATCATATATCATATCATATCGCCAACACTGCTTTATGAATACGAAAAACGTTAGTTCGCTGATCATCCACCAAAAGCCCGCGCTAAGAATGTCTATGAATAGGGCCCTTAGTGTTTATATAATTTTAGGCACAAGTCTTATCTTACATGATTAATTTAGTCAGTAAAAAACATGTGTTCGTAGTTTCATACTTTGAAGTATCTGTAATGAACTCATAAATAATATTCATCATTTTCAATCAGTGATTCAAATATACGCGTATTACGTTATTGCTATTGATAGTATAATCTCCATTTTATTTAAATTTATTTATTTATACATTTCTGCAGGAGTAGGCTACATTGTTTTCATTAGCATAAACATACAAATGTATAGACATAATTTTACTTCTCCATAATATCCTATCAAATCATTCCTCGTCATCTAAAATTCTCTTTGACGTGCTGGCTGGTAAATAATTTAAATTATAAATATTAGTGTAATTGATAAAGTTGTCCATGTTTTGTTCACTCTCATTTGACGAAACAAGAGTCGCATGAGCCGTCAGTCAAGTATTTCGCTTGCTAGATGGACGCGCGTCGTCTATTTAAAAACTTCAGTAATAGGCCTACTTAATCTTGTAGCCTCCTGGAACGAAGTAGCCTACGGTGCCTATTTATACAATCCATCAATTTAAGCAAAACGTCAACTTGTACTGTATATTATTATTATTATTATTATTATTATTATTATTATTATTATTATTATTATTATTATTATTATTATTATTAACATATTGTCCACACCTGAGGAGTAATGGTCAGCGCGTCTGGTCGCGAAACCAGAATCCCGGTTGGGGCAAGTTACTGGAATTTTGAAAAAAAAATGAACTCAAAATTGCTTGGTAGAGGTTTTTTTCCGAGGTTTTCCCTCGACCCAATATGAGCAAATGCTGGTTAACTATCGGTGCTGGACCCCGGACTCATTTCACCGGCATTATCACCTTCATTTCATTCGGACGCTAAATTACCTGAGATGTTGATATAGCGTTGTAAAATAACCCATTAAAATTATTATTATTATTATTATTATTAGGCCTATTATTACTGTTATTATTAGGCCTATTATTACTGTTATTATTATTGTTATTATTATTAGGCCTATTATTACTGTTATTATTATTGTTATTATTATTATTAGGCCTATTATTACTGTTATTAGTATTGTTATTATTATTGTTATTATTATTATTAGGCCTATTATTACTGTTATTATTATTGTTATTATTATTAGGCCTATTATTACTGTTATTATTATTGTTATTATTATTAGGCCTATTATTACTGTTATTATTGTTATTATTATTAGGCCTATTATTACTGTTATTATTGTTATTATTATTAGGCCTATTATTACTGTTATTATTATTGTTATTATTATTAGGCCTATTATTACTGTTATTATTATTGTTATTATTATTATTAGGCCTATTATTACTGTTATTAGTATTGTTATTATTATTGTTATTATTATTATTAGGCCTATTATTACTGTTATTATTATTGTTATTATTATTAGGCCTATTATTACTGTTATTATTGTTATTATTATTAGGCCTATTATTACTGTTATTATTGTTATTATTATTAGGCCTATTATTACTGTTATTATTATTATTGTTATTATTATTAGGCCTATTATTACTGTTATTATTGTTATTATTATTAGGCCTATTATTACTGTTATTATTGTTATTATTATTAGGCCTATTATTACTGTTATTATTGTTATTATTATTAGGCCTATTATTACTGTTATTATTATTGTTATTATTATTAGGCCTATTATTACTGTTATTATTGTTATTATTATTAGGCCTATTATTACTGTTATTATTATTATTATTAGACCTATTATTACTGTTATTATTATTGTTATTATTATTAGGCCTATTATTACTGTTATTATTATTGTTATTATTATTATTAGGCCTATTATTACTGTTATTAGTATTGTTATTATTATTGTTATTATTATTATTAGGCCTATTATTACTGTTATTATTATTGTTATTATTATTAGGCCTATTATTACTGTTATTATTATTGTTATTATTATTAGGCCTATTATTACTGTTATTATTGTTATTATTATTAGGCCTATTATTACTGTTATTATTGTTATTATTATTAGGCCTATTATTACTGTTATTATTATTGTTATTATTATTATTAGGCCTATTATTACTGTTATTATTATTGTTATTATTATTAGGCCTATTATTACTGTTATTATTATTGTTATTATTATTAGGCCTATTATTGCTGTTATTATTATTATTGTTATTATTATTAGGCCTATTATTACTGTTATTATTATTGTTATTATTATTAGGCCTATTATTACTGTTATTATTATTGTTATTATTAGGCCTATTATTGCTGTTATTATTATTATTGTTATTATTATTAGGCCTATTATTACTGTTATTAGTATTGTTATTATTATTGTTATTATTATTATTAGGCCTATTATTACTGTTATTATTATTGTTATTATTATTAGGCCTATTATTACTGTTATTATTATTGTTATGATTATTATTATTAGGCCTATTATTACTGTTATTATTATAGTTATTATTATTAGGCCTATTATTACTGGTATTATTATTATTATTGTTATTATTATTATTATTATTTTTTTTTTATTTTTACTATTAGGTCTATTATTACTGTTATTATTATTGTTATGATGATGATGATTATTGTTATTATTAGGCCTATTATTATTGTTATTATTATTATTATTAGGCCTATTATTACAGTTATTATTGTTATGATGATGATTATTATTATTATTATTATTATTATTATTATTATTATTATTATTATTATTATTACTATTATATCTTCGTCCTATCATTACCCTAATTCTTTGCGGATCCCCAGGTTGCCGCGGCCCCCGATTGGGAACCCGTGCAGTATTACATTGTGATGGCATTATAGTGACTGTAAAATAAAGGAAAGCAATACGATAATATATACGAAAAAGACCTACCGTCATTCACTCTTTGTCTGCTATAAATTCCATTGATGTCTCCGAGGTTATAACCCTGATCTCTACCATGAGACCCAACGCACAAGCCAATAATTGTATTACATCACTAAATTCACTTGTTTTGCCTTTAAATCTCGACATTTCGCTTACTAAAAAGTTTACTTGTGCTTGCAAGGTAAAAAAGTTTAACTCTAAACCGTGTGTTGCTCCAAACCAAAATGCCAATTCACTCAACAACAATTTTTATTAAGCGCTACTCAGGTATGCACAAAATAAAAATTAATTCAACTGTTTCCATGTTACAGAATATTACTCTGATCATTTTATATAGAAAACATGACTACCAACTTTTTAAGGTCGTTATTGTTCATAATTCCATGCATAATATTGGAATTAAATACACCCACTGTAGAAGCAGACTGTTGGCTCATTGTAGTCTTTCATTCCCGTTATGAGCGTGAAGTTGTTATCGCAGGAATTGTGGTGTACCTGGTACATGAAAAGCTTATTCATTTGCTGACAGGTTTTACATTTTTCTAGAGCAAAACGATGAGAGCTATGGCAATTCCTGCTAATGTCATAGCGGATAGACATGAAACGGATAATCACTGAGCTACTTCACGTGGTCTTCGAAAGAGCGGCGTTAGTTCTTCATATCGATTCATATTGTGGACAACGTAATATCACAGTCTACTATATACACTCGCGAAGCTTGAGGTGATTTTTTGCAAATCTCGTGATACAGCGCTCCAAGCGGTTAGCAACTAGAAACAATAAACTGTCCACGGTCGACTTTGGACTGTGTCGTATTTCCATCGAGTGCTAGCTCGTTGCATACTTCACATTGATGCTTGTGAAATGTTCGTTATTGGTTGTAATGAAAATGTTAATGGCTAAAATACAATAATTGGAATAATAATATTTTACTAGAGACTTAGAAAAATTAAGTTTGTTTTAATGAAATTTATTGATCATGTTTTATTTTCAATTCTGGTGGGATTATTATTGCTTAGGCCTACTTTTTTTTTCAAAGGATATGTTTTTAATTATAGCTGTTAATTTTGTTGTTATTTTTATTTGTTGCTTTACTAGAGACGTAGAAAAAGTCTGTTACAATAAAATTTATCGATCACGTTTTATTTCCAATTCTGGTGTGATTATTATTGCTTAATCTCATCCCACTTTGTTAACTACGTAAGCCTACACTACAAGTACCGGTACACGTAAGTTACTCCATTAATTCATATTTCCATTATTATTGTTGTAAAGGGAAATGCAAATTAATATTTTTATTGGTTTCATAGTTAATTATCGCTATAATCTTGAATGAGTGAAGCGATTATAGTAAATTTCAGTTCGTTTTGCACAAACAAAAATAATATTAACCTATTTCTTGCAGGTATCTTCGAGTTTATGGTGGAATTTAATATACTTCATTAAAATAATTAATTAACTTCATGCATTTAATATTTCAATAATGGAAGGAAGGTGTTAATTTTTCCAAAAGAACAAAATGAAAGTGTAACATATTTTGTCGTCTACTAGGAGAGAGATCTGCGATGATGAGGCGATAGTAGCGATCCTAGTGGTGGGCAACTACCCATGTTTGCATTTTTACTACATATTGAGCTTCGCGACTGTATATAGTATACTGTGGTAATATCATATACGAGTCAGTGTTGCATCTTATAATACTTCTTTCATAATAATAGTGATAATAATGATAATAGTAGTAGTAGTAGTAGTAGTAGTAGTAGTAGTAGTAGTAGTAGTAGTAGTAGTAGTACTAGTAGTAGTAGTAGTAGTAGTAGTAGTAGTAGTAGTAGTAGTAGTAGTAGTAGTAGTAGTAGTAGTAGTAATAAAATAGTGAAGTACAAAGCATACAACGAACTCAATACTTTTAGGTATACACAGTAAGGAAAATTATGATAATAAATAACTGAAGTTATCGCATTATAGATATACCATTATCCGAAAATACGATGAAAACAAAAGATAAAAGAAGTTAAATATCACTAGAACAAAAATGTAGTGAATACGTGGAATTATGCTTAAGAGGAATGAAGTTACAGGAGAATGGAGAAAGTTACACAACGCAGAACTGCACGTATTGCTCTAGTTCTGACCATAGACAAATAACGTAGAAAGAATTTCAATTCAATGTATTGCTCACCGCTGTGGAGTAACGGTTAGCATGCCTGATCGTGAAACGAGCGAGCCCGGGTTCAAAACCTGAATGGGACAAGTTACCTAGTTGAGGTTTTTTCCGGGTTTTTTTCTCAACTTATTAAGTGCAAATGCTGGGTAATTTTCGGCGCTGAACCCTGGACTCATTTCGCTGGCACTATCATCTTCATGTAATAGGGATATCTTATGCGAAGTTTCACCGTTAGATGGCAGGACCGTTCCATGCGGCGCAGGGCTATATTATGTCATATGCTACAGTTGATTACGTTCTCCGGCTTGTTGGTTTTCTGAGCGTGTCAAAATTATATTTATAATTATTTTGTATAACCTAGTATAATTTAATATAATTCAGCATTTTCTTACCTCATAATCTAATTTAATTTACAATAAATAACAGCGTAAACTTGTATAATACCGAGCTACCTATAAGACATGGATGGGGAAATCTGCAGTATGCAGAATATACGTAGATAAGAGTTTGAATGTTCATGAACCTAAACGAGAACATTGAGAACGATGTGCACGAATAGAAAAAAAGAGAAGGATCTTTGTCGAAGGTGAATATTTCCTCTTTAACCATAAGTATTGTAAGTAGGTATTGTACGCGATAAACAGGGTATGCAGCCACCAATGTCTTTTATATAGGGGAGGGACTATGGGGTTTGAATTCCTCGTACTTTTTTTTTCTAATTGCAGAAGGAACAAATGCAATTTTTAATAGCATGTTACAATATGATCGCAGTACTATCACGATTATTCATGCGTTTTGTAGTTTAAGGGCATAAAGTTTTGAATACTATTTATGATGATTTTGAAAATTTGAAGTTAAAACACGGTTTCAATAAGTTACATAGACTATATTATTTATAGGCCTATATATATATTTTTTTCACTACGGATCGTCCTAGATAATAAACATCCCAGTTCATCGAGAGTTTGCTGTAGACCAAATATCGTTCCATTGTAAAATGCAGTCGTAAACTTCGGGGACTCCTACAAGTACTGCATACAATCTAAGCTAACATAGCTTGCTGTCCAGGTTGCATATGTTTTTATTAAATGTTTTTTCTTTGCTCCCTTCCAAAATTAAACTGTAGCTAGCAATTCCTTATTTGAAGTAGTTCTTTTTGTTTAATAGGAGCAATTTAATTAGTTATATTTGTTACGGTTGAAAGCATACATTTAGAATCTTTCGAGACCTGATTGAAAGCAAAAAGCTTTGCCTGGTTTTTACATATAGGAACACTACAAAAATTTTCCATTTTGAGTTGTTTTTAAGAGTATTTAATATACAGTAAATTCTCTGTGATCCGTTGCTATGTTGTCCGTCCGCTTCGTCGTCCGGTATTCACGTGATTTCATAGGCCACGCCTTACTGCAAGACGGTACGGAAATTAGTTAACTATCCCTCCATCGTCTGTATAATTGATATGAGTAAATATGATAAGAAAATATTTGTGAACATTTGAATAATACAGTAATTAAATCAATAGTTACAATCAGTAGGCTATATTTTTTAATTTATTCCAATTAACATCAAGGGAAGCTTATTTGCCCCTGATGCATTGTAGCAAGCTAATACAGACACACGTTCTTTTTGGATTTTGAAACCAGGCGCAGTTTTGTATGATGCAGATTCTAAAGTTCTTTTCGGTAAACATTTGATATTTAAACCGGTTTCGTCACAATTGTATATCTACTGGAGAGATAATTCTAGTTTACTCACCAAATCTCGGAATGTAGTTTTATATTCTTCAGCTGCAACGGTATCAGCTGACATCCTCTCTCCACAAATTGCAAGTGGACGAACACCATACTTTTCCCTCCACATTGACAACCACCCATCACGAGCAGAGAAATTATCGCCTGCATGTTTCTTAAGCATATCAAGCGCTTTCTCTTTCAGAATCGGACCAGATATTGGAGTACCTTTCCTTCTTTGTTCTTGAAACCATATAAACAGTTCCCTATCGTATTTGAAAACACTAGGCTGCTTCAATGCACGGCGCTTGTCATTAGAGCTCGTGGATGCACAATATTCTTCCAATGCAGCCCGATTACGCTTCCAGTCATGAACTGTACTTCTTGGGATACCAGAAATAGCTTCCTCTTCATCCAGCCGCTTCAAAATATCCAGTTTGTCTTTTAAAAAATAACTAAACTTCGAGCGTTTATCAGTAAATGTCTTAGAAAGCATAGAGAACTTCTTCCACACACAACCTGTGATTTACTGAAAGCACGACGGGGTTGCAAATAGGGGGAGGAAAAAAGTACATGGCGGGGAGGAAGAAGGTACATACTGTACTGTAAGTAGCCAATAATAATTGCCTACCCTACTGTCCGAATAAGAGAGAAGTTACTGTACTAATACACTACGTAAATCCTCAATGTTTATATACTGGAAAACAAATGCACTCGCAAAGCGCATCCCTCAAAGTACACGCGCTCTAACTGTTGGTGCTAGTTCAGGATATCCCTATTCAGAAGCTAGATACCCATTACAGTTCATAAGGTGTCGTAAAATAACCAATAAATATAATAGTAATAGGGAGAAATCCTTGGAGACGGAAAAATCGTTGTGGTGGTGATGATGATGATGATGATTATGATTATTATTATTATTATTATTATTATTATTATTATTATTATTATTATTGGCGTGTCTACAAGGTCCAAAAGCCGCTGAGTCCCTTACTTGAAGACGCGGTACCACCTCTCTCCCGTAAGACACTTTTTCCCACACAGATCTCTGGTAACTGAATAGGGAGATTGACTGCAGTTAGTCGGAGATCTCCTCGAGATAGCGATGACGTTACACGGTAATAAAACACAATCCTACCGTAGATGGGGGAGGGATTAGGAATAATAAATAGGATCATAGGATCATCATCTTATAGCGCGGATTATTTGAGCTCCTGTTGAGATATATTCCCTTGCCATGACGTCATTTAATCGATTTAGTACGCTTCTTTTGAAGGAAGAGCGAGCATGCGTTCGTGTCCCCTGTCAAGTTTCCATGCCGCCCAGAGGTTCGTGTTTTATTATGTGAATTATATACATAGGCCTACTACGGGCTACAGGCTTTGATTACCTCAGGTTGTGTTTCAGCTAAAGGCTGGTCCGTAATAAACCGTGAACGGGAAGCGAAGGACATGAACGTGAAGATATTCGATTCACAATAAACCGAGAACGAAAACGACTATGCATATCGATAGGCCTATGTATGTCAATAACGATATGTAAGTCGATATTATGCGTTCAGATGTTATTTGTGTAAACTTATTGTATACTAGCCGTACCCGTGCGCTCCGCTGCACCCGTTAGAAATAAATATAAAGTAATTACATAATTAAAATATGACGTTTGATCCAGGGAACATTCGTGTTTGATAGAAGGATAAATCGTTTAATATGTTATTTAATTTAAATTGCATCTAAATAATTAAAATGCGATCATTTTGGTCCAGAGACACTCATTTGATGCAATGACAATATTCCTTTAACATGTTTCTTAATTTTTATTACATGCAACCATAGTTTAATGAAGATTGACATCATTTAGATTTAATGTGTATATTTTATTTTACTTGTTATAGGTTTCCATTGAATTATGGTAATAACTTAATTTTGGCCCACTTGGTTCTGAACCCTTCAAATAACTTAAATTATATTATATTATATATTATATTATATTATATTATATTATATTATATTATATTATATTATATTATATTATATTATATTATATTATATCAGAAGTTACTGTAATAACATTATAGCATTATGTCCATCTAGAGAAACTACACTTTCCAATGGTGAAATAATAATAATTAATTATACAAATCGGTTAATTTAGCTTCCGATATTACTTCATATAAACACAGAAACATTCTCTGTCGGCTATCTTTCATAGCTTTCGATTGTTGCTGTCCAAGGCCCCTTATAGACGAAGTCATTTGTTTTTATTTCAGTACAGCTCCTTAGATGGCGTTGTTATTGTAATTTTAAAACTCATTTATCTCATTAAATATCAGTCCTATCAAAATTTTTCAAGGAATAAAACTTATCGGAAAATATTTAAAAAAACTTTTGTTATGTAACATTTTTCACAAAAATCAATAATAAGCGAGGTATTTCGATTTATTTAATTCAGACCCCCTTATAACCCCCCCCCCTTTTAAATAATGTATTTTGAATGCCATATAGCCTAAAATCTAAGTTACAACGAACTTAATTTATATTCCAATTTTCATCGAAATCCGTTCAGCCATTATCGCGTGAAAAGGTAACAAACATACAGACAGACAGACAGACAAAAATTTAAAAAAAGCGATTTTCGGTTTCAGGGTGGTTAATTATATATGTTAGGACCAATTATTTTTGGAAAATCGAAAATTACCAGAAAACTTTCGGCTACAGATTTATTATTAGTATAGATATAATTGACGAATGGCGTTCTCTCATTAATTTTTATTTATTTATTTTATTTTACATGGCAGAGTTAAGGCCTTCTCTTTCTCTCAACCAAATCTACATAAGTAATAATAATAATAATAATAATAATAATAATAATAATAATAAGAAGAAGAAGAAGAAGAAGAAGAAGAAGAAGAAGAAGAAGAAGAAAAACTATTGGGTAGGCTCGGGCCACACGGGCCCATATAAATTGGCGCCAGCGAATAGGGATTATAAAGAATGGACATTGAGAGAATTTTCCTGTGTTTTGTTTCTCTGTGCGCCGGCGTTTAGTTCCACTTTCAAGCGCTAGAGGTTAGTGTAATCGAGCATACGCTAAGATAATAACTGAGTATAGAGTTGAGACACAGGATCCAAACATCGCCTACCTTATTGCATAATCCAGTAACGCTTTGCTTCAAATAAATTCAAGTTAACAGCTTTTCCTTATTTCTCAGTGACAAACTAGTTGTAATAATAATTTTTATATTTCAGATATAATAAATTATATTATAAAATAATATAATACATTATAAAATTATGTTTCAAATTCGTTTAATATTCGTATATAATATAATATAGGTATATGGTTTTACTTTTGAGTTTTGTTTTTCCATTTTTACTGCTATCAAATCATTACATATTTTAATTGTTGTTGGGGTCAACGTCTCAACTCTCATTATAAAGGAACTCTAGAGTCTAGACATTACAGTTAATGACGGATTTATTATTTTATGGATACAATTTATTTTATTTGAGTACATAATATTCCTAGATGTATTAATTATGTGTTATATTCTTGCTGTGTCGACTGCTAGCTGGTGTGATGTCAGCGCTAACTCTAGGGAGAAAGCAGAATCTCACGCTCTAGCTGGCTTCAAGGTCATTGAAATCAGTCCGGCTACATCAAAGGTACCGACGCGAAGTGTCCATTCTTTATAATCCTTATTCGCTGTTATCAGATTCACAAGTGCCCGGCTAGCTCAGTCGGTAGAGCATGAGACTCTTAATCTCAGGGTCGTGGGTACGAGCCCCACGCTGGGCGAATGATTATTTTTTTTTTAATTCTGTCAATCCTTGGTTTCCAAGTGCTTTGTAGACTTTCATGAAACTTTCGTTGTAAATTTTAAAACAAATTTTTGTTTCTGTATTCTCCAATTTTAAAAGTTCATTTTATATTTAAGTGAGCTTTCGTAAAGAAACCGTATTTGTGACATGGAAGATTCTTTCCTAAACAATTATTCTAAAAAGTAGCTATTATTTTTATATATTGTAAATATTAGTCCTTTAGGAACAGAATGACGCTTAATTAAAGCAACATAACGGTTAATTAATGTCATCATCAGAGCTAGGAACTTGGTACCAAAACTGTTTAGTTGTGTGAGCTTGGACTATATCTCTACCGAATGAAAAGTAGTAGCGCAGCTATCAATGTCAGTGAACCAGAACGACAAACATATACAGCCGGGTGGTAACCAACATGTGCTCCAATCGTCCACGGTCTTAGAACAAGAAAATAATAAACTAATGTTCAGAAAAAAATTGTACTTTGAAAATAGGGCCTATTCGTCCTACGTCACGCTACTGGAGCAAATCTGAAATATGATACAGTATATCTTACTATCATCAGATGAACAACTACTTTGTGAATCTAATAATGTTTATGCTCGACCATGCCGAAATGTAGTAATTATACACCTGGTAGCAGCCCTTTAATGGACCTCATTAAAGTTCGCCTATTCATTAAAGTTCAGGTGTTCCACCAATCACAAAATACCATTGTGGCAATATGAAAGCGCAAGTATCGATTATTCTCGGATATGCAATCGAAAGACAACTAGTTCTGTTACTATAATAATTAGCGTTAATTGCAAATAATGTTCAAATAAATTCAATTTGTCATCTCGTTTTTCAATGTCTAATTCAATTTCAAGGTTATATCAAGATTAATGTTTATTTTACTCTCTAGATTATATCAAGGTCAATATCGATATTTGTTTCTCGGAAAAAATCAATACTTTCGCGTCTGCGCACAACTCACAATTTACGAGGTATTGCACAAGGTCAGTTCCGCTCCCCAGTCAGATAAGAATAACATGAATACTTATGAATAATTTCAAGTTAGAAATATGGTCGAGCATAAAAAGTCGTATGAAACTTGACTATAATGGTACTGCAATTAAGACGCTCGTATGAAAGTTATGAAACTCGCTTGCGCTCGTTTCTTAAACATACTCGCGTCTTAATTACTACTATTATAGGCTCGTTGCATAATGTACTATTCTCGTATGTGGCACATAATATTAAACCCATAATTGTTTTCAAGAAAATTTCTCATTTCTATCGTAATGATAGCTAGGAAGTTCGTATCGTAATTCCGATGTTGAACTTGGACTGTATCGCAACCGAATGCATAGCAGCACGAGACGTCAAGATTTAATGAAGAATAATCCGGGAAAAAATAAACGTGTTACACACTGCTGTTTGCATAATTATTTAATACCAGATGAGTTTACTTTTTTGGAATCATGCATAATATTAACATTACGTAAATAATACAATAATAACAGAATAGTTAACTTTGTTCAGAACCTAAAATATTTGGCTGGCATGCAAGTCGAAATAAATTCTATTGCTAAGGTTTTCGTAATATATATTACAGTCTTTATGTATAAAAACCCATACTAAATTATTTTCTGGTAGCACAAAGTTGATCTGGAATGCCATGTTTAGTTTATGCTAGAATAATTGATAGTATAAATTACTATTTTATATGCATAAAAAGAAGTATATACTTCAACTTCTAGGTAAAAAACGTAGTCTGCCATTTTTGAAACTTCGTTAGCTTAGCATAAGCGTTTATACAGTTTAAAATGGCAGAATTTATTAAACTTCGTCCTTGAAAATCCTGCAAGGAAAGACGAATCATCAGAAATAAGAGGTTATAGGTCTATAGGTTTCAGGAATAAAATATGTTATATGATCAATTTTCTCCTGTAACTTCATCCCTCTTAGTCCCAAATATTTTCCTAAGCACCTTATTCTCAAACACCCTTAACCTATGTTCCTCTCTCAAAGTGAGAGTCCAAGTTTGACAACCATAAAGGATAACCGGTAATATAACTGTTTTATAATTTCTAACTTCCAGATTTTATAATAATAATAATAATAATAATAATAATAATAATAATAATAATAATAATGATTTATTTTACCTGGCAGAGTTAAGCCCGTAAGGCCTTCTCTTCCACTCAACCAGCAAAAAGTGTATATACATATGCATGATTTTACAAAGAATCCAACAATTTGATTTAGATGAGAGTTACATGTATACAAAAGTTATTTACAAATTAAACAACAAAATACTATGAACTATTAATTAAACACTGAAATAAACTGTGTAGCAGAATTAAACTAAAATACATAGAATGTTAATATATTTCAAATAATATTAGATAATAGAAAGAGATTATTACGAGACAATTAAAATACAGCACAATCAGGATGATGTCTAAAGAAAAAGTAGCAACGTAGTCAGTGATAGTTTAAAGCAGTATGATTGGAGTGAAATGCTAATAAGGTTATCTTTTAAGCTGTTCTTAAAGGTGTTTATTGTCTTGCAGCCCCTAATACTTAGTGACAAGGAATTCCATTTACGCGAGGTGGATATTGTAAAAGATGATGAATAACAAGATGTTCTATGAAGAGGTATACTTAGCGTGCCACAGATAAGTGATCTGGTATTTACGTCGTGGTTAGAGTATAGATAAGAGAAACGAGACGAAAGGTAATTTGGTGTTGAAGTGTGCAGAATTCGAAAGAGTAAAGACAAAGAGTGTAAAGTTCTACGTTCTTTAAGTCGGAGCCACGAGAGACTTGCGAAGGACGGTGATATGTGATCATACCGTCGGATGTTGCACACGTATCTGACGCACATATTCTGAGCTCGCTGTAACTTGACTGACAATTCAGAACTTAGGTCACTTAACAAAACGTCACAATAATCGAAGTGCGGCGTTACTAGGGTTTGCACTAGGGTAAGTTTTAGTTGCTGGGGCAAGAAGTTTCTCAAGCGACTCAAACAGTGAATGGAGGAACAGATTTTTTTATCGTTTCTTTAACTTGAAAATTCCAACTTAGATTATTATCAAAAAAGAAGCCAAGATTTTTTACGACAGATGAATAAGGGATTAGCGTGTTGTTAAGGGTAACAACTGAAAGATTACTGTTATTAAGGGAGTTAACTAAACGCTTATGTCCAATAATTATGGCTTGAGTCTTACTTGGATTAAGTGCGAGTCCGAAATTGGCCGCCCAAGTGGAGACAGTGGCTAGGTCACAATGACAGCAGACTGGATGATAAAAGCTTCTCAACCGAATAATAACAGGCATTTCCCATATTTATTCTGGGTTAACATTAAATCCAGACGTTTGAGACGGGCAGGGCATGTAGCACGTATGGGCGAATCCAAAAATGCATATAGAGTGTTAGTTGGGAGGCCGGAGGGAAAAAGACCTTTAGGGAGGTCGAAACGTAGATGGGAAGATAATATTAAAATGGATTTGAGGTAGGTGGGATACGATGATAGAGAATGGATTAATCTTGCACAGGATAGGGACCAATAGCGGGCTTATGTGAGGGCGGCAATGAACCCCCGGGTTCTTTAAAAGCAAGCAAGTAAGTTAGTAAGTATATGATCAATTTTTGTATTGGATTACTCAAATGATGATTTTGAGATAACGTAACTGGAGTTCTGGTAGTTGCCTTTTGTTATTGTTATTAAATATATTTTTTAGGAAAGTGATTTTATGATGTATTTAATAATACATTTAGTTTACGTGAAAAAACTCTGTGTGCCTACAGTATTTTAGGTTACATGTAAATTTAATGAATAATATTTTGGGCCAGTCTGATTTTGACTTTACTTTACTTTTCATGTTATTTACTTTCTTCATATTTTGCTTTTCGTCCATTTTTTTGCCGCTGTGAACTTCCACCTCAACTTTCATAGCCTAGATGGCTTTTTCTTTATCACTTCTTGCGGCAGGAGTTTGCAACTTGTTTAATAATGCCGGGTATTATTTTAGTTCGGTACCTTAAGAAACTGCAGTGTTCTCCCTCTCTCTTTACACTTCCCACTTCGTCGTAATTGCCCATTTTCTTGTTAAACTAACTAAATTTTAAAGACATCAATCAATTTTCCCCACCAAGATATTAACATAAATGAATGGAAGGCGAAAACTAACGAATCTTCGCGGATAAACCCGAAGTGCTGTCGATAATCGATATAATCGAATACTCTTGATAGTACTGCCGCCGCGTAATACATACTTCGCAGTAGTAGTATCAGGTTTATGCATACAAAACGAAGTTACTACTACTTCAAATATCTTCTACAGTCAAAACAAACTGTAATACGACCTTATGCATACCGCCCAATGAGTTATTTGAAATTGTAATGAATAAAAATCATTACAGAGAGGCTGGATTCATTCATAGAGCCTTACTTACTTACAAATGGCTTTTAAGGAACCCGGAGGTTCATTGCCGCCCTCACATAAGCCCGCCATCGGTCCCTATCCTGTGCAACATTAATCCACTCTCTATCATCATATCCCACCTCCCTCAAATCCATTTTAATATTATTCTCCCATCTACGTCTCGGCCTCCCCAAAGGTCTTTTTCCCTTCAGTTTCCCAACTAACACTCTATATGCATTTCTGGATTCCCCCATACGTGCTATATGTCCTACCTATCTCAAACGTCTGGATTTAATGTTCCTAATTATGTCAGGTGAAGAATACAATGCGTGCAGTTCTGCGTTGCGTAACTTTCTCCATTCTCCTGTAACTTCATACCTCTTAGCCCCAAATATTTTCCTAAGAACCTTATTCTCAAATACCCTTAACCTCTGTTCCTTTCTCATAGTGAGAATCCAAATTTTACAACCATACAGAACAACCGGTAATATAACTGTTTTATAAATTTTGTCAGATTTTTTGACAGCAGACTGGATGATAAAAGCTTCTCAACCGAATAATAACACGCATTTCCCATATTTATTCTGTGTTTAATTTCCTCCCGAGTGTCATTTATATTTGTTACTGTTGCTCCAAGATATTTGAATTTTTCCACGTCTCCGAAGGATAAGTTTCCAATTTTTATATTTCCATTTCGTACAATATTTTGGTCACGAGACATAAGTTATTCATATACTTTGTCTTTTCTGGATTTATTTCCAAACCGATCGCTTTACTTGCCTCGAGTAAAATTTCCGTGTTTTCCCTAACTATTTGTGGATTTTCTCCTAACATATTCACGTCATCCGCATAGACAAGAAGCTGATGTAACTCTCTCAATTCCAATACTTGTCTGTTATCCTGAACTTTCCTAATAGCACCTTAAAATTAAACTGTGTTAAATTAACTATTTCTGTTTTTATACTTACTTACTTATGGTTGTTAAGGAATCCGGAGGTTCATTGCCGCCCTCACATAAGCCTGCCATCTGTCCCTATCCTGAGCAAGATTAATCCAGTCTCTACTATCATATCCCACCTCCCTCAAATGCAATTTTTTTATACTAAACGCATTTATTAATCACACTCTTTTATATACGAATAATATTTTTTATGAAATAAAAATTAAGTTTAATACTACTAGGTTCAAAAAGTTCCCGGAATTTTACTACCATTTTTCGTATTAATATATAACAAGGGATATTATACATTTGTTTTGTTGGTAACATTCATGATGTCATTTCCTTAAAGTTTGTTGATAATGGCAATTATTGGTTTTGAGTTGTAGGCAATTGTTTATCATAGTGTTTCGTTTGTTCGTCGCATTTTGTAATTATGTCCACAGAGCAAAGTACAAACATCAAGTTCTGTGTTTTGCTGGGGACATGATCAGTATGGCTGATGAAAATGGTGATTTCTTAAACAAAATGAAACTGGTGCTACTTGTACGACTCAGTCCCTAAACGACAGTCATCTGAGTGGAAATCGAAAACATCTCCTCGAAAGCAAAAATTTCCTAGGGACACTTACAAAGGCAAAGTTATTTTAAATGTTATGTTTTATTTAACGACGCTCGCAACTGCAGAGGTTATATCAGCATCGCCGGATGTGCCGGAATTTTGTCCCGCAGGAGTTCTTTTTCATGCCAGTAAATCTACTGACATGAGCCTGTCGCATTTAAGCACACTTAAAGCAAAGTTATGTTGGAAGTTTTCTTCGACTCTCAGGGTCTCATGCACCATGAGTTCATTCCAGAAGGTCGTACTGTAACGAAAGAATTGTACGTAGAAACCCTCCGTCGCCTCTGGGACGCAGTGAGAAGGAAACGTCCAGAAAAGTGGGTAGAAAACAACTGGTTCCTTATGCATGACAATGCACCTGCTCATCGCGCAATTATTGTAAAGAATTTTCTTGCCAGGCACAACATAACTGCTTTGGATCATCCACCATACTCTCCTGATCTCTCACCACCTGATTACTTTCTGTTTCCCCGTCAGAAAAGTCATCTGAAAGGACGGAGATTCAATGCTGAAGAGGTTATCGCAAACGCGACGAGAGCACTAAGACGGGTTTCACAAAATGGCTTCCAGGCCTGCTTCCAGGAACTCTACACGCGTTGGCAAAAGTGTATTGTTGCGGAAGGCAACTATTTTGAAGGGAATGCTGTAGAATAGTGTTTAAGGTACGTTGTTTCTATGATGCTAGCAAATTCCGGGAACTTTTTGAACCTAGTATGTATTTCTTTAAGCTTTCACACGTCAAAAATAGTTTCACGTGAATTCTTTCCAAGTCCACCTGATTACAGATCTACAGCAATTGTTTTTAACACAGCCCATTTTCTAAAGATGAAAATCATTTAAATAAAGAAGCATCGAAATACATTACTCATGTGTTAATTAATATAAAAAATGAGGATCTAACGAGTTGACTCAATAGCGGTTGAGACTCGCATTCGGGAGACTCCGGGTTCAAACCCCCGTGGCCGACCAATCTCACTGGGCTTTTTCATGGTTTCCCTTAGTCACAAAGGCAAATGCCGGATTGGAAATTTACATACCATGATTCATCACCGCCTCAATCACCAATACCATAAACATTAATCAATATCTATAATCAATTACATGAACACAAGCCATCTACAACACACAATAGAAACAGGAACTCAAAAATAGTAAAAACGGCCTACTGGTAAATCAAAAGATTCTAAAATACGCGATATGACCAGAGATGTTAAAGCGTGTATAAATAAACTTAAAAAAATGAAGATAGATCTGTCAACATAATAGATGACGCATCCATTTGATCATTATTTTTGTTGAAGTAGGCATATAACTTAGTATTTAGTATTAGTATTTATTTATTTAACCTGGTAGAGATAAGGCCGTCAGGCCTTCTCTGCCCCTCTACCAGGGAATTACAACTATAATATGAACAATAAAATTACAATTAACATTAAATTTACAATTACAATTACAATAAAAATTAAAGTACGACAAGATTACCTGATTAATGAAAGCTAGACATTTTATCATAGAAGTTAAGAACAAAGAATATTTTTGTATTTACTGAATTACAAATTAAACCTAAAATAACAAAAATCTATAGTAATGAAATTACCGAATATTGAAATATTTTGTGATAGATTAAGAGAACTATTTACAAGAAACCATGTCTGAACGAGTCTCAATTACTGACCAAGTGCCTAGTAAGTTTGTGTTTGAATTCAATTTTATTTCGACAGTCCCTGATGCTAGCAGGTAACGAATTCCAGAGTCTTGGCAGGGCTATTGTGAAAGAGGATGAGTATGAGGAGGTGCGATGGGATGGTATTGTTAGTATTGTTTCATGGCGAGAGCGTGTGTTCAGATTGTGGTGGGAAGAAAGGTAAGTGAAGCGAGATCATGAATGAACAAATGAAGTTATTTAACTGACGAATTCATTGCGGGTAGTGTCTGAGCAGTTTACGTACATTGGGCTGCAAAATAAATGCCGAGTCGAAGTCGCTATCGATTTGAAATATTATCGTGTTACGAGGACATCGCTTAGGAAGCAATAGAAATAGAGATACACAGAAGGCATTGCTCTTTTATGGGAGAAGAAATGTCAGAAGGAAGTGGAATAGCGAGAAGTGTTCGACAAGGATGCCCGTTATCATCTATCCTGTTCAACACCTACTTGGAGTATTTAGTGAAAAACGTTTTCAGAACATGGGAGGAGTGACAGTAAATAAATAAATAAATAAATAAATAAATAAATTGCATAATATTTGCTGATGATATAGCGTTGTTAGCAGAAGAGGAGATGATACTAAGCGATATGCTACTGGAGCTAAATGACAGCTGTGAGCAGTATGGAATGAAGATAAATGCAAACAAGACGAAGACCATGGTCATAGGAAGAAAAGTAAAGAAGGTAAACTTGCGAATTCTAAATGAGGCAGTAGAGTAAGTGGACAGCTTCAAATACTTGGGGTGTACTATAGGCTAAGCAGTAACATGAGCTGCTGTCAGGAAGTCAAAAGGAGGATAGCAATGGCAAAGAAAGCTTTTAATAGAAAAAAGAGCACCTTCTGCGGACCTCTGGAGAAAGAACTAAGTAAAAGACTAGTGAAGTGCTTTGTATGGAGTGTAACATTGTATTGTGCAGAAACATGAATATTACGACGAAGTGAAGAGAAGGAATAGAAGCATTTAAAATGTGGATATGGAGAATGATGGAGCGTGTGAAATGGACAGAGTAAGAAACGAAGCTGTGTTGGAAAGAGTGGATGAAGAAAGAATGATAATGAAACTGATCAGAAAGAGGAAAAGGAATTAACTGGGTCATTGGTTGAGAAGAAACACCTACTGAAGGATGCACTAGAAGAAATGGTGAACGGGAGAAGAGTTCGGGGCAGAAGTAGATATCAGATGTTAGACGACATTAAGATATATGGATCGTATGAGGAGACAAAAAGGAAGGCAGAAAATAGAGAAGACTGGAGAATGCTGTGTTTGTAGTGAAAGACCTGCCATTGGGCAGAACACTATGAATGAATGAATTGCTCTTTTATCAATACATGATTCACCTTGTTGGTGTATGTTTTCAATAAATTACAGATAAATTAAGTATGAAATAATTATACAAACACATTTCAACTGGTCTGAATTTTTTAAAGAGTTTTATTCCATCCAAAGGAGAAATGTGTACTTAAATGTTGCAATTAGATTGAATTTTCAGTTCCGTATCTGTATTTGTAATACAATTTTGTATTTATATTTATAATAAAATTGATACATGTTTTTGTTAATACAATATGAAACGTAACTGACCACAGTATACAGAACATACAGTAAAGACACCTAAGCCATTTCGTGGGAACAAATTCTGAGTGCGCATGTCACGAAACCGGGTGTATTATCTGGAACCTCCACCAGATGGATCTCCATCTACGACAGGGCTGGCATAATTTAATATTAACTGAAAACATTCATTACTCATCTTTTAATAATTTTAAAGACATGAGGCAAGGGAATGGCAATATAATCATAATAATAATTAGTTCCTATGCAATCATCATGAAAATATTCACTAATTGACGCTGACGTTCAAGTCACTGTTTGAGGCTTATGTTGGTAAAATTGATCCAAGTACAACATAATACATCATGGCGTCCGTTGCGGTGAAGTGCGAACATGAACGTCAACAATCGATATAAGTATTTCGACTTCCTAGCGACATAATATTAATGATAGATAATGTACATACAAGATTATTCGTATTATTGACCAATAAAATAAATAAATAAATAAATAAATATTTTACTAATGTTTTGATAGTGGTTTGATACTAGCGACATAGTTGGATTCATTGAGAACTAGACCTTACTGAGCTTGAATTTAGTACCAACAACATCAAAGGTGCCGATAAGAGTTGTCCCTACTGATTCTTCTTATACTGTGAACTGACCGTATATATCGATTGTAACAATGACAGTTTCCATGGATAATAAGGAAGGCTGTGGAATGTCATGTCACAGTCTATATACATATACAGTCACGAAGCTTGGGTTGTTGAGGGTACTAGGAACAATAGACTGTGTCGGTACTATTTCGCATTGTCTGTAATGACGCGATAGTAGCGATCTTAGTGGTAGCAACTATCTATGGATGCATATTTACTACGTATTGTGCTTCGTGACTGTATAATACTAGACTGTGGTCAAGTTATGAACTGTGGTTTTACTATTTTCGTTTAGTATTCTTATTGATGCTATAAAAATAAAAGTATTTCAATAATTTAAATTAAATTCATATTGAATAATAACGTTAACATGTTATGAAAGTCGTATTTACATATTTTTATCAACAGTAATCTCACTAGACGTTTTGATTTTATCGATAAATCTGCTCGTGTTCCACTCGCAGATTTATCGATAAAATCAAAACTCGAGTGGGATTTAATTGACTATTACACGATTAGAAGAAAGTATATAAAGATTAGAAGTAACGAAGTACTCCAATACAATAAAATATTAAATGACTTACGAAAATACAACTGTCTTCAAATGTATTATTGTACCATCTCAACATTACAAATATTACGCTAGATGCATGCTAGATGGCAGTAGTGTCTTTATACAGACACACTAATGATTACTATTCAATAAATCTTAATATTAAACAATCTCTGATACGTAACTATCCATAATATCATATAGCAGAAGTTCTCTTTATCCTCTCAGAGCAGAAGCTATAACATAACCTAACTAATATACACAAGTGTTAGAAAAGTTTTAATTAACGGCGATGACATAAAAAATAAACATGAATAATTTTAAAAGGAATAATTATTGAATGTACAATTTTCAAATTTGAATGTGGTTGGTGGTTCAATTGATGTTATATTGGACGTGTGCGTAATAGAAGTGGAACTCGTTGATTTAGGCCTACATGGTGTATTCAACTTATTCAGGATTTCCGAATGGTGCTCTTCATTTATTTGTAAATCGGATTTCAGAAGATGCATAGGTATGATCAGTGATTTTTTATTAATTCTTGTTCTTGAATGCCAATGCGAGTCATATTTGAAACTGCTGTGCATCGACTGGAGTGGTTTGTAATTTTATATATATTTTTGACGTCCAGACCAGCGCAGTTTCAAATGTTGGCAAACAAAGAAACAAATGCTAGGGACGCGATAAAATTAAACAAATGCTAGGGACGCGATAAAATTGTGCGATAAGCAGCCATGATTGGTTGAAATACGTCCTTTCGTACCGTTTTATTGGTCAAAAGTAGTATGACGTAGTAAGAGTGTATTAGTCTTAGGAAAATAGTTTTCCACCTCGCCATGTTTGCTAAAGTTCTCGGAAAACGATATAATTTCGTATCGGCATTTCTTTTGTAGCCCAGTGTGCGAGTTACATAGACTGGAGAGAATGGGTGAAGTCACGTCGTTTGGAAGCATGTGCGATTTGGATAAACGGTTGATCCGAAATAGCCGCTCCTTTTCATAATCGGCTACTAGCAGCGGCATGTCCTCGTCAAAGGTTGAGAGCAGTTGATGTGGAATAATCACATCGTGCTCTGATATTACCTAACAAGTTTGCATCTGCCATATAACATTTCATGCAAATGCATCTAATTGACCGTTTAAGTGGGGATTTAAATTAAAGCAAAACAAACACCGATCTGCCATTATTTTACTATTACACGGTGAATATAAACATACATGTAATTGCATTTATCGGGACATCCCTTTTATAATTGAGTTATGACAGTGGTACAAAGGCTGATGATTATGTCCCCCGAAACAAACGTAATGATGTTTCTAGCCTAAATATAGCAGCACAGTTTAAATTCAGGGGGGAGACATTCGTTAACGTTTGAATCGATATCCAACCAGCCATATTTATTTATGAGCGGCAACTTTCGTATTTCGATAATCATTCGGGATTTTACACTTTAACAATTATTGTTATGTTGAGAAGAGGAATTTGAGGTTTCGTACTAAGCAAGGAATTCAAGTCGATTTTGTACGCTTTTAAAACAAACCGAGAATGAAAAAATAGTACTATGCGTTACAAGAGCGGTATGTTGAAGTTTTCATGTTCGAGGAAAAGCTTGAAAAAGCGAAACGTAGTTGAGCTTTTTTAATTTCCGAGAATTGAAAGAAAACATACCGCTCGTGTATCGTACATTATTTTGTGCGAAGATCGTTTATTATATACCTGAAAGAGGAATTTCTAATTAGTTGCAATGAAATCTCCATCTTGGTTTCTGTTCAATAACGGAAAATTTGTAAAACAAAAATATCTATCTTCAACATTGTTGCTTTAAAATGTTTTCTGTGTTTACTATACTCCAGCAGGCCGTGATATACGTCTGTCCTTTTTTCCCCCCAGTCTATAGGCCCTAAATGCGAACTTAAAACAAACAGTAAGGTTATGTAATGATTTATCTTTCATTTTAATATTTTAACAATATTATTTATATAACATATTGCAGTAATAACATCGGCATCTGGAATCTTGTTGATTTTTTCACGGCTTCCTTAAAGTTTCTTGCATCACGAATCCAGTAACTTTAGTGGAGTTGTAGAGTTTACTTAATTCTTTCAAATATTTAAAAACAATAATTAACAGTGCAATTTAGGTGAAATTGCAGCGGTAAGTTTCCAATTTATAATTAATACTATATTGAACGTCTCTAAAAATAATATGTTAAAAGCCTAAAGCAGTAAAATCAATATGTCACTTAAGCGGTAAGAAGAGGGAAATTGTTGTGTGTGTTAGGTTGGGAATATTGAATGTGGAATTTTAGACTTTCCGCGGATTGGTTTTATGCGGAAACCAAGCAAATACGCACGATCTCGCACAAAATATATTTAAGACCTCATTAGCGTATGCTTCCTATCTACACATTGTTGTTGCGTCTGGTTTCCACTTCGTTTTAATCGCCACCTGATCAAAATTTGGATTCCAGTACCAATAATAAAAAGAAGAAGAATATGGCCAAGTTTCATTGGCAATTTTCTGAAATTCGCCATTATATTCGTTTCTGCAGAATGGAAAATGTTCAGTGGTAGTCCTCTCAAGGGACCAGTCCTTAGCATAGTATGAATGGAAATGTCCTCAACCGTCTTGTTCCTTTGCTCTTAGATTTCCCAGATAGAATTATTTTTCATGACAATTTTTGATCCTGTTACCCTTGAAACACATACACATTTTATAAACGTATTTACATTCAGAGTCGTATTAAAGAAAGCCACTTCAACTTAATGAAATGTAACTAGTGTATAATCTTGGTAATTTTCATGAGTGTTTATAATGAAGATTATACACGTGTTTATTTATTTATTTGGTTATTTAACGACGCTGTATCAACTACTAGGTTATTTAGCGTCGATGATATTGGTGATAGCGAGATGATATTTGGCGAGTTGAGGCCGAGGATTCGCCATAGACTGCCTTGCATTCACATTACGGTTGGGGAAAACCTCGGAAAGAACCCAACCAGGTAATCAGCCCAAGCGGAGATCGAACCCGCGCCCGAACGTAATTTCAGTCCGGCAGGCAAGCGCCTTAACCAACTGAGCCACGTCGGTGGCTTACACGTGTTAAATACAACGTTTTATGATATTGTTTTTGTTGTTTAGTCAACTGTCCGAAGACAGGTCTGAACCTCACAAGTGATACCAACAAGGCATCACTTATGAG
Organism: Periplaneta americana; assembly: GCA_025594305.2. Classification (NCBI taxonomy): domain Eukaryota; kingdom Metazoa; phylum Arthropoda; class Insecta; order Blattodea; family Blattidae; genus Periplaneta; species Periplaneta americana. The sequence goes on along the minus strand of JAJSOF020000001.1, from coordinate 15,631,324 downwards.
GCAACTAGGCCAGGAGATAATGGAGTAGGGTGGCCAGTTCCTTTCCACCTCCATTGCATACATCGTCCTATTAGCTACATATTAGGCGTACACTAATCAGACTTCAGAATTTATGATATTCTAGCATTAAAATATGTAAAAAAATCTATTATAAATTTACAAAATGTAATATTATGACGTACTAGACTGCTAGAGACATGAGTACTGGATGTGACGTAATATATTGCATGGTTGCTAAGTAACCGTTTCTAAGACAATGTTATTTTGTTGTTGTTTTGAAGAATTCAAAGGAAAATGAATGATAGGCCTAAATTAGTAATGAATTATAATGAAAATATGGATACTATCCCAGAGGAAATTGTAAAAGAAGCTGAGGTAACTGAAGGTTTATTAATTCCACAAAAAATCAAAAGATGATTACGGAAAGGAATATGAAAAGTTCTGTACGTGAAAAAAAGAGAAACTTGTTAGTGTAAGGAATGAAACAATCTTGCAGGCATACTTTTCAGAGCTGGTATTTTCAATGTTTTCTAAGAGAATATAAATTAATTTAGTATATGTGTGTATTTCGTAGTCCTGTGAATTAAGTTTCATTTCTATTTATGATAAGATAACGTAGGCCACGATTAATACATTGTTGTGGTTTTTGTTTCAATACAATATTTATTTAATGAGATGATTCTCGTGTTTGAATATTGCTATGCTTGTCAGACGACGATTTTAGCTTTTCCTTACAGGTACGTTATATAAATTGTTTTGTGACGGCGGTGATGACGTCATGGAATACTAGTTGCTGGGTAACATTTTCTGGCACCAGTGTCAGAATTAGGCCAATAATTATGCACGTTTACAGCGTGTTTCAATGCTAGGATTGCATAAACGTACGCAATGCCATAGAAACAAAATCCAAATTCATCTGGCACGTTAAATCACTTAAGGAATAAATCAAGATTTTTACATTTCCGTTTAATAGAGTATATCGAGCGCAATATAGCAGAAGAACGTATCAACAATTTTGCTTTCTTGAAATATTTTATTGGAACCTAATTTTATGTTTTAAAACAATCATTTGAGAATTGCAATGAACATGAGAAAGTAGCCTACCTTGTTATGTAGACAAGGATAAGAAAATCATTCCATGGTCTAACGTAAAATATAGTTTTGTTAGCTACCTGCCTCGCCAATACAGATTCTAGAGTTTACTAGTCATCTAGAGCCACTGATTATTTTCATCATGTGCATTTTTCATTTTTTACCATTGTTGCCACAGCTAGCCTATTTCAATTGATATTAATCACGATGTTACAGTGTTGGAATGGATAACCCTGCAAACATTACAACGCCATTTCCGTCCGGTACCCATCCTTTGATCTGATTTTAAAGATATATTCACTTCAAAATACTTCACGTATCGGTCTGATTTTAAAAACGTAGTGACGTCAAACATGTATCCGTCTGATTTTAAAGATATATTCACGTCAAAATATTTCACGTATCGGTCTGATTTTAAAGATATATTCATGTCAGAATACTTTACGAATCGGTCTGATTTAAAAAAAAACGTATTGTTGTCAAACATGTATCCGTCTGATTTTAAAGATATATTCACGTCAAAATATTTCACGTATCGGTCTCATTTTAAAAACGTGTTGATATCAAACATGTATCCGTTTGATTGTAAAGATATATTCAAATCAAAATATTTCACGTATCGGTCTGATTTTAAAGATATATTCATGTCACAATACTTTACGAATCGGTCTGATTAAAAAAACGTAGGTATTGATGTCAAACATGTATCCGTCTGATTTTAAAGATATATTCATGTCAAAATATTTCACGTATCGGTCTGATTTTAAAAACGTATTGATATGAAACATGTATCAGTCTGATTTTAAAGATACATTTACGTCAAAATATTTCACGTATCGGTCTGATTTTAAAGATATATTCATGTCACAATACTTTACGAATCGGTCTGATTAAAAAAAAAAAAAGTATTGATGTCAAACATGTATCCATCTGATTTTAAAGATATATTCATGTCAAAATATTTCACGTATCGGTCTGATTTTAAAAACGTATTGATATGAAACATGTATCAGTCTGATTTTAAAGATACATTTACGTCAAAATATTTCACGTATCGGTCTGATTTTAAAGATATATTCATGTCAGAATACTTTACGAATCGGTCTGATTAAAAAAACGTAGGTATTGATGTCAAACATGTATCCGTCTGATTTTAAAGATATATTCATGTCAAAATATTTCACGTATCGGTCTGATTTTAAAAACGTATTGATATGAAACATGTATCAGTCTGATTTTAAAGATACATTTACGTCAAAATATTTCACGTATCGGTCTGATTTTAAAGATATATTCATGTCACAATACTTTACGAATCGGTCTGATTAAAAAAGTATTGATGTCAAACGTGTATCCATCTGATTTTAAAGATATATTCATGTCAAAATATTTCACGTATCGGTCTGATTTTAAAAACATATTGATATCGAAGATGTATCCGTCTAATTTTAAAGATATATTCACGTCGAAATATTTCACGTATCGGTCTGATTTTAAAGATATATTCATGTCAGAATACTTTACGAATCGGTCTGATTTAAAAAAAAACGTATTGTTGTCAAACATGTATCCGTCTGATTTTAAAGATATATTCACGTCAAAATATTTCACGTATCGGTCTCATTTTAAAAACGTGTTGATATCAAACATGTATCCGTTTGATTGTAAAGATATATTCAAATCAAAATATTTCACGTATCGGTCTGATTTTAAAGATATATTTACGTCAAAATATTTCACGTATCGGTCTGATTTTAAAAACGTATTGATATCAAACATATATCCATCTGATTTTAAAGATATATTCATGCCAAAATATTTCACGTGTCGGTCTGATTTTAAAGATATATTCATGTCCGAATACTTTACGAATCGGTCTGATTAAAAAAAAACCTATTGATGTCAAACATATATCTATCTGATTTTAAAGATATATTCATGCCAAAATATTTCACGTGTCGGTCTCATTTTAAAAACGTGTTGATATCAAACATGTATCCCTCTGATTTTAAAGATATATTCACGTCAAAATATTTCATGTATCGGTCTGATTTTAAAGATATATTCATGTCAGAATACTTTACGAATCGGTCTGATTTTAAAAACGTATTGACGTCAAATATGTATCGGTCTGATTTTAAGATTTATTCAAGTCAAAATACTTCACGTATCGGTGTGATTTTAAAGATTTATTCACATAAAAATACTTCACGTATCGATCTGATTTTAAAGATTTATTCACGTCAAAATACTTCACGTATCGGTCTGAATTAAAAGATATATTCACGTCAAAATATTTCACGTATCGGTCTGATTTTAAAGATATATTCATGTCTGAATACTTTACGAATCGGTCTGATTTTAAAAAAGTATTGATATCAAACATGTATCGGTCTGATTTTAAAATTCATTCACGTCAAAATACTTCCCGTATCGGTGTGATTTTGAAGATTTATTCACATAAAAATACTTCACGTATCGGTCTGATTTTAAAGATATATTCATGTCAAAATACTTCACGTATCGGTCTGATTTTAAAGACATATTTACGTCAAAATATTTTGCGAATCGGTCTGATTTTAAAAACGTATTGACGTCAAACATGTATCGGTCTGATTTTGAAGACATATTCACGTCAAAATACTTCATGTATCGATCTGATTTTAAAGATATATTCACGTCAAAATACTTCACTTATCGGCCTGATTTTAAAGACATAAGTATATACGTCAAAATATTTTACGAATCGGTCTGATTTTAAAAACGTATTGACGTCAAACATGTATCGGTCTGATTTTGAAGACATATTCACGTCAAAATACTTCATGTATCGGTCTGATTTTAAAGATTATATTCATGTCAAAATACTTCACGTATCGGTCTGATTTTAAAGACATATTTACGTCAAAATATTTTACGAATCGGTCTGGTTTTAAAAACGTATTGACGTCAAACATGTATCGGTCTGATTTTAAAGACATATTCACGTCAAAATACTTCATGTATCTGTCTGATTTTAAAGATTATATTCATGTCAAAATACTTCACGTAGCGGTCTGATTTTAAAGACATATTTACGTCAAAATATTTTACGAATCGGTCTGGTTTTAAAAACGTATTGACGTCAAACATGTATCGGTCTGATTTTGAAGACATATTCACGACAAAATACTTCACATATCGGTCTGATTTTCATGACATATTCACATCAAAATACTTTACTTCACGTATCTGTCTGATTTTAAAGATATATTCACTTGAAAATACTTACTTATCGTCTTAATTTAAAGACATATTGACGTCAAAATGATCCAGAAATGCTGGATTGTTGGCCAAGCAAATGAGAGCAGATAACATACTGATTGAGTTCTACACAAATTCTGTTTGTAGTTACCCAGGATCGAACACTGTTCTGGAAAGGTTTTGAGCAAAATGGAATTGTAATATTATCAATACAGACGCTGTACTTATTACGCATGTACAAACAGGTACTGAAATGGAGTCCTTGGCGTAATTAGGAGCGTGTTTGCACGAGCCAATAAGTGTCGGTGCATTACTGTCTGTGTTGATTGCAATTGTGGGTTTGTTTAGTTGCTAATCAAGTCCAGGGCCGACACGCGTATTTATCAACTGATTTTGTTTATTTAGTTATTTATATAATAATTTGTTCATATTTGTGTAGGGCGGCGGTGAATGTGACACGAGTCGCTCTGGATGTATGGAATTAGCCCGAAGGCTGACCGGATTGCTGGAATCATGCAGCGCCAGACAGATGGCGCGGGGGGAGTGGCTTTACACTGCGGTAGCCATGGTGACGGGCGGCGGGCTATCAAGTCGGAGTGTTGACACAGCCAGGGGGCATCGCGGTGACAGCAGCGCTGCCTCGGGCCGTGTTGGATGGCGACAAGTGGGAGGAATTATTAGTTAGGTAATCGCGTCTAATTGTTGTATTGCAATGCCATTCATGCGGACGATGTCCACAAGAAGGGGGTTAACCGTCAACACGTGATGCGGTTTTTATTCTGTAATAACTAATCCTTGTTTGCGAAAAGGGTTTAGCTTAAAAAACGGTAACATACCTAATACTTTGGCGCTAACTTTGGCCATTTAAGTAATAGACCAACCAATCAACGTATTGGTATACTCGACCAATCACAGCACACGAAACTCCATTTATTTATTTATTTATTTATTTATTTATTTATTTATTTATTTATTTATTTATTTATTTATTTATTTATTTTATTCCATTGATCTTACATGAGCAATGAAGCTTTAAGATGTAGAACAAGTCAAAATTTTACAATATTACAATTACAATTTTTACAAATTTTTACAGTTTTACAATTTAGTAATTTTGTACAATTTTTACAATTTCGTGCAATTTTTTACAATATTTTGGCGAGATGTAGTGAGATGAGGTGAGGTCCGAGGATTCGCCAAAATATTACCCGAATTTGCCTTTTGGTTGGGGAAAACCTCTGAAAACCCAACCGGGTAATCAAAACAAAGGGTGGTAATCAAATCAAAGGGGTTGATGACGAGGACTGGCCATAGACCGTCCGGCTTCAGTCCCATGGCTGTGGAAAACCTCGGAAGAAACCAAAGACCAAAGGGGGATCCAATCCAAACCCGAACGCAGCTCCGGATCAGCAGCCCAGCGAGTCTGCCGACTGAGCTACATCGATGGCTCTACTAAAAGTATTGTCGTCAATATATAAAAATCTAAATACGGTAGGGTAAAGTTGCCTAATTTCGTGATACCCCTAATTCAGTGATAGGTTTTTTTTTTTTTTTCACTGAATGTCATGGGATTGCGTATCTTGCTAAGAAGTTCACCAGTGCCTCAAAAGTAGGCGAAAGATGCACTATTTCGAGAAAGATGTCTGGCGCTATTGTCGAACGGCAAAGCTATGACTGACATTCAATTTTTAAAAAGTATCACGGGGGGGGGGGCAAGTCGCAATATAGCGAACGTAGAAGCTCCGCCCACGACCCCTTCCACCTTTCCCCTACTAGCTCATCAGACACTCTACGTGATAGGCTAGTGTTGTGTCGAATGCACATTTCATGTGGGTGGGGATAACTTCCCCTACTGGCGTTCGCTATATTACGATTTATCCGTGAAATATGAACCAGCAAGCTTAGAATAATCTATTTTAGTACAAAATATAAACATGTGTATCGATAGTGGTAAAAATATAGCGACTTTAACTCTGCTTCTTAGCGATTTTTGTTAACTGTCGTTGCCGTTATTGTATAACCAATAGACTAATGCTTATATGTAAATTTCTTTAGTTGATTTTGTAAAGTTCGTCAAACTTTACAAATGAAGAGTTCGCGGGAAAAACGATTAATGTTACAGTTTTGTTAAGGTTGATGTCATTATCTAATTCAATGGATCACTACGAAATTTAATGTTGTTCTTATGAAAAATGGTAAAAAGGAGAATTATCACCACGAATACAGTAATCCTTTCCTTTATTTTCTAATATAGAAACAGCACTACATCTTGCAGTTATAGACTCAATTAGATCATTATCTAATCCAGCTATGGGGACTATAAGCAAAGTAGGGAGGGAACGTTCCTACCCACCCCACATTCGTTTGATTGACAGGCGAGGGGTAAAGCAGTTGTTTTGCTAAGTCAAGTGCAGTGGTGGATTCGACACACCTTGCGCATCAGTAATATCTCCGCTCTTATTTCTTGTTTCAAAATCTTTACAGTATTTTGTTTATATGAAGTACACGTATCATACAATAATTATGACGGCCACCTACTGTCATTAGGCAAATTATATATTTTTCAATTGTATAACTACTCCTTTATCATGTGCACGAAAAATTCTTGAACTGCCTTGTGATCGACATAATAAAGTATTTCTTTTTTAAAAACAATAAAGAAAAAAGCAAAGCTCCATTGTCATTTAACTGCACAATATATTAAAAGATACAATGCTCAACATAATAAATTGTTTCTTTTTAAAACTAATAAAGTAACTAAGCTCCATTGTCATTTAACTGGAAAACATATTAAACACAATATAGTGATCAACAAAATCAATTGTTTCTTTTATAAATACTAAAGAAAGTAAAACTAAGCTCCACTGTCATTTAACTTTAAAACATATTAAACAAAATACATGAGATATGAATGAAACGAAATACTACTGTAGGCCTATACTGCTGGTTTTCATTTTGTTGTTGTTGATTGCCCTCGACTAAAAAGGATATATTTGGCTCTAAAATAGAACAACTCAACCGTAATACTGAAACTAAATGCATGTCTGTGATCCTAGACCTGGAGATAATTTTGGTCATATTCATTTTGAGAAGAAAAACAGCTCACAACAGTAAGTTGAGCCAAACATAGATACCATACGCATTGCAAATATGCGCTGATTAGGGAATTGCTCCTCTGGTAGGTAATCCATTTTTCCTAAACACTTCAGTGGCGTGCTCTTTTGCATCTCTATAGTGTCTCTGATGCTTGGGTAACATCAAATACAAATGGATTATTGAACAGACACATCTCCATGTCCATTGCAGTTCTTGTGAAAATCTTTCTTGGAAAGAGAACGCATCAAGTAGGCCTAATATGCACTCAAAGTTTTAAATAAGTTCAGTTCCAGATACTACTTAATAAAATAACAAGTATCTAAATCCTGAAAATACCATAAACATACCTTGTTTTCTATCTTTTCACAAATATTACGAAAATAGCTTTTAAAATTGTAAATAAATACTTGTAAGATCACCGAAGTCCGCTTCATGCTTCCGATTAAAGTGGCGTTTAATATTGAAGCGTTTTAGATGCGCAATTTTAAACCTACATATTAAGCAACAGACTTTCTTCTTTTTGTAAGTAACAAAAAATTCTTTCTGCCGCTCTTCCTGAAATTGACGTCCCGAGATCGAAGCCATACCCGCCACTGAATGAAGCGTGTCTAGAGAAGCACCAGGCGGAGGAGAGGGTCGGTGGAGTGGGGTAAGGCGGCTTTGAGTGCAGTGGCCCTTCGGAGCCATTTTTCCCCATGGTTGATCTAATCCTTAACAGAAATGTGACATTCATCGTTTTTCCCGCGAACTCTTCAAATTAATAAGCTAGCATTGTCAAACACGGTTTACAAGCATTTGTAATCTTTTACGTGTTATTTGTAAATTGTTAATTTGTAATTTGTTAGCATTGTGAAATGGGCTGCAGGACTTACTTAATGCTCTTGTCACGCAGCTTTAAGAATGCAAGTAGAAGTGCTATAAAATAGCAATAAGAGCTTCAATCTGTGTGCTGGGAAGTGCCGCATATAGACTACGTAGTCTTCTGTGATTCAGAGTGGGAACATATAAGAAAAGCCTTTCGCAGTCAAAGCTTCCTCCCCGCCGCTGCTTGGTGGATGTTCCGCAAGTTAGGAAAATTGCCTACTTTGTTCCGCGCGCCGAGGGTCCTTCAGCCGCGCAAGGCTGGGGTGCATTCTTGTGCAGCACTCAACATCACCAATAGGCCCATGTCGTTCGCTGAAGTGACAGCATTGTGGTCCTCCGCAAACGCCTACGACAGTTTGAGCTGCTTTCCTGTCTCCCATTGCTTTCCTTTTCTTTTGTACTTCTCTTTATTTTTCTGCTGTTTTTTCATTCTCTCTTCCTCTACTTTCTGACGTAGAACTACGTCTTTTTTTCGGCACGATAAGTTGCCAACCGCTCGGTACCGATGTCCAAAAAAGTGTTATTTATGTAGGATAAATCGCAATATAGCGAACGCCAGTAGGAGAAGTTATCCCCACCCACATGAAATGTGCATTCGACACAACACTCGCCTATCACGTAGAGTGTCTGGTGAGCTAGTAGGGGGAAAAGTGGAAGGGGTCGTGGGCGGAGCTTCTACGTTCGCTATATTGCGATTTGCCCTTTATGTATTCTAATTACAGTGTCAATGAACACAAAGTGTTCTAGACTCAGTCAAAAAAAAAAAAAAAAAAAAAAAAAAGAAATTATAAAAATAGATCTACTAAAAATTAAAATTCACAAATTTATAATATGACTTTTACAACTCCCTTATTCGCTGATGATCAGATTGTTATGGCTGCATCAGGAGACAGTCTTCAAACATAAATTATAAATGACAGCATCAAAATTAATCTATTTCGTTTATATGACGTCATTCTATTTTTCGCCCAATGAAGTGTAACTTAATGAAATTTTGAATTCCAACCAATTACAGTCAGACATCGCGATAATTTTTGCAGCTAGATTTATCGCTATCAATTTATCGCATGGCCGTTCTTTTGTTTAGTCAGTGTCGCCAACTATTACCCCGTAAATCGATGAGCATGAATCCATTAAGATACATATTCATATTTCGTGAAGTATTTTGACGTGAATATATATTTGAAATTAGACCGATACTTACCTGAAGTATTTTGACGTCAATAAGTTTTTAAAATCAGACCGATTCGTAAAGTATTTTGACGTGAATATGTCTTTAAAATCAGGCCGATCCGTGATGTAATTTCACATGTATAGGCCTGTATCTTTAAAATCAGAACGATACATGAAGCATTTTGAAGCCAATACGTTTTTAAAATCAGATCGATTCGTAAAGTATTTTGACGTGAATATGTATTTAAAATGAGATCGATCCGTGATGTATTTTCACATGAATATATCTTTAAAATCAGACCGATACATGAAGTATTTTGAAGTCAATATGTTTTTTAAAATCAGATCGATTCGTAAAGTACCTATTTTGACGTGAATATGTATTTAAAATGAGATCGATCCGTGATGTATTTTCACATGAATATATCTTAATCAGACCGATACGTGAAGTATTTACACGTGAATATGTATTTAAAATCAGACCGATACGTGAAGTAATTTCAAATGAATATCTATTGAAAATCAGACCAATACGTGAAGTATTTTCAAGTGAATATGTGTTTAAAATCAGATCGATCCGTGATGTATTTTCACATGAATATATCTTTAAAATCAGATCGATAAGTGAAGTATTTTCACGTGAATATGTATTTAAAATCAGACCGATACGTGAAGTATTTTCAAGTGAATATCTATTGAAAATCAGACCAATACGTGAAGTATTTTCAAGTGAATATGTATTTAAAATCAGACCGTTACGTGAAGTAATAATAATAATAATAATAATAATAATAATAATAATCATCATCATCATCATCATCAGTCATATCAAAGGTTAGGCCCCCAGGACCTGTTCCGAGACTCATAATTCATCGGTCCATCTCTCAACATCTCTCCATGCTCTTAGTCTGTAAGTAAGAGCTTTTCAGGCAGTCTGTCTGCGACCATTATCCCTACATGAACTCTCCATTGTCTTTCATAACTTGATAATTATATTCTCCACTACACTGCTGATTTCCCACTCATTTCTGATGGTCTCATTTGAAATATAATCTAAGAGAATACATTTGTTGGGCCTCTATAATTATGCTTTTTGTCTTTTTCTTTAATCGTCCAAGTTTCATACCCAAACACGAGCATTTGTTTTGTTATTGATTTATGTAATCTTAGTTGCAGAGGCTTTGACATAGGCTACATTTTCCAAAATGTCTTCTAATTACTCCATTCAGCCTGTTAAATTTATTGAATTTGTTTTGTATGTCTTGGTTTTAATTTAAATTTATAATATTCCCCAAATAATTGAACGAGCTGACTTGCTGTATGGTATTATTGTCCTAGCACTTTAGAATAGAAATTGATATATTCATTCCAAATACTAAACATGTCTGAAACAATCTAAGAAATTTAATATTTTCACTTAATAAGATATGCTTCTGAAACTTTTATCATCTAATAAACACTTATTTTTAAATATAAAAATGTGGGAAAAAATTTTCTGGGGATGTTTATGATTATCAGATTTTTAAATTATGAAGTGCATAGGAAACAAAAAATAAGTTTCAACATGCCCTATTAGTACATTACTTATGTCAGAAACATCTACTCAAATGAGTTTCTAAATTTTATTTGTTATTGTCCATATTATTTGACATAAGCTTAGCCGGTGAAGTTTTTTGTTACTTTTTTATTCAGATTAAATATAAAAAAATTATTATAGTCTAATTTACATAACAATTTTATGCTCATTTTTCAGTGAATGTTCTTAATTGAATACTTTAATAAAATATTGTAATAAGTCTTCACTGAGTGTATGGAGGTCTATAAAATGTAAATATGGGTATAAAAATTCATCACTCTATCTTTAGACCAGGCCTGCAGAACTCACAAGTAGGAGAAATATGAGGTCAGCCTCACTTCTATTGGGGATGATTGACTTCCGCGTAGAGTTGTTTACATTCTCTTGCCGCCAAAGGTCCATCAGTGGCGGCATGTAATTTTCAAAAAGGATTGTAATAAATTCATTGTATTTATAATGCGTTATCTCGTTTCAAGTTTTACAATTATGCTAGATTTCCAGTCGGTAGTTTCTTTGAGATTTCTTTTCACCTAACCTGCTTTAGATTTTCGAAAACTTTTCTCCTATCATCACCTACGGAAACATAAATTTATAGCATTTAAGTAATGAATCTTGAAAGTCACTATTAATTTCAATTCAAAATGAACACAACGAGTGACGTCCTTAATTTAACAGTATATAAATAATAATCAATATACAGTTCGTAATAATGAACTTACCCGAAAGTTTGTGCATTCCATAATTTTTAATATGGGCTTTGTTGAAATGTGGTTTAATATTGAAATGACGAGTGGAAATAAATTGGATGGGACACAGTAAACAAGCAATTCTTTCGTCTTCAACAACAAAATAATCATATTCCCATTTCCTTTGGAAGTAGTATTTCTTCACGGGTTTAGATTTTGCCATGTTCCAGTTCTCTTTAAACTGCAATACGCGTGTTTCTTTGTCTGTCTGTCTGTCTGTCTGTCTGTGTGTTTGTCTGTGTGTTTGTTTATTTGTTTATTTATTTATTTATTTGTTTAGCCTATTTATTTATTTATTTATTTGGCTGGAGTGCGTTACAATGTTGAATGACAGCATTGACATCCGGTCATATAGCTATCACTCACTTATCAACGTACAATTTATTTATCGTCCTATTACTAGTAAAACCGGTTAAGACCAGTAATACAAGTTTTGTAAAAACAGGAATTAAAACTTTATTAATGCACGAACAATCATAATAAATTCTTCAAATAAAGTAATTGGTTTGTTGCCTGCAAGCAATATTTCGGATTTATTTCATTTTAGTAGAATACAGAGCACGAAAAGACAAGTCGGGGACTGTACTTAACTTATTTTACACAAAAAGTGGATTTAATCTGCTTTACTAGTAATAGGACGATATATACATAGGCAGACCTTCTTACATTATATGCACACATACATTTTAAAATTCATTTTACATCTTTTAATTTATTTATTTCCCTCATTCATTTTTCTCTTACTTTCTAAAGATATGGCCCTAAGGATTTTATTATCTGTTCATTGTAATTCTTGATAGCGTATTGTATACCTGCCGCCGCGAGAATGAATGTCGATGCAGCCGAGGGTAACTAGAATGCCATGACCGCACTGGTAGAAAAGGTGGGTGGGATAAGAAAGGGGAGTAAAGCAGTCGCTCTGAGGAGCTACAGTTCTGTAGGTCTGCTTTAGACTAATGGTTTTTGAGAAAATTATGTCTGTTAGATGTTGAAATACGTTTTGTTTTGTCTCATGGTCTCATGGTCTCGGACTTTGTGATAACATCTTCAGATACATTAGGCCTATTTATGACCAGTTAAAATCAACGGGATTCATAGGCCTATTTTACAATATTGAGAAAATTCTTAGAGAAATACTGACGGATTCAATTCAAATTTTGCAACTTAATCTCCATTTCATAGCAGTAGTGGTCTTGTAGAGAAATAAAGAATGCGAGAAATGTGGGTGAGGTCACACGCCCCTTGGCAAAGTCCCCGTGTTCTGCAATTAATTTAAATCAAGAGTAAGCCGGGACAGTCGCTATGGGCGACCCATCCACCGGATTGCGAAACGGAGAGCGGGACTTGAATCAACAATAATTATTAAATTAGTTACAGCAAATATCTCTAACCCTCTGCTTCTATTAGAAACTCTTGCCTCTTCTCCTATTGGCCCGCCCACCCTCGACGTAATGATATTGTGTTGGCGTGTCTCAGCCTCCCACCGACTCGCTGCAACAGCGTCCTATCTCCAGTTCGGCTTGGCTTCTGCTTACTTCCATGAGTAATCTTACAGTTAATGCAATTCTCAAGTAAGCTGAGTTTAACAATTAGTTATTAAATTTTAATGTTTGTAACTTTGCTTTTAAACGCGAATGGATGAATAAATGAATGAATAAGTGACTGAGTGAATAGAACCAAGCCTACTTTTCCTTTCTTCTAAATATAATAATAATAATAATAATAATAATAATAATAATAATAATAATAACGGATGACGTGAATATGTTAGGAGAAAATCCACAAACGATTAGGAAAACACGGGAATTTTACTGTAAGCAAGTAAAGCGATCGGTTTGGAAGTAAATCCCGAAAAGACAAAGTATATGATTATGTCTCGTGACCAGAATATTGTACGAAATGGAAATATAAAAATTGGAGATTTATCCTTCGAAGAGATGGAAAAATTCAAATATCTTGGAGCAACAGTAACAAATATAAATGACACTCGGGAGGAAATTAAACCCAGAATAAATATGGGAAATGCGTGTTATTAGACTATTCGGTTGAGAAGTTTTTACCATCCAGTCTGCTGTCAAAAAATCTGAAAGTTAGAATTTATAAAACAGTTATATTACCGGTTGTTCTGTATGGTTGTGAAACTTGGAGTCTCACTCTGAGAGAGGAACATAGGTTAAGGGTGTTTGAGAATAAGGTGCTTAGGAAAATATTTGGGGCTAAGAGGGATGAAGTTACAGGAGAATGGAGAAAGTTACACAACGCAGAACTGCACGATATTGTATTCTTCACCTGACATAATTAGGAACATAAAATCCAGACGTTTGAGATGGGCAGGGCATGTAGCACGTATGGGTGAATCCAGAAATGCATTTAGAGTGTTAGTTGGGAGACCGGAGGAAAAGACCTTTAGGGAGGCCGAGACGTAGATGGGAAGATAATATTAAAATGGATTTGAGGGAGGTGGGATATGATGATAGAGAGGATTAATCTTGCACAGGACAGGGACCGATGGCGGGCTTATATGAGGGCGGCAATGAACCTTCGGGTTCCTTAAAAGCCATTTATAAGTAAGTAATAATAATAATAATAATAATAATAATAATAATAATAATACTTACTGGCTTTTAGGAACCCGGAGGTTCATTGCCGCCCTCACATAAGCCCGCCATTCTTCCCTATACTGAGCAAGATTAATCCTTTCTCTGTCATCATATCCCACCTCCCTCAAATCATTTTAATAATATCTTCCCATCTACGTCTCGGCCTCCCTAAAGGTCTTTTTCCCTCCGGCCTCCCAACTAACACACTATATGCATTTCTAGATTCGCCCATACGTGCTACATGCCCTGCCCATCTCAAACGTCTGGATTTAATGTTCCTAATTATGTCAGGTGAAGAATACAATGCATGCAGTTCTATGTTGTGTAACTTTCTCCATTCTCCTGTAACTTCATCCCTCTTAGCCCCAAATATTTTCCTAAGCACCTTATTCTCAAATACCCTTAACCTATGTTCCTCTCTCAAAGTGAGAGTCCAAGTTTCACAACCATAAAGAACAACCGGTAATATAACTGTTTTATAAATTCTAACTTTCAGATTTTTTGACAGCAGACTGGATGATAAAAGCTTCTGAACCGAATAATAACAGGCATTTCCCATATTTATTCTGTGTTTAATTTCCTCCCGAGTCAGTTATCATTTATATTTGTTACTGTTGCTCCAAAATATTTGAACTTCTCCACCTCTTCGAAAGATAAATTTTCTAATTTTTATATTTCCATTTCTTACAATATTCTTGTCACGAGACATAATCAAATACTTTATGTTTTCGGGATTTACTTCCAAACCTATCTCTTTACTTGCTTCCAGTAAAATTCCCGTGTTTTCTCTAATCATTTGTGGATTTTATCCTAACATATTCACGTCATCCGTATAGACAAGCAGCTGTTGTAACCCGTTCAATTCCAAACCCTCTCTGTTATCCTGGACTTTCCTAATGGCATACTCTAGAGCAAAGTTTAAAAGTTATAATAATAATAATAATAATAATAATAATAATAATAATAATAATAATAATAATAATAATAATCCGTGGCGCTACAGCCCGTGAAGCGCCCAGACCGACCAGCCGGCTGCTGGCCTCACGCTCACATGTCGAAGCAGAGGTGGACGATCATCCAACCATAATCGAGGTATCGTGTGGTTAGCACGAGGATCCTCCCAGCAGTTATAGCTGGCTTTCACAACCGGATTATGCTACCCATCGTAGCTCCCAAACTGCATCACGATGCTGGGTGGACATCGGTCTCATACACTGGTCGAAATTTCATGAGAAAATTTCTTCCCCCATCAGCGAGCATTCCGTAAGGCGAGTCCTAGGCAGGATGCCTTAGACCACGACGCCACGGCGCGGGACTCTTCTAAATATAACAAACCTATTAATCAGTGGGTTGTCAAAGGTGTGTTATTTGGAACGAGGGGTTCCCTTCCACAGTCTACCTACCAACTATTAGTGAAATTAAAATTCAAAATCTTTAAAATACAAAACATCCTATTACAAATTTTTAGGGATTCTTTACACATTACCCAGTATCATTTATATTTTCAAGAGAGGTAATTTTGTCAATATGACAGTTTGGCATCAACGATTATTCTAAACTTAGTTTTTTTAATAACTTAGGACTTAAAGAAACATAACTATTTTATATTCAAGATCACGCTCACTGGAGGACTGATGATTTCACAAATCTTTCTCTCTTCTGTTAAATTGCTCTTCATTTGTCTTCATAAATAATTAAAGAGGACAACCAACATTGACGCATTTTCATCTGTTGTGGTTTAAACTGAACCTAGGCTAAAATAGTCCTATTGTTAGCAAAGCGAAGCTCAGTTTTAATATTGCATCAAAGTTAAATTGGTTTAATTTTACGGAAGTTTAATTAATTTTGGAGAATGTGGGCCCTATATTTATATCTAAGTGATATACAAGGTGGAAGTGAAATAACCTGCAGCTTGAAAGAGACAATAGGGTACATGTAAGTGAATAGAAAACCTATATTACATTGTGTGATTAAATGGCCGGTTAATTATAAAATTAAGTTTGAAGTTTCAGCAGTCCGGCAACATCGTCGCTAATACACTAGTCGTGATACAGGTGTAAGAGGTCAACGAACTTGGTCAGTCTCCGTACGTAAGCTTCTCTCTGCCAGGACGTTGCCACTTGCTTACTTCGTGAAATGGCTTGAATTTAGAGGTTTTTGAAATTAAATTTACACGAAAACCATGCACGCTATTGCAATAAGTCATAGGCAGGGTTCGAGACTTCGGACCCGATAGAAATCCGCATAACGGCGTACTGAGTATAGTGATAAAGCGTACAGTGGGTGGGTACTGTAGAATGAATGCCGACTAATACGCAAAGGAAAACGCTCTGGATTTGAATCTGCTGATGAATAATTTGGTTTTCATACAAACTGTGTCTGAAACTATTACACGGTTAGAAAAGTCAGAGCAAGAGATGCCAGAAGCCCTCAGATTAGTTGAGGAAATGACAGAGAATTAATGGAGACACCAAGTACACCGGTTACTGAACGTGTAAAGTAGAAATGGAAATCAATTTTATGTAAAAATAACGGATATGGATCACTGTGTAATATAAACAGCAAATTAGTGGTCATAGAGTCACCAGAGAACAAAGGACTGTCTCTTAGAGACTGCAATGATGTTAGGTTTCTTCGTTTTGCTCCTATCACGTCATGCGATGTAGAGTGCAGCTTTTCACAATACAAACTATGTTTGGCAGATAATCGAAAAATATTTACGTTTGAGACACTGAAAATGTATCTTGTAGTACATTGCAATTCGGTACTGTAACTGTACTTCCTAAAGATGACCAATATGATAAATGAAGAAATTAAAATTGCTACATGTTTATTTCCACCATTAACACTGTGTATAATTAAACACAAATGCTTATAAAAGACAGGAGAATAAATGCTTTTCACATTCTTTTGACATTGTCATTGTGTAATGTATATTAACTTTCAGAATGTACTTGTGTGTGTTTCCATACTACCGTACTCTACTCCTAATAGCAACGTTGTTACCTCAACACATCTCTACCTTTCACTACCTGCAGCGAGTCAACAACCTATAGGTTAGTACATGCACAGTAAACTTATTGTATCGGGTCCCAAGTCTCGAAGCCTGGTCATAGGGATAAATTATTCTTTATTAGATATCCTATCGATGTGGACAAAAATCACGATCCTACTCGCAATAGTTACCCAAAAAGAGATTGTTAAACATTTGGGGAAAATATTTTTTTTATTAAAAAACTATTAACTTTTCACCAATATGATGCCATAGATTTTTTGTTACATAAGTTGTTGTTGATCAATGCTAAGGATCTTGGATTTCTTCCATTCCTAATAGCATTTGGTGAGCTGCGATGGTAAATCAACATCTGTTTTCTTTATTGCTGGGCATTGTAGCAAATGTAGGGACATATGGCGGGCTTATGTGAGGGCGGCAATGAACCTTCGGGTTCCTTAAAAGCCAGTAAGTAAGTATTCGCTCTGGAAATCTACAAGGCTATTTCACTTCCACGCTGTATGTAGGTAGGGTCTAAGTTATATTGTTTAGATTTTCTTCTCTGCTTTATTTTTATAAAAAACATAATAATATTAATAAATCCGATTAGAACAGCTCGAAAGTGGTTTCTATTGAATCTGCGTGTAACAATTTTATGAACAACCTTTTATTTTGTTTGAAATGAATCTTAAGGGAACCTAGTGAACTATTTGATGGAACTCAGTTCAGTGTCGCGCGTTCAGAAGCATGCTGGCCGTGGCTGCAATAGTGCTCAACGCGCAGATGCCAAGACGCTGGCCGGAGATATAGGCTACGTATAGCCTACTTAAAATCAATGAAAGATCACACTACTTGTGTTATTAACCTGGCCTTCAGGGTCGTCTGGACATAGTTCACAGAAACGAACAACTAGTCTATCGTACAGTAAGGACGCTTAACTGATAAGAGAACCGAAATTTACACAAACATTAGTTTGTGACATTTATCTCTAGTAATCTCAAACTTCGAGTGACATTTATTAGGAATTCACATTTCGTGAATAAAATAAAAATGTAAATAATATATTCCTAAAAAATTCGCTCACAAAATGTTAATCATTGTATATTTATGAATACTTAACCTATTCAGACATTGTGAAGTCGAAACAGATGAATAACGATTACTGCAATAAAGAAATTGAATGTTATTCAGTAATGCCAATTGAGAAAAGCGAAATAAAGGTTTAAAAATGTTAATTACATGTACTGCGCTTTTCTCTTGTTATTATAACAGAAATAAGTTTTCATTATCTGCTGAAATCATAATTTAATTTAAACATTTTATAGTATGATTACAAATAACCTGATTAATACATTCAGTGAAGAAGTTTTTCTAGAAAAGATTATTTACATTAGTTTTGAAGACGTTAATTTTCATACCATTGTCTTCTAACCATTTTGCAACTGAGTTAATTATTACGAAGGAGTGTTATCTTCTTTAGATATAATGGACATGGAATTAGATGATGAAGTTGTAGATGTGGAAGTAGGTTTTCGCACTTTATTTAGTAAGCCTACAATGGATTCATGCTCATCGATTTAGTTGGTGACACTGACTACACAAAAGATCGACCATGCGATAAATTGATAGTGATAAATCGAGCTGCAGAAATTTTCGCAATGTATGATTGTGATTCGTTGGAATTCAAAATTCCGTTACACTTCATTGACCGAAAATGGAATGACGTCATATAAACAAAATAGTCATCATAATTTACGATGTACTAAATTAGATAATATCATAGGGCATCATGCCAGAAGGATGTATTAACAAAACTGCAACTTCACATTAGAGACATAATTTTTCCTATCCTTATACAGCCTACACCAAGGTACGTTAATTCTTTGATCCTTCCTCATACGCGCATGAAGTTACGAACGCACGGACCACTGTGTTGTGTAGATCGAGGGGAATGGGAGATGGAGAGTGCAGTTACTTTTTGCCTCGTAATGTAAATATTCAGTCACAGTATGACACAAAATAATTGTTCACGTTTACAAATATAATATATAGTGCATTTCTAGTACAGAAAATAATAGCCTAACATTTCACGTTTCATTTTACATTATATTATATATGTTTTAACAACATAAAATCATTTATGTAGTGTAAGAGAAGAAAAGGGAAAATATACAGTACATAAAATACCATGATAACGCACTGCAATCAAATAAAAAAAAGAAATAAACGAATAAATAAATAAACATAAAATAGGCTACATTTCTTCACAATTCATTGCACCGAATTACAACGCACATTTGCATTGTATCAAAACAAAAGCATCTCCTAATTTTACTCAAACTAAGTTTCTTCAAGGAGCGTTTTGAAATTTTTATTTTTGATCTTGCTGAAAAAGATGTTGATTTTCTATGTGAAATTTTGATGTTGAAGCCCTGTTTTGACTGTGTAATTTAATATTTTCCGTATACTTTTTGCTATTACAGCCTTTTTTCAAAGAATCGAGTTCGTCCTTATATCTTTTTTTGCATTACTTGCATAATGCAGTTTTTTTAATAAATGTTGTCAAACATCTAATATTGTAAACTTTAGTAATTATTCAAATATTACAATTAGAAAAAAATTGTAAGGATATTTTTTGTTCCTTATCACAGGAATAATCATCAGTTAAAATAATGACACTTATACCCCTTACACCCTGTATAATCCTGTGGACCTGCGCTTCATCCTCAGTGTAGCTAATCGATTTATAATTTTGTGTTGAGCACAGGTAGCACAGGGGTTTTCTCCGGGAGTTCCGGTTCCCCACTGGCATCCCAACAAATCTCCATCCTTTCATCCCATTGCGAGTGTAGAGTAAACCAGTCTCCTATGGCTCACTCTGTGATAAATTGATCTACACAACTGGCTTCATATGGGTAAATGACGAAAGTCATGTACCCGTCATTAGTGTAAAAAAAAAAAAAAAAAAAGAGAATAACGAAAATAATTGTGTAAGCACGCTCTTCCTAATTTTATCTTCCCTGGATGTTTCCACTGCCCATCGATAAAAGTGCATTTCCATTTATAATTTATAAACAAATAAGCAATTTTAGATTTAAAGAACCACCGGCGTAACTCACAAGGAGAGGACACGCTCTGTATATCACCGAATGGAATAAGATTGTGTGAGATGAAAGTACAAGACGTACTGTTTAAAGTCATACCTGATATGAGTGGGCAATGACCCCTCGTTTTGAAAATATTGGCTATTGTTTGTGGCATACTTCCATTAGGTGCTCAATAGGGAAGCTTTAGACTGTATAACAGCGTAGCCCATAGGTTGGATGCTGAGTTGTTATCCAGGCAACCTGAGTTCGAATCTTAACTGGTCCTATTTTTTTTCTTTTAATAATGATTAATATTGTGATCACAGTAATCTATTTAGATATATCATATTTCTCAATGTATTGAACGCTTCATCATGTTTTAAACAAATTATAATTAGCTAGCATTGTATTGTAAAGGATAAATAATGAAATAATGCTCATGTAGGCAGGTAAGATGTGTCACTGATGTCTGTTCTGTTTCTGTAGCAGCTATTTCACTTCATTGTGTCCCGATTCATTGTGATAAATGTCATAAAAACACACAAAACATACATAGCCTATTTCCTGCACCATGCACAGCAAATGAAAGAAGATTGTCCACAGTCACACACATTTTTCCGCACTTCTGCTGCGAAACAGATATCCTTCACATTCACAAACACTTCTCCCTCGTTTATTAATTTTGATGCATACCACGCATATTTCAACATGGCTTTGAATATAGGAGCTGACAACTGAAAGTGAATAACAAAAATTAAAAAAAAAAATTAATAATAATAAATAATAATAATAATAATAATAATAATAATAATAATAATAATAATAATAATAATATCAAGCTTTAAAAAATGAGAAGACATTAGGAATCAAACTCAAGTTGCCTGGATAACAGCTTAGCATCCAACCATATGAGCTACGCCGTTACACAGTCTAATGTTTTCCTGTTATAGTCGGACCATCGGATCTGTGCCCCCGTAAGATATGCGAACTGAACCCTAATTCCTACTCAGCCTCGGTAATTCATTTCTCTCCCTGCATTCCTATCTCTCTCTTTTCTACGTCTCTCCCTTTCTCTCCCCCACTACTCACAATTTTGAGCCTTCTTGCAGGACAGTTTATTTGCACTTGCAGTCCAGTGTTGTCAACTCAACATGAACACTGTAGCACGGAGTGGCGAAAATAAATATTATTAAGCAAGGTTCATTGCCGCCCTCACATAAGCCCGCCATCGGTCCCTATCCTGTGCAAGATTAATCCAGTCTCTATCATCATAACCCACTTCCCTCAAATCTATTTTAATAATATCCTCCCATCTACGTCTCGGCCTCCCTAAAGGTCTTTTTCCCTCCGGCCTCCCAACTAACACTCTATATGCATTCCTGGATTGGTCCATACGTGCTACATGTCCTGCCCATCTCAAACATCTGGATTTAATATTCCTAATTATGTCAGGTGAAGAATAATACAATGCGTGCAGTTCTGCGTTGTGTAACTTTCTCCATTCTTGTGTAATTTCATCCCTCTTAGTCCCAAATATTTTCCTAAGAACCTTATTCTCAAACACCCTTAATCTCTGTTCCTCTCTCAAAGTGAGAGTCCAAGTTTCACAATCATACAGAAAAACCGGTAATATAACTGTTTTATAAATTATAACTTTAAGATTTTTTGACAGCAGACTAGATGACAAAAAAACTTCACAACCGAATAATAACACGCATTTCCCATATTTATTCTGCGTTTAATTTCCTCCCGAGTGTCATTTATATTTGTTACTGTTGCTTCAAGATATTTGAATTTTTCCACCTCTTCGAAGGATAGACTAAATCTCCAATTCTTACATTTCCATTTCGTACAATATTCTGGTCACGAGACATAATCATATATTTTATCTTTTTGGGATTTACTTCGAAACCTATCCAAACGTAGTTGATACAGCGTCGTTAATAACCAATTAAAAAAAAACTGAAGAACAACACAACCAGTAGAATGGGAGAAATATCAACAGGAAGTTTGTCTGTATTCCTTGAGTATGGGAAATTGAAAATGAGTAATGCAGGTTTTGAATGGGGCCCTAGCACACAAGTCAAGCCTTAAGCCCCAGTGTACAGGAGATAGGACTGTCTCGCTCTGCGGTGAAGAAACAAAAACTTGCCCCTCCCTTGCTCCGTCGCCCTATCTTAACTACTTCCCTTACCCCGCTCTCTTAGGCGGTAACCATGGTAACTCGTAACAAAAACCTCGTCGTCGTAGCGGGTGGGATGGAGTGAGTTACTACGCTGAGAGAATCTTTTCTTGCGGCAAATTTGCATGATCCCACTCCAACACACACACTTGCACCCCCCCCCGTCTCCGCCCCCGCGCTCATGTTCATGTTCTCAACAGTTTTCGTTAATAATCTCTCTAAATGAGAGCAAGTAATTAGACTAGGCTGTTAATTACAGTTTGGGGGATTGTTTTAAAGACTAAAGTGTTTAGTTAAATTCACCATTTACAAGCGAAAGTGTAGAGGGTGGTTTGGTAGAAAGTGGAGAGAGTTTGGGGGGTGTAGAGGGGATATTCGAGAGTTTTAGTTCTGAAGACAGTTTGAGGTAGAAAACTTGAAGGAAGACTAGACTCCGAAATTAGTATTGGCTTGTCTCTCTGTTTCGTTTTCTAAGCCCACGAGGCGTTGCACATCAAACGTTCTTCGCAGCTCAGAGATTCTGTAACATGCTACACATTTACTTGAAGTAGACGTAAATATTTATTTACTTCAAATACAGGATGTAAGGGGTATAAGTGCCATTATTTTTTACTGATGATTATTCATGTTATACTTACTTACTTACTTACTTACTTACTTACTTACCGACTTTTAAGGAACCCGGAGGTTCATTGCCGCCCTCACATAAGCCCGCCATTGGTCCCTATCCTGAGCAAGATCAATCCAGTCTCTATCATCATATCCCACCTCCCTCAAATCCATCTTAATATTATCTTCCCATCTACGTCTCGGCCTTCCTAAAGGGCTTTTTCGCTCCGGCCTCCCAACTAACACTCTATATGCATTTCTGAATTCGCCCATACGTGCTACATGCCCTGCCCATCTCAAACGTCTGGATTTAATGTTTCTAATTATGTCAGGTGAAGAATACAATGCGTGCAGTTCTGTGTTGTGTAACTTTCTCCATTCTCCTGTAACTTCATCCCTCTTAGCCCCAAATATTTTCCTAAGCACTTTATTCTCAAACACCCTTAATCTCTGTTCCTCTCTCAAAGTGAACAGAACAACCGGTAATATAACTGTTTTATAAATTCTAACTTTCAGATTTTTCGACAGCAGACTGGATGATAAAATTTCTCAACCGAATAATAACAGGCATTTCCCATATTTATTCTGTGACAATGACTATCAGTGTTTTGGGGGATTTTACGACGCGGTATCAACATCTAGGTTATTTAGCGTCTGAATGAAATGAAGGTGATAATGCCGGTGAAATGAGTCCGGGGTCCAGCACCGAAAGTTACCCAGCATTTGCTCGTATTGGGTTGAGGGAAAACCCCGAAAAAAACCTCAATCAGGTAACTTGCCCCGACCGGGATTCGAACCCGGGCCACCTGGTTTCGCGGCCAGACTCGCTGACCGTTACTCCACGGGTATGGACACTATTAGTGTTAAAGCCATATAACTCTGAATGTACATTATATATGTCTTAAGCTATCCATTGATAGTCTTGGTTCATTTTCGACAAGAAAGTGACATCCATCATTCTTGCAGTGGACTCTTCAGATGCTCTGTTTCAATGCAGGGGCGGAGGAGGACAACTGTTGTTTACATAAAACGAGCAGCAAATGCAAACTTTCAATATCATTAATAGAACATTATGGTAAATTACCATTTTATTTAACAAAATTTGCTCCATTTTTATTGTGCATCTAAAAAATAAACAATAATGGTTTACTGCACAAGATCACAAGAACTTTTTTTCTAATACGAAATTTTAATCTCTCCCGCTTCCGTAAAGCAGTAATATTTTTAAACACTTTTCTGCTTGTGTGATTTTCGAAACGGGGTAAGAGTTCGCCGATTAGGTAACTTTCTTTACGGCAAACGTTGACAGTACATTCTTCTTGTCGCACTTGAATTACGACGACTTTCTCCATAAATTAATAACATATCGTGATATTCTTAAACTGTGAAATGACATTGTAAGTTGTTTATCGAATACCTGTACTGAACTGCCATCCGCTCGGCAGGGGACCTGTGGACAGGGAGCTTGAACTCAGCTGAGCTGTACGTTTGTGCAGAGTACGTCAGTTGCATGAATCCTGCTGAACATGTTGCCACGTCTCTCACGCCAGAATATTAACAAATTTAAGCGAATAGTATTATTTAATTTCACGAAAACGTAGGCCTAATAGAAGACACAAATAGCCTATATAACTCTTTGCTAGATATACCTATCTACTGATGTGATTGTTTTTGTAATTTTACTCACGATATAACTCAAATAAAATAAGGAAAGAAATATTTTTCTATGAAAACTATAAAGTTTTGACTGTATGTTGTATGAACATTTTTTGATCCTGTAGACCGTCCCCGAAGACTGTGAAAAGCACGGAACTTAGCCTATACCCCTTACATCGTGTATAGTTTTACAAAATCATAGACTATTAAAGGTATAGGACAGCCGTGCTCAGTTTTGTAGTTACGCCTTTCACAAAGTTTGCGATAACCCGCCAAGCATAGTGACGTATTATGACGTAGACTACGATCATTTAGCAGCATCTGTATTTAACCAGTGACAGCTGATGGAAACCAAAGACAAATAATAATGAGCGGCAGCCATAATCTAAGTTCCCTTCGGAAAACTTCGTGTGCTTTCGTGAATGTGTTATCCAGCGGGAGACTTCCAATAATTTGTTGTCACTGTTTCAAATGAGTAATGGCCAGGGAACGAAACTTGTTGCCCGATGAAACAGGTTTGCTGTCCCTGTAATATACAGACGTGGACAAATTATTAGCAAAATTGAAGATTTTTATTATATATTTTTAGAAAATATGATTCATCAATTTAGATTACAGTTGACCTTTTTGTGTATTTCCAAATAATTAGCCAAATTGAAGATTTGTATTGAATATTTTTCAAAATTTAACTCTACAATTTGGACTACATTTGATATTTTTGCATATTTACAAATTATTAGCAAAACTGAAGGTTTTTTATTGTATATTTTTACAAAATTCGATTCTTCAATTTGGACTACAATTGGCATTTTGGATATTTCAAACTATTAGAAAAACTGAAGATTTTGGTTTTATATTTTTACAAAATTTGGCTCTTCATTGCAGTTGACATTTTTGCTAATTTACAAATAATTAGCAAAATTGAAGATTTTTATTATATATTTTTACAAAACTTGACTCTTCAATTTAAACTACAGTTGACATTTTTGCATATTTCTGTCTACTGTAATGATGGAAATATGCAAAATTGTTAACTGTAGTCTAAATTGAAAAGTCAAATTTTGTAAACAGAATTATCATAAAAATCGTCACTTTTGTTAATAATTTGTCCACGTCTGTATAATGTGCTGTATTAATAAAAATCACTATTTCGATAAAAATGGTTCTTATTAGAATGTATTAATTTCATAAACTTAAAATATACTATAAAGCATAAACTGTTAACCCTTTATAACCCAAATTAAATTTACAAGCAATCCATGTTGAAATAAATAGCTGTATTAGGACCAATTCAGTGACCAAGTTACGGGAGTGGCAACATTTGAAACAAAACTATATTGATGAAAATTTATTGAAATAGAAGTTATCCAGCAAAATTTACCTTCATATTAAACACACAAGTATATAAATGCTATAAAGTTAATTATTTCCATATGGTATCTATAAGTAAGAAAGCGTTAAAATATTAAAACTCTTAAAATATTCTCTACATGATGTACGATTATCAGCACCTGCCATGCATCTCACAACATCCTTCTGAGCAATAAAAACATCACTTATCTTCGACCTGAATCCCAGAAGCATAAATGCCATATGATAATCTCGATTCTACTTCAGCACAATAGAAGGATTTATTTTATTGGGTTATTTTACGACGCTGTATCAACATCTAGGTTATTTAGCGTCTGAATGATATGAAGGTGATAATGCCGGTGAAATGAGTCCGGTGTCCAGCAACGAAAGTTACCCAGCATTTGCTCCTATTGGGTTGAGGGAAAACCCCGGAAAAAACCTCAACCAGGTAACTTGCCCCGACCGGGATTCGAACCCGGGCCACCTGGTTTCGCAGCCAGACGCGCTGACCGTTACTCCACAGGTGTGGACCAATAGAAGGACTAAATGATTGTATGACAAAGACAATATCTCAGGTTTCTAATTTGGTAACACACAAAATTAATTTTCTGAATTAGGTGTAATTTCCAATTCAAATAATAAAAAAATATTATGCCAAGAAATTTAGTTGAATTTCACTGGCACACTTGATGTTGGATAATACAGTAGAACCTCTATTATCCGTGGAAATGAAGGGGATGGTCTGAATGGTTAATCGAAAAAATCGGATAATCAGTACCATAGAAGACTTTCATAAATTAAGTGTTGCATAATACAGTTTCGTAATTTTCTCCGTTGTCATGTGTTTTAACACATTAGGTAGTGGATCACAAGTTTTAAGTATAGGCCTAATAGCTCTGTTGGAAAGAGTAATGCTAAAACTGATCAGGAAGAAAAAAAGGAATTGGATGGGTCACTGACTGAGAAGAAACTGCCTACTGAAGGATGCACTGGAAGGAATGGTGAACTGAGAAAGATTTCAGAGCAGAAGAAGATACCAAATAATTGAAGACATTATGATATAGCCACAGTCTACTATATACAGTCACGAAGCTTGAGTTTTGAGGATGCTAGAAACAATAGACTGTGACGGTACTATTTTGCATTGCCTGTAATGAGGCGATATTAGCGACCCTAGTGGTGAGCAACTATCTAATGTTTGCATATTTACTACGTATTGAGTTTCGCGACTGTATATACTAGACTGTGATATAGTCCAGTGATCGTCAGCACTCGCTGAAATGTGCAATGGGTACGCGATGCCGTCCCGTGCGCACTGTCGTGCAACAGGGAGAGATAGAGAGCATACCCGCTAGCAGCTACGAGAGCACTATAGTGCACTGCGTTTTCCGCGGGTAAGAGATGCTAGCAAAAGCGTGCTCTGTGCTGACGACCCCTGATATAGCCTATGGATCATATTATTATGCGGAGACTAAGAGAAAGGCAGAAAATAGGAAAGATTTGCGAATGCTGGGTTTGCAGTGACAGAACACTATGAATGAATGAATGTCAGTGACGGGTTTCTAAGGGTCAAGGAAACTTCTATGATGGATTTTCGTGGAAAGATAGGAAAAGTATAGGTCTCATGTTATAGATTTAAGTAATTAATACACTTTATCCTTGTTTTTTTATGAGATCTCGCACAGTTTTAACTCCATTCTCGCATTCCGATGTGAGATGAACAACAGTTCCTCTTTTCCAAAACCACTCAATTATATGCACTTCTCTTCGATACTTAGCACAACATGTATTCTTTTGGCATTTCTGGAAGACATTTTGGAGAGAAATTAAACAGGTCACTCGAACAGTAGACCATAATATGTAAGAGCAAAGGTTTGTAATATAAAAAAAAATACGTAAGTTACTAATGTATTGTTCAGTACTCAATAAGGTTCCTGCACAATAAAGACGGATAATCCAACAATCGGTTAATAGGATGACGGATAATCGGGATGCTACTGTACTAATATTCACTACAGACTATATTCACTTTTGTTTAGAATAGTTTATTGTGAAATTGAATAAAACAGGTTTTATTAACATTGAAATAAAGCATATTGTCTGTACACCGTAATTTAAGATCCTCCAACTCATTACACTTGTGTTCTAAAGCTGTTTCGTTTTCAGCACTCACAATAGCCGTACTATCTCAGCGTACATAATAAGAAAATATTCTTTTAAATAAAGAGGCAAGTCATTTACATACAAAAGAAATTATACACGACCAAAAATTGAGCCCTGAGGGACACCAACATCAATATCAATACATTTTGATTTGTAGGCCTTCATACACTTATCTATTCTTTCTACATTTTCAATATATTGATAACTTATCTCTCGCTCAGGGATGATGAAAACCATCTTAAAACTAAACCATGAATACCATACCTCTCAAGTTTGGAAAGCATTATGCTATGAGTGACACAGTCGAACGCCCTATAAATTCATCCCTAGCATGAGTGTTTAAAACAGTTACATTACCGGTTACTTGTATAGTTGTGAAACTTGGAGAGGGAAACAGAGATTAAGGGTGTTCGAGAATAAAGTGCTTAGGAAAATATTTGTGACTAAGAGGGATGAAGTTACAGAAGAATGGAGAAAGTTACACAACGCAGAACTGCACGCATTGTATTCTTCACGAAACATAATTCATTCATTCATTCATAGTGTTCTGCCCAAGAGCAGGACTTTCACTGCAAACCCAGCATTTTCCAGTATTTCCTATTTTCTGCCTTTCTCTTTGTCTCTTAGTATGATCCATATATCTTAACGTCGTTTATCATCTGATATCTTCTTTTGCTTCGAACTCTTCTCCCGTTCAACATTCCTTCCAGTGTATCCTTCATAAGGCAGTTTCTTCTCAACCAGTGACCCAGGCAATTCCTTTTCCTCTTTCTGATCGGTTTCAGCATCATTCTTTCTTCACCCACTCTTTGCAACACAGCTTCGTTTCTTATTCTGTCTATTTCACACGCCTTATCCTTCTCCATATCCACATTTCAAATGCTTCCAGTCGCTTCTCTTCACTTGGTCGTAATGTCCATGTTTCTGCCCCATACAATGCTACACTCCAGACAAAGCACTTCACTAGACTCTTCCTTAGTTCTTTCTCCAGAGATTCGCAGATGATGCTCCTTTTTCTGTTAAAAGTTTCCTTTGTTATTGCTATTATTCTTTTGATTTCTTGGCAGCAGCTCATGTTACTGCTTATAGTACGCCCCAAGTATTGGAAGCTGTCCACTTGCTCTACTGTTTAGGAACATTAAATCCAGACGTTTGAAATGGGCAGGACATGTAGCACGTATGGATGAATGTAGAAATGCATATTTGGGACGCCGGAGGGAAAAAGAGCTTTGGACAGCCAGAAACGTAGATGGGAGGATAATATTAAAATGGATTTGAGGGAGGTGAGGTATGATGGTAGAGACTGGATTAATCTTGCACAGGGTAGGGACCGATGGCGGGCTAATGTGAGGGAGGCAATGAACCTTCGGGTTCCTTAAAAGCCACAAAGTAAGTCTAAGGACCAGAGTGCTGCATTGGAGTTAAATCGCTCGCTTGAACTCGGTCGAGTGTCGCACCCTCGAGTGAGATACGATCGGTCGTGATACGCTCGTAATAAATAAAAGCACAGTACAAGGTTATCTCACCGACATGTCTTATCTTGTATGGAAGGCGACAGATGAGATACACATATTATTATGTTTTGCTCACATGGTAAAAATAAGGCTTTATTTTCTGCGTTTATGACAAACGTTTAATAGAACAGTCAATGGAACGTACCAAAAGAGGAACATGAAGTTATAAATAAAATAGTAAGTTATGAAAAACTTCGATATACAGTTATTATTGCTAATTAATAATTATTCAATATTTGATTTACCACATATATAATATGATAGGACCATACATAGTGTTCCGCCTATATACTGCGACAATGTACAAACGTTTTACAATAGTAATATGCGTTGCAAGAGCAGTATGTTGAAGTTTTCATGTTCGAAGAAAAGTTTGAAAAAGCGAAACGTAGTTGAGCTTTTTTAATTTCCGAGAATTGAAAGAAAACATACCGCTTGTGTATCGTACATTATTGTGTGCGAAGATATTTATTACATACCTGAAAGAGGAATTTCTAATTAGTTGCAATGAAATCTCCATCTTGGTGTCTGTTCAATGACGGCAAATTTGCAAAACAAAAATATCTATCTTCAACATTATTGCTCTAAATTTTTTTTCTGTGTTTACTATACTCCAGCAGGCCGTGATATACGTCTGTCTTCCCCCCCCCCAGTCTATGATGAGTCTGGAATCTTGTTGATTTTTTCACGGCTTCCTTAATGTTACTTGCATCACGAATGCAGTAAGTTAACTTTAGTGGAGTTGTAGAGTTTACTTAATTTTTATAAATATTTAAAAACAATAATTAAAAGTGCAATTTAGGTGAAATTGCAGTGGTAAGTTTCCAATTTATAATTATTACTATATTGAACGTCTCTAAAAATAATATGTTAAAAGCCTAAAGGAGTAAAATTAGTATGTCACTTAAGAGGTAAGAAGAGGGAAATTGTTATATATGTTAGGTTGGGAATACTGAATGTGGAATTTTAGACCTTCCGCGGATTGGTTTTGTGCGGAAACCAAGCAAATACGCACGATCTCGCACAAAATATTGTTGATATAGCAGTAGATTAATAACAATATTAGTACAGAGATAACGTCACAGAAAATAATAATAAAACGAATAATCATGCTGCACAACTGTTACAGACGCAAAGATTGATACACTAATTATTAGAGATTATTATTATTATTATTATTATTATTATTATTATTATTATTATTATTATTATTAGATATTATTATTATTATTAGATATTATTATTATTATTAGATATTATTATTATTATTATTATTATTATTATTATTATTATTATTACTAGAAAACTTGATACAGTTCTTGCATTATCGTGATTGTGTTCTCCGTTTATAATAATTACATTTACATCCAATAACATCTAGCAGATGGTCCACACCTGTGGAGTAACGGTCAGCGCGTCTGGCCGCGAAACCAGCTGGCCCGGATTCGAATCCCGGTCGGGGCAAGTTACCTGGTTGAGGCTTTTTCCGGGGTTTTCCCTCAATCCAATATGAGCAAATGCTGGGTAACTTTCGGTGCTGGACCCCGGACTCATTTTACCAGCATTATCATCTTTATTCATTCAGACGCTAAAATAACCTAAATGTTGTTACAGCGTCGTAAAATAACCCAATAAAAAAAATTAACCTCGTGGTACCACCTCTTGTTGCTATAACAGCAGCCACTCTGTCAGGCATGGTCTCCACTAGTTTGTGTAGGATATCCACTGGAATGAATCGCCATTCCTCTTGCAACATGGCACTCAGTTGGA
Organism: Periplaneta americana; assembly: GCA_025594305.2. Taxonomy (NCBI): domain Eukaryota; kingdom Metazoa; phylum Arthropoda; class Insecta; order Blattodea; family Blattidae; genus Periplaneta; species Periplaneta americana. Next base: position 15,599,609 of record JAJSOF020000001.1, on the reverse strand, counting down.
CAATGGAAGTTGGCCGCATTTCCCGAGACCTCAATCGCCGGTCCAATTCGTCCCAAAGGTGCTCAATGGGATTGAGATCAGGACTCTGTGCAGGCCAGTCCAACCGGTGAACATTATTGTCTGCATACCACTGCATAGTAGCCGCAGAAACATGGGGCCAACTTCCATTGTCCAACTGAGCGCCAGGTTGCAAGAGGAATGACGACGTATTCCAGTGGATATTCTATACAAACTAGTGGAGAGCATGCCTGACAGGGTGGCTGCTGTTATAGCAACAAGAGGTGGTACCACGAGGTTATAAAGGGGCAAAAACAGTGCCCAATTACTTTTTGGTAGATAGTGTACATATAAAATGTTAGTTGGGAGACCGGAGGGAAGAAGTCTTTTGGTGAGGCCGAGACGTATATGGGGGTATAATATTAAAATTTATTTGAAGACGGTGGGATATGATGGTAGAGACTGGATTAACCTTGCTCAGGATAGGAACCGATGGCGGGCTTATGTGAGGGCGGCAATGAACCTCCGGGTTCCTTAAAAACCACTTGTAAGTAAGGAAGTAAGTATAAGGGTTGTTTTGTGGTTACAGGGAAAGATCTGCTGCACCACCTGCACTCCGGGGACGACCTGGACGACACAAGCAGCAACCGCGAGGAACTGGGCAGTGACGTCAGCGACGACCGCGACGGCAAGAGCAACAACGGCAGCAACAGCAGCGGGGGCGGCACAGGTGGAAGCGGCAAGAAGAAGAAGTCGAGCGGGTCCAGCGGCGGGATCGGCCCGGCGGGTGCAGGAAGTGACGGTAAAAGCGGAAGTGGTAGTGGCAGTGGCAGTGGCGGCGGGAAGCCTCGTAGGGCCCGAACTGCGTTCACGTACGAGCAGCTGGTGGCGCTGGAGAACAAGTTCAAGACGACGCGCTACCTCTCGGTGTGCGAGCGGCTCAACCTCGCCCTGTCTCTGTCGCTCACGGAGACGCAAGTGAAAATCTGGTTTCAGAACCGGAGAACTAAGTGGAAGAAGCAGAACCCGGGCATGGACGTGAACAGCCCCACCGTCCCTCCGCCGCCGGGACCCCCGGGCCCGCCCTTCCCGGGGGGCTACACCCACCACCAACACGCCGCGGCGGCCGCGGGGCTGCTGTACTCGGCGGCGCACCACGTCCCTTACCCGTACCCCTTGCCCCCGGGGGCAGGACCCCCCGCTTCGCAGAGCTACACGGGGCACCCGTACTTCCACCACCTGAGCAACCACCACTCTTTGGGACACTCGTCGTGAGGTTCCAGTGTAACATAAGTGTCGGAGACTATGGATCGAAATTTCATCGCTGACATGTTCATAAAATACAGACGAAATCCATGAATGATATATCACTTGTAAAGTATAAATGAAACGTAAATAAAGCAAAGAATTTACGAGTGTGGCATTTAAAAAACAGACCTGGTCATTCTGTTGGGCTTTCCACTTTCATGGGAATTATACAGTGTGTAACTTAATTCGGGGACTACCTCCAAGGACGGACTTGTCTAATGTGGGGTTTGTTATTTTCCTACAAAATGGGATGGTTGTTCTCTCTATCTTTACCTTCCCCATCGTCTTATCCATGGATGGGCAACTCGTGCTCCCAAAGTGCTAAAAAACCTTGAAAGAGAGAAAGGCAGACGGAGTCAGCCGCAGCAGTTACAAGTTGTTTGTAGTTTCGCTGCAAAAGCAGTTCACTGCGACGGTGCTCTGTGGCGGCTCATGCAGGCGATCGTGATATCTACTCCATGATTTGAATTTCAGAATGAAGCATGGTACAATAATTATAGTAATTTTAGACAGACTGTACTTAAACACACATAACAAAATTATATTATTTCCTAGTTTAGTACTGGAAACACAACCTGAATACACCTTTTCAAGAGACAACAAACATAGATGCAACACTTATTTATTATTACACTATTTGTTAATATTTATTATTATAATATGTCTTATTTGAAACATAGAACGCGAGAATTTACAAGTCTTTATACATTACATCTGTTCTCAGAAATGTAATAGTCTGTATTCGCAAACAAACACAAATTCAAGGAAGTATGTTTTAAATGTCACGGCAGATGAAATAAACTTACTTCTAAGCTCTTTCTGTACATTGAGACCTTTTACACTTCTTTCTTGTATTAAAATCTGACTCAAGCACATACAGTAGGCCTACAAATGGAAGCAAAGAGTATATTTGAAAATTCTGACTTAGGCAGCATTGCGAACTGTAAGATTCCTGATTTCGCTGGAATCTGAGTGGCGTGCTGTTCTGTAGATTTACCAATTCAAGCTATAAACTTTCAGGATTTTCTATCGGCTGTAAGACAAAAAAATTTCAGAGAAATCTCGATTCCTTGTCAATTGTCACTGTTTCTTCAAACTTAGCAGTGAATTCTGCTATAGGTCTTGAAGTATTTGATAAGAAGATTTTCTTATCACTCTTCAAGATAGTTTATAGCCAAAAAAAAAGCGAAGTTGTCTATGTTCTACATGATACAACCATATTTCAAATTTATCCATAATTGTTCTTAGCTAGTCGATTATATGTCTTGCAATTCTGTAACTCGCACGCACAACGTGCTAATGATATTTGATATCAGTCTCACCTTCTTGATATCCCATTTTTACCTTTAGCTGTTCTAAACCAGATCTAGACAGTATTTCTTTACTAAAATCTTCACTGTGTTTATTTGTAACATAAAATGTCATGCGTAAGAAAGTTAATAGAACGTAATACAAGCTTTACCTCCCTTCTCAATAAAAAAATTTACTCTTTCGACTCATCACTAAAGGGAAATGATCTGGGGATTATATTGTTTTTCACTTAAAACGAGCCGCCACTTACTGTAGACGCGAGCAAACTTGTTTACAGACATTACAGTATAGTGTCCGTTCTACCTGCACTGAGGTTGTGTTCACACTTCGAGAGCACGAGTTGCCCACCCATGGTCTTACCTCTTCGTCCGCTCAACGCAGAAAATTTATATCTAAAACTCTTGGATGCTCATTTTAGTGCTACGCATATTATGAATTTAGTCTTTAATTTCATTTTGATACTATTCCATGCTGAAACTTTACCCTGTATAATTTCACAACAGAGTTTCCATTACTAAATACTTTTAGTAACTCATTCATGAAGAAGAATGTTTCAAAATGAAAATTTCTATCATGATTATGTTCTATGACCTTTCTGGAGAAGGAGGTATGTGAACAATAACAATATCTAGTTATTAAAAAATAACCAACTATCTAATATGTAGGCCTAAGTAACATAATATAATATTAGGCCTAATAGTTATACTCATAAAAAGGGTACCTATATATTCACAAATTAATTTCTTCGGCTGTGTGTATGAGCAGATGGGGGAAATACCCTTCATTCTTCCTGCAAATAATACCCTGGATTCATAATTTTTTGTATTAATTTTTCTGTTCAGATCACTTAAGACTGGTCCACAAAAAACCGGGAACGAAAACGATAACGAAAAAATTGTTAAAATACATTTAAGTGTAAGCATTCACAATTAATGAGAAGTTTACAGGAGCCCGGGAACGGGAACGTGAAAGTTGACGAAGTTTTAGCTTTGCCGTTATCATTTCCGATCACAGCCTATTAGATTCATTCTACTGTCATCAAAAAGCTATTCGGCTGTTATACTATTTTGTAGCAAGGAGACCGGACGTAATTTCTTCATCATCCATTGCTTGTAACTAATCCAGAAATTCAGTAGAATCAAATACCTTACTATAATAATACCGGACAGCTAGCAGTTCTGCACGCGAACGACGCTGGTGCTGCTACCTAGGCGGCCGGTGTGGAGATACTCGCGAAACAAGCTTAATCAACTGCAATGTATATTGTTGCTGGGCTAGTTAATAGTTTTATTAATTAGTGCTGTGTTAAAATGTCAGGGTGTATAGTATGTGCTGTTTATAATTGCTACAAAATTACAGCATCACAAATTGCTCCAAATCGTACTTTCGATTTCCGAGGGATCATAAAACGTGAGTCAACAACATTCTTTAGTAGGCCTAATTCCTTCGTCTTTGTGTTGATAGAAAAATAAAAATTGGCTTTTTTTTATTTAGGCCTAATGAATGATTAGAAGTTAAAATAGCCTAGCCTATATCTGAAATTTTAAGGTTTTATCAAATTAAGTTTTATTGTTGTCCACATTCCTTTACTAATTATTACAAGCATCAGATTACTACCAATTTTATCTTTGCAGTTGTCAGCAATGCGTATATAAAGGTAAATTCATTCCTAATATCAGAACTGATTTTGTCTCGCTAAACCAAAGAAAAAATATGTAACAATTAATTACGGAAGTAATATGAAGTATGCAATATTTCTCATAATATGCTGCTTTGATATAAGATAATAATATTATATTAAATACTATTCAACATTTCTTAAGTGTTTCATATATTACTCCACATTAGTAAATCACGTTTTAAACAATAGTCCGAATCCCGCTATATTAATATTTGTATTTGTGGACGTAATTCCACGCCGCTCAGCTAGATGTCAAGTCCGCGATATTTCGCACTCGCGCCAATGCAACTAGTATACAGCTGTCCGGTATTATTATAGTAAGGTATTTGGTAGAATCATTTTCAATATTTGCTACGTCGGCCCTATAGACCTATATGTGACCAGATTACTGTGTGAATTGAATTCTTAAATATTCTGTGTAAAATGTTGAAGTGGTTAACCTGCGTTTATGTTGGCTGGCTTGTACTCATGAGAGAACGTCAATGGTCAATTACACATAAAAACACCAGAATGCATAATATCGACTTTACATATCATTATTGACATACGTACGTATCCATGTGTATAGTCGTTTCCGTTCTCGGTTTATTGTGAATAAAAAATCTTCACGTTCACGTCCTCTGCTTCCCGTTCTCGTTCCCGGTTTGTTGTGGATCAGCCTTTACATGGTTTCTCGGAATCGTTGTTGGTTACTAGGCCTACTTAACTTGTCAAGAGACGAATCTTGATGATAAAATGATTGTTTTACTTGGTTATTTAACGACGCTGTATCAATTACTAGGTCCACACCTGTGGAGTAACGATTAGCGCGTCTGGCCACGAAACCAGGTGGCCCGGGTTCGATTCCCGGTCGGGGCAAGTTACCTGGTTGAGGATTTTTCCGGGGTTTTCCCTCAACCCAATATGAGCAAATGCTGGATAACTTTCGGTGCTGGACCCCGGCCTCATTTGACCGGCATTATCACCTTCATCTCATTCAGATAACCTGAGATATTGATAAAGCGTCGTAAAATAACCTAATTAAAAAAATCAGTTATTAAATCTATTTATCTCGATGGGAGTGTGATAGCGAGATGATATTTGGCGACATGAGGCCGAGGATTCGCCATAGATTACTTGATATTCTCCTTACGTTTGGGGAAAACTTCGGAAAAAACCCAACCAGGTAATTAACCCAAGCGGCGATCGAGGCAGCGCCTTAGCCGACTGAGCTACTCCGGTGGCTAAGAAAATGATACTATATATGTCCACTACTATTTACAGAATACGTAGTCTATTACCGAACGTTGTTTATAAGCAAACAGTTGAATAACAAAGTTAATGTAGCTTCTATGCGACAGAAGTAAAATTCTTAAGCTGTAAATATATAGCAACTAGTGGCTTGTGCAGCAAATGCTGCTGCAAACTAAGTTCGTTAGACGTTCAAATAAAAATTTTTCAGATTTATTTTCAATGAAGAATACTTGTCTTTTTGATAGTTATTTGCTTCCATAATAATGAAACATACTTCCTCTGAATAGATTTTTTAGGCCAAAATACTTTCTCTTGAACCTATCCAACTTCAATTTTTGAGTTTCAACGCGAAAACGCAAGTATCAATGTCAGGACGATAGCAGTAGCTATTTCAGTTCATTGTGGATTGTAGGCGAAAGTTAAAAAAATGTCAGGTTTGCTAAGCTTTCGAACAATAGCATTTTCGTATAGCTGCTGCATGTAGAACTAGAAATGTAGAGCGTAAATCATTTTATCCTACTAAGAGATCTTGCTGAAATGATCTGGCGACTACAAATAAGTAATACCTTTTGATCTTTCCTTAGGAACTGTAATTTTTGCGCTCTCGAGAGCCAATACTGAAGACAATGACACATATCAATATCTACACTACACCGCCATTAAGTATATGAAAAGACCCAACCCCACTGGGTTAATAAGTATAAAAATATTTAATTTTTAATAACAATATTATTATCTTACTTAAGTTTTGTAGTTATATATAGCAGCCACTCAGTAAACTATAGAAATGAAGATCTAAATTAAGATATTCTCTACATTTGCTTACATAACCTCAAAACGTTTCACTTTCATGTCATCAATATAGCATCAATATTATGCACAATTAATGAAAAATAGATGCATCATGATATTAACTATAATAATATATAATTTCTAATGATAATAATGTCATCAAACCACCTCAAGTTTCGTAGATTTGAATATCCAATACACAGCTGTACTCAGAAAATTATACACTGCAGAATCAGTTTTTAATAACAAATTGAATTGAGCTCTAAATATGTCGGCAATCCTGCAGGTCATGGCCTTCGTGTAATAGCCTATTGTTTATTGTAGTGTGTGTTTTGTTCTGAAATTCAATCAAATCGACCGTGATTCGATAAAATTAGTTCTCAAAACTGACAACGGATGGATTTTGGAAAATAGGAAAATTATGTAGGAAAATTGCTATTTCACTGAAAACTACTACTTTTCCGAAAAACTTTGGGTTCCAAGCTTCAAAATGAGGGGCCATTTATTAAAATCCGTTCAGCCGTTTTCCCGTAATTTCCATTACCAGTTCAAATTATATATATATATATATATATATATATATATATATATATATATGTATATAGATGTTATTTGAAATGTTCGTGCAGTGAGAGACGTTGAATTTGGGGTTAAATTTAACAGTTTTATACTCAATACGTTTTATAATCTTCATCCTTGTAGGCCTATATACTTACATAATCGCTGATTAACTATTAAGTTAGCCTATATCAATAAATAATGACTTTACATCACATATTCATTACATGAGGTCTCGCCACCCTCATTGAATATTAACACGACTACTATGAAGTAGACAATGTGTATTATCACCATTAAATCGAGAAAAATTCGTTCCGGCACCGGGAATCGAACCCGGGACATCTCAGTTCTGCGCGAATTTTTCTCGAATTAATGGTGATAATACACATTGACTGCTTCATAGTAGTCGTGATAATATTCAATGAGGATGGCGAGACCTCATATAATGAATATGTGATGTATTAAATGTTTACAGTTTTCACAAACTGTTGTTGAATATGGCCATAAAGTCATTTAAATATGCGCTCCTGCATGTATGACTTACATTGTCTAAAGTGCAGGTAGTAAGGCCATAAAAACTTTACAATGAGAAGGGTTCGTCCGGCACCGTAGATCGTGTCCCGGTATAGCTCAGTTGGAAAGAGCCTCAGCACGCAGAGCTAAGAGGTCCCGGGTTCGATTCCCGGTGCCGGAACGAATTTTTCTTGAATTAATGGTAAAAATAATGACTTTATTGTGTTAAAAAATGTTATTGTAATTGATTGACTAGTTTCGATGCTTTTCATCATCTGTTGAATCTTAGTTAGTTCGAGCGTTGTCTTCTGGTTTTCTTTTTTATTGTGGGGTGTGTTCATGATTTTACCGCAAAGGGCGTGTGTTCTGAAATTCAATTGAGTGTTTATGATATATAGAACAATACGAAATTTATAGACACATAAAAACACACCCACAACACATTCTCAACATTCAATTGAACTTCAGAACACACACTCTTTTCGATTCAGTCATGAATACACCCCAGCACAACAAGAAACTAGAAGGTGGCGGTGGAACTTTGCTATGATTCAGATAATAATGTAAACAACATCGAAATTAGTCAATGAGTTACAATAACATCATTATTTAAAATGTTAACATAGTGAAGTCGTTATTTATTCATTTAAATAAGAGTTAAGACCCGACACTGCAAGGCACAAGGGATACAAGAATAAGAAGAAGAAGAAGAAATACCAGTTAATCAGATAATTGAGAAAAAATGGCAGTATAAACCTAAGAGTACAGTAGGCTGTATCAGTTACTCATAGATTTCAAAAAGGCATATGACTCGGTTAAGAGAGAAGTTTTATATAATACCTATTCTTATTTAATATGGTATTCCCAAGAAACTAGTTCGATTAATTAAAATATGTCTCAGTGAAACTTACAGCAGAGTCCCACGGCTCTTATATTGTCACGCTTGTTTTCGTTTACGATAAACTGTAAAGTCACATGATCGATGTTCTACGCATGCGTTACATTGTTACCTGAAATCCAGATACGGTGATACGACAATTCCATTCGTTTATCGTGAAGCTTTATTATGAGTGAATGGCTTAGGAAAGGCTATGTTTCAACATTAACGATAACTAAGGGCCCATTCACAATGAAAATTAAACATAACCGTAACATAAACACAGAAGTTTGCGCCCAGGCTACAAATGGGATCATTCACAATGATTCACATAAGCATTGACATAAACTTTACCGTAAGACGTTAACATGAAAGTTTGCAAACTCCAAACTTTCATGCTTATGCTTACGTGATTTGCAAACAGTACACCATCGTGGAGCGCTGAAGTATACGACAGAATATGAGGAAATGGCGTCGTTGTTATGTTTCCATGGTTACGAAGTATGTTTGCTGTTATGTCTATGTTCCCATCGTGAATGATGGTATGACTCCTTGATTTTACCGTAACATATATATTCTTAAGTTAACGCTTACGTTATGTTTAATTTTCATTGTGAATGAACCTTAAGGGACGGATTTCTATGACACGTCATATTTTCTCCTATGGGATTGTTTCGGTTTTCAGACTAGTTTAAACTTGATTCCAAGCATTCTGAAGAAAATGAAAGGGCTTTCATTGGGGATATAAATGTACATTTAGACCCTTTTTAATTTTGTGGCATATTTTACACGAAACTGCATATTAACGTTATATTTTGGGACTAACTGTATGCATATTTAGGCTCTTTGTTAATTTTATAGCATATTTAGTGAAAATTCGCGTCATAATGCTATATTTTGTGCATTTCTCATATTTAATGCATTCATTCTAACCATAACGAGCCGTGATAAAATGTAATACTATGAACGTTTTCAGGATATTAAGAATATCAACGAAATGATAGCCGTCCAAATCTTGGCTTTGAAATATCGGCATCCTAATCAATTAAAATGAACAAAAAAGAAAATGTAAATTAACGTTAAAAAAATACATAATGAAATTTTAAGAAAGAATAAGCTTATTCTGCGACAAGATGTGGTGGCTATCAAAACGATAAAAATTTATTGAAAATGAATAATATAAATTGAATATTATGAAGATGAATAGAGATGGTGATTGATGATGTTTTCCAATGTAAATTTGGGAATTGTTCCTCGCGCACCAAACATAAGTCCAATGACATTCCAATCTTGAATATTATATTTATGACAGATCATCACAGCATGGAAGGTAAATAGCGCGTTTCTCTTCATGTACCTGCTTTGGTTGATCTTCATTAATTTCGAACCTTACAGTGGGGTCAAGAACGAGACCAGTTTTTTTGTCTCGGTCAATTATTATGATGTTAGCACGCCGTGTAGATCCTTCCGTAGAAAGACATTGAACTTCCTCATATGCTTCGTATTCACCATGTTCCCTTAATCTGTTAGCAATTATTGAGCGGACTGTGTTATGTCTGTCAATTCGCCCTATATCTATATCTATATTTTCACAGAAATGCAATGAAAAGAAAGTATGCACTGACAGTGAGGTTTCAAGTAGCAGGCAGGCTTGTACTGTTTGCCCCTGTGCGCGAAAACATGCTCTTCACAACAAATTTTTATTTATTTATTTATTTAATACTTTAGACTTGAGCTACATTAGGCATTGCAGCCCGAAAGAGCAGAAGCTCGTTCTCGGGCGCAGTTCAGATCAGTTATACAAAATATATCACAAAATTAAGAGAGTTCATTGAGTACAATAATATTAAAATAGGTGTACACAGCACGTAATAATTTATACAAATAGAAAATCAGAAGTACATGAATATTAGATTATCAATTTTTAACTCAGTTAGCTTAAAAGAAATACAAAACAATTAAATAATTAATCTAATTTGTTTTCTAAATCTGTGTGTGTTAAGCACTTAGTTCAGGGTAAGCTCTAATTAATGCATTATATATTCTGGGTCAAACATTTCTGCTGTTTTAATCCAGCTGTTGATTTCCTTTTACTTTCAAGTGTTCGTAAGTTTCTCCTCCCTCTCGATCACTCCTTGTTTCTTCAGTGTCTTTCCAACATGCTATTTTAAAGACAGGGGCATTTTAAGTAATTTGCTTAAATATAACATCCAACTGGTTAGACATTATATTTTAATCAAATATAATGCCGAGAATTAAAAGAATCTAACATACATGTGTTACTGATAGTCATATTTCGAATTTTATTGGTCATATTTCTATATTTTTAGGTCATAAATGCATGCATATATCCTATTTTAGGTCATAAAAATCTGCCCCCTAATGATGACTCAATATTGCATCTAATTTGTATGAAAACTTGAATCTGTGGAAAGCTGATTTTCATGATAAAACAGTGACTGCAACTGAAAAACATTTCTCACTGCGAGCCATAAAAGAGCATATGAATCATCTTACCGAACTATGATGGAATTCTGACACTGCAAATTTACGAAAGTAAGTAGGCTATAAATGTAAAATATAAAACAAAAATATTTCCTTCATTAAAGACAAAATTAATATAACGTACAAAGCAAAAAACAAAACAGCTTCACAAGAATTCAACAATGGTTATATCGTATCACATTATCACTGCGTACTGTATCGCATCATATGGCTGCTTACACAACTACGTAGGTATAGAATGCAAACCAGCAGGCAGTGGGTGTAATATAACCACAGTCTAGTACAGCCGTGGCGAAAAGGCCATGGTGCGCCGAGCCACTGTGTAAGCTGCAACGTGCATAGCACCTATGGAGGGAGGCGGACAACCGAAGGGGAAGTTAATGTTTAGGACGTGTAACGAAGAAAGAAATGAACAAGAAAACATAGGACACATTATCACAACCTAAAATTAACTGTCTTCAGAATGTCTCTGCGACAAAGTTTCAAAATGAGGAATTATGTCACTTACTGCCAATCGTAGTTGATCACGAAGGTATTTGTCTGTCAGCCGTGATCTAAATTTGATTTTTACTATTTTCATTGTTGAAAATAATTTTTCACAAACGTAAGTTACAGCGAACATGGCTTCAACAGAGCAAGCGAAAGAACGAAGCTTCAAATATTTATTTTTTTTTCCAAAGATTTGAAAAGTTCAATATCTGTCAAGTCTACATCTAGCTTTCATTTAACGTTACATTGTAAATCTGTGAGTTTAAATTGAAAATCTAACCGCATTATTCGTACATCTGCTGTAAAAGAATCGACGTAAGAGATAATAATAATAATAATAATAATAATAATAATAATAATAATAATAATAATAATAATAATAATAATAATAATAATAATAATAACACTTAACCTTTTAATGTTTCATCAGTAACATGTAGTAACTTATAATGCCGTTTTATGTTATACAACCGTTTTCCTAGTAATATTTGTGAACAAATCATACATTTAATATTTTCATCATATTGTAAGCAAAAGAATGCATCCTCCCATCCTACTTGAAACTTTCGTTTTTTATAGAGGTACATGGTTTCGAGAGAGATATTGCGATGATACGCCACTCGCAGGTCCGAGACAAATAAAAATGGAACGGAGTTTGACTCAAGTGAGTGAGAGGGTCTGCGAGCCACAATGTGCTCGTGAGTCGCATTTTCGCCGCGGCTGGTCTAGTATATACAGTCACGGAACTTTAGTTGTGAGGGTGCTAGAAACAATAGACTGTGCCGGTACTATTTCGCATTGTCTGTAATGAGACAATAGTAACGATCCTAGTGGTTAGTAACTATTTATGGATGCATATCCCTTGCGTATTGAGCTTCGTGACTGTATATACTAGACTGTCATATAACTTTATTGTGACATGAATAAATATGCATAATTATTAAAGGTGGTAGATTTTCACAACCATGATAAAGCGAATTGTGCCATATGCTGCCAAAGTAATTTGATGTTTAAAAGCATGTTGAGTATACTTATTACTGTAGTGTTTAATAAGCGATAAAATGCGAAATGTGTTTCTTCCGTTGTTCTTGTCTTTGTCGTATTCATTGAAAGATGGCTGGGCAAAAAATATTTTATGGCAATTACTTACCATATTCGGTCACGTGGCATTATAGGTTACGGTAACAAGAAACACGTCATTGCAAAAACTCTCTATTGCAATAATGTATGAAAAATTACATGAAACGATTAAAATGAAATTAATTTACTCATGTAAATGTGTCACATACGAAAAGTAGGATCTCATTACTACATGGCTTCATGGACGTGTAGCCTATTTCATTTTCATTTTTAAGCCTTTTCGTTGAGTATTTTCGGAATTATCTGTAACTAGCTCAATTTGTCAACTTTTTTTCTTGTTCAAATCTGTAATTCAAGTTGAAAAAAAGTGTTTGTTCCCCTATTAACAGTCTTTCCCATATATTAAAATAACAATAAAATAAATATAACTTCTTCTTAGGAGAAAATCTACAAACGATTAGGGGAAAAGCGGAAATTCTAGTTGAAGCAAGAAAAGCGATTGGGTTGGAAGTAAATCCCGAAAAGACTAAGTATATGATTATGTCTCGTGACCAGAATATAGTACGAAATGGAACTATAAAAATTGGAGATTTATCCTTCGAAGAGGTGGAAAAATTCAAATATCTTGAAGCAACAGTAACAAATATAAATGACACTCGGGAGGAAATTAAAAGCAGAATAAATATGGGAAATGCGTGTTATTATTCGGTCGAGAAGCTTTTGTCATCTAGTCTGCTGTCAAAAAATCTGAAAGTTAGAATTTATAAAACAGTTATATTACCGGTTGTTCTGTATGGTTGTGAAACTTGGACTCTCACTTTGAGAGAGGAACAGAGATTAAGGGTGTTTGAGAATAAGGTTCTTAGGAAAATATTTGGGGCTAAGCGGGATGAAGTTACAGGAGAATGGAGAAAGTTACACAACACAGAGCTGCACGCATTGTATACTTCACCTGACATAATTAGGACCATAAAATCCAGACGTTTGAGATGGGCAGGACATGTAGCACATATGGGCAAATCCAGAAATGCATATAGAGTGTTAGTTGGGAGGCCGGAGGGAAAAAGACCTTTGGGAAGGCCGAGAGGTAGATGGGAAGATAATATTAAAATGGATTTGAGGTAGGTGGGATGTGATGATAGAGACTGGATTAATTGCTCAGGATAGGGACCAATGGCGGGCTTATGTGAGGGCGGCAATGAACGTCCGGGTTCCTTAAAAGCCAGTAAGTAAGTAAATATAACTTCTTCAATATAGGCCTATTAATGCAAATCAAGACAATTTGAAATAAACTATTTATTGTCTAACTGTTCTAACACAGTATTTTTCCTAATATATGTTCCCAGTACGTGAAATCCAATAAATTGGCTAAAATTCATTGGTCAGAAGGCTTTTTTTTCTAGTAGGCCTAAATTGGTCGGTCATATTTGAAAGGAAAACAAATTCTGTATATGAATTTTTATCAAATAGCAGAATTCCAACGTCAATCATAATCCATTTACTAAAAGTGCGGTTTTTTAGTGGACTCGATGATGAACTCGGCTGGGAAAACATGGTCGCAAACACGTTTAAAATAATCATTAGTTTGTGAGTACATAACTGGCAGAAATTCCAATTTGATAATGTTGTTAGTAGACATTACGGTATCAGATTGCCACGAATTTGCATAAACGTATTAAAAGCAGAATAAATGAAATGTTATCCGACGATATTATTCAATACTTTGCTCAAATAGTACTAACTCATGTTAACAGACTAAAGTTGGCAGTACCTACCAATGAAACACGTCAGTACTTGCTTTCTATTAGATATATTTTATGTGCCGTGGAGAATGGATGTGGGTAGTGATGCGAAGCGAAGACTCTTCAAGATCGAAGAGTTCAACGTTCGAATTGGACACACGACACAAAGCTGGACTATCTAAACACAAGGTACGTAAGCTGTTGATATTTAGAGAATGCATTTAAAGTATTGTATCTTTCAATACGTAATTATTTTAGGAGAAAATTAGAAATATACGTATGTTATAGCACACAAAACATGTTCTCTCCTATTTCAGCTATGGATATTATTTTCTACTAAGATTTTTAACAAGATCATTCATATAGGACTTGTTTTGCAGTTATTTTATGCTTTTCTGTAAATTCTGCCTAACATAACGTGTTTGAGCGTTATTAATGTGATTCTTTTTGTGTGTTTTGTTTATGCTAGCTTACTGTATAATATAGAACGAGTTTTATTTCGTACACAAAAAAAAAGGACTGTCTTGAAGATTGTTGTTAGTCTTGGTTTCTGAATATCTTTAGACATTATACGAAACATTTCAGTGCCTACTTTTAGCGGTTACTTTTAAGAAACGAAGATACGATAACAATTCTTGCATTTGACTTAACTTGTTAATTTTATTTAGATCATTTTTAAGCGTAGGAGTGTCTTAACATGTATACGTGCTACGAGATTCAAGTTACATCAGTTATAGAAAACATTTAATTGATTTAGGACCTCGTGTATTATTGATGCAGACAATTGTTCTTTTGTTTAACTTTCATTTTACACTTCATTTCCTTACGGGTCCCTTATTATGTGAAACATTTTAAACACATTTTCAAATAATAATAATAATAATAATAATAATAATAATAATAATAATAATAATAATAATAATAATAATAATAATAATAATAGCCATGCGTACCGTTCAAGCTATAGGAGCGTTTGTCTGCTGTTTGCTGTTTCAGAGCAACGTTTGGACGTTAGTTCCGGAAAAATACTTGTGAAATTTAAGAAGAGATATAGTCCACACCTGTGTAGTAATGGTCAGCGCGTCTGGCCGCGAAACCAGGTGGCCCGGGTTCGATTCCCGGTCGGGGCAAGTTACCTGGTTGAGGTTTTTTCCGGGGTTTTCCCTCAGCCCAATATGAGCAAATGCTGGGTAACTTTCGGTGCTGGACCCCGGACTCATTTCACCGGCATTATCATCTTCATCTCATTCAGACGCTAGATAACCTTAGATGTTGATAAAGCGTCGTAAAATAACCTACTAAAAAAAAAGGAAGAGATATAGTCCATTTGCGGTAAATTTCAGAATTGTTCGTTTCTTTGTTTGTTTACGTATTTATTTATTTAATTTTCGCTAAACTGGAGAATTCCCACGGTATCTTTGAACCGTGCCGTTACGTTTAGCACCAAATTTAAGTAAATACACAATCTAGCCATCATAAGAACACGACGTTGGTGTGTGGCATCATTGTAGGGAGAAATTCGTTACTTTTCTCTCTCTACCTCCTTCGTTCTGAACATTACTGAGAGATAGCACCACTGTTAGCTACAAGATATATTTGCGCAAATATATTGAAGTAGATTACGTGACTTAGATGAGAGTCTCGAGACAAAACAGTTTTGCTATATTTCTTTTTTTTTTTTATTAAATGTTAAGTACAGGAACGCCATTTCGTAATTTTATTTAAGAAACAAACCAAACAAATTATCTTTGCATCAAAAACGGATGCTCCCTGGACCAAATTATCGTATTTTATAATTGTTTGAATGCAACAGAAGCCAGAAGTCTTGCACTTGACTAATGCAGTGAATTATTTAAGAATATAGTCGCAAATTTTACTACCACCATTTCGATTGTGTTTTGTTTGGCACGGCTCGGTACGGCCTGGTGACTAGTGGCCAGCGAGTAACGTTGACTATCGACATTGCTCTGCCGTGGGTATTATCCAGTTGTTCCTTAATTTTTATTATTTAATTTATTCTTTAATTCGTTTTTATTTACTATTTTATATAATACATATTTACTCATTCATTTCTTTATTTAGCATACTCATCAATTTATTTATTTAATATTTTATATTTATTTTATTTATTTATTTATTCGTTGATTCATTGATTCATTTATTTATTTATTTATTTATTTATTCATTAATTCATTCATTCATTCATTCATTTAGTAATTCATTAGTCATTTATGAAAAAGTATAAATATAAACATAATATTCAAGATGGAATATCATTGGTCTTATGTTTCGTGCACGAGGAACAATCCCAGATTTACATTGGAGATCCTCAGAAAATTAAAAGTTCCTGAAAAGACTCTTCAGACAATTGCATCAACCATTTTAAAATCTTAATTGAACATCATCAATCACCATCTCTATTCATCTTTATAATATTCAATGTACATTATTTATTTTCAATACATTTTTATAGTTTTGATAGCTACCACATCATGTCGCAGATTGTTCTTTTTTAAAATTTCATTATGTATTTTTTTAACATTAATTCACATTTTCTTTTTTGTTCATTTGAATTGATTAGGATGCCGATATTTTAAATCCAAGATTTGGACGGCTATCATTTCGATTAGATTGACTATTACCCTCTTACTACGTCATACTACTTTTGACCAATAAAACGGTACGAAAGGACGTATTTCAACCAATCATGGCTGCTTATCGCACAATTTTATCGCGTCCCTAGCATTTGTTTAATTTTATCGCGTCCCTAGCATTTGTTTCTTTGTTTGCCAACATTTGAAACTGCGCTGATCTGGACGTCAAAAATATATATAAAATTACAAACCACTCCAGTCGATGCACAGCAGTTTCAAATATGACTCGCATTGGCATTCAAGAACAAGAATTAATAAAAATCACTGATCATACCTATGCATCTTCTGAAATCCGATTTACAAATAAATGAAGAGCACCATTCGGAAATCCTGAATAAGTTGAATACACCATGTAGGCCTAAATCAACGAGTTCCACTTGTATTACGCACACGTCCAATATAACATCAATTGAACCACCAACCACATTCAAATTTGAAAATTGTACATTCAATAATTATTCCTTTTAAAATTATTCATTCGCAAATTCTGAATAAGTTGAATACACCATGTAGGCCTAAATCAACGAGTTCCACTTCTATTACGCACACGTCCAATATAACATCAATTGAACCACCAACCATATTCAAATTTGAAAATTGTACATTCAATAATTATTCCTTTTAAAATTATTCATGTTTATTTTTTATGTCATCGTCGTTAATTATAACTTTTCTAACACTTGTGTATATTAGTTAGGTTATGTTATAGCTTCTGCTCTGAGAGGATAAAAAGAACTTCTGCTATATGATATTATGGACAGTCACGTATCAGAGATTGTTTAATATTAAGATTTATTGAATAGTAATCAGTACAGTGTCTGTATAAAGACACTACTGCCATCTAGCATGCATCTAGCGTAATATTTGTAATGTTGAGATGGTACAATAATACATTTAAAGACAGTTGTATTTTCGTAAGTCAATTAATATTTTATTGCATTGGAGTATTTCGTTACTTCTAATTTTTATATACTTTCTTCTAATCGTGTAATAGTCAATTAAATCCCACTCGAGTTTTGATTTTCTCTAGATAAATCAAAACGTCTAGTGAGATTACTGTTGATAAAAATAGAAATAAAAAATATTCCGAAGTTTGAGAATACAAATATAATATAATTATTAATATGTATAAGTAGAGGTTTTGAAATGCTCGAGCATCTTCTTGCGCCCAAATTCTTTCCCGCCATTTTTCTATTTTTCTCTATTCTCCCAGCCTCCTTCTTGTAAGCTCCTCATTTATTTGCATTTGCAATTCATTTCATCCATTTAGAAGCTGAAGCAAGTTCTTCATAACTAGCTTAGGCCCGGTGCGCACATCTGTTTAAACGCACGGTACCACTTACTTACTTACTGGCTTTTAAGGAACCCGGAGGTTCATTGCCGCCCTCACATAAGCCCGCCATTGGTCCCTATCCTGAGCAAGATTAATCCATTCTCTATCATCATATCCCACCTCCCTCAAATCCATTTTAATATTATCTTCCCATCTATGTCTCGGCCTCCCTAAAGGTCTTTTTTTCCCCTCCGGCCTCCCAATTAACACTATATATGCATTTCTGGATTCGCCCATACGTGCTACATGCCCTGCCCATCTCAACCGTCTGGATTTAATGTTCCTAATTATGTCAGGTGAAGAATACAATGTGTGCAGTTCTGCGCTGTGTAACTTTCTCCATTCTCCTGTAACTTCATCCCTCTTAGCCCCAAATATTTTCCTAAGCAACTTATTCTCAAACACCCTTAACCTATGTTCCTCTCTCAAACTGAGAGTCCAAGTTTCACAACCATAAAGAACCGGTAATATAACTGTTTTATAAATTCCAACTTTCAGATTTTTTGACAGCAGACTGGATGATAAAAACTTCTCAATCGAATAATAACAGGCACTTCCCATATTTATTTTATTTAATTATTTAATTAATTAATTAAATTTATTTAATTAATTTATTTATTTAGTTTATATATATATATTTATTTATTTATCCATGCATTCATTCACTTAGTAATTCATTCATAATTTATGAAAACATTTATAAAAATATATAAATAAAAATAAAAAATATTCCGAACTTTGATAATACAAATATAATATAACTAGTGGCTTGTGCAGCAAATGCTGCTGCAAACTAAGTTCGTTAGACGTTGAAATAAAAATTTTTCACATTTATTTTCAATGAAGAATACTTGTCTTTTTGATAGTTATTTGCTTCCATGATAATGAAACATACTCCCTCTGACTGGATTTTTAGGCCAAATACTTTTTCTTGAACCTATCAAACTTCAGTTTTTGAGTTTCAACGCGAAAACGCAAGTGTCAATGTCAGGACGATAGCAGTAGCTATTTCAGGTCATTGTGGATTGTAGGCAAAAGTTAAAAAAATGTCAGGTTTGCTAAGCTTTCGAACAATAACATTTTCGTATAGCTGCTGCATGTAGAACTTGAAATGTAGAGCGTAAAATCATTTTATCCTACTAAGAGATCTTGCTGAAATGATCTGGAGACTACATAATTTTCTAGGCCTCTTATTTTATCAGTAAGTAATACCTTTTTATCTTTCCTTACGAACTGTAATTTTTGCGCTCTCTCGATCCAATAGTACTGAAGACAATGACACATATCAATATCTACACTACACCGTCATTAAGTATATGAAAAGACCCAACCCCACTGGGTTATTAAGTATAAAAATATTTGATTTTTAATAACAATATTATTATCTTACTTAAGTTTTGTAGTTATGTATAGCAGTCACTCAGTAAATTACAGAAATGAAGATCTAAATTAAAATATTCTCTAAATTTACTTACATAACCTCGAAATGTTTCACTTTCATGTCATCAATATAGCATTAATATGTATAATTAATGAAAAATAGTCACATCATGATATTAACTATAATAATATTTAATTTCTAATGGTAATAATGTCATCAAACCACCTCAAATTTCGTAGATTTGAATTTCCAATACACAGCTGTACTCAGAAAATTATTATATACTGCAGAATCAGTTTTTAATAACAAATTGAATTGAGCTCTAAATATGTCGGCAATCCTGCAGGTCATGGCCTTCGTGTAATAGCCTATTGTTTATTGTAGTGTGTGTTTTGTTCTGAAATTCAATCAAGTCGGCCGTGATTGAATAAAATTAGTTCTCAAAACTGACAACAGATGGATTTTGGAAAATAGGAAAATTATGTAGGAAAATTGACATTTCACTAAAAACTACTTCTTTTCCGAAAAACTTTGGGTTCCAAGCTTCAAAATGAGGGGCCATTTATTAAAATCCGTTCAGCCGTTTTCCCGTAATTTCCATAATCAGTTCAAATTATATATATAGATTATTAATATGTATACGAAGAAGTTTTGAAATGCTCGAGCATCTTCTTGTGCCCAAATTCTTTCCCGCCATTTTTCTGCTTTTCTCTATTCTCCCAGCCTCCTTCTTGTAAGCTCCTTTCATTAATTTAGAAGCCGAAGCGAGTTCTTCATAACCAGCTCAGGCCCGGTGCGCACATCTGTTGCTTAAACGTACGGTACCACTGCGTCACCGTAAATACGGTCAGATGGGCACTGGACACACCTCCGGCGACGCGATGTTGCTGCACTCACGTCCATATTGCGTGCAGTTTCTGACGCCGTTCCTCACGACGCCGTAACGGTACCGCACAAGCAACTCCGGCCTCTCAGTACCTTCTTGTCTATTGAACACTGCACACGTCCGGTGATTTGCCGTAAATGGGCGAGTTTGAGAAGTTAGATACAGAATTGTTTATTGTCGAAGTGAAAAAGTATCCCGAAGCAAGGAATATCGCTGCTGAAGAATCTATGAAAATGTAAACAAGTGTTTTCACCTTTGAGTCTGGTGGAATTACTGAAGTAAGTAAACGAACGAATGAATAAATAAATTAATAATGAGTGAATATATCAATAAATAAATGAGTAAATACATGAATAAACTAATAAATAAATGAGTGGGTGAATATATGAATAAACAAATAAATAAATGAGTGGGTGAATATATGAATAAACAAATAAATAAATGAGTGGGTGGGTGAATATATGAATAAACAAATAAATGAGTGAATACATGAATAAACAAATAAATGAGTGAATACATGAATAAACAAATAAATGAGTTAATACATGAATAAACAAATAAATGAGTGAGTCAATACATAAATAAATAAATAAATAAATGAGCGAGTGAATACATGAATAGACAAATGAGTGAATAGCCTACATGAATAAATAAATGAATAATGAGTGAATATATCAATAAATAAATGAGTAAATATATGAATAAACAAATAAATAAATGAGTGGGTGAATATATGAATAAACAAATAAATAAATGAGTGGGTGAATACATGAATAAACAAATAAATAAATGAGTGGGTGGGTGAATATATGAATAAACAAATAAATGAGTGAATACATGAATAAACAAATAAATGAGTTAATACATGAATAAACAAATAAATGAGTTAATACATGAATAAACAAATAAATGAGTGAGTCAATACATAAATAAATAAATAAATGAGCGAGTGAATACATGAATAGACAAATGAGTGGATAGCCTACATGAATAAATAAATGAATAATGAGTGAATATATCAATAAATAAATGAGTAAATACATGAATAAACAAATAAATAAATGAGTGGGTGAATATATGAATAAACAAATAAATAAATGAGTCGGTGAAAACATGAATAAACAAATGAATAAATGAGTGGGTGAATATATGAATAAACAAATAAATAGTGAATACATGAATAAACAAATAAATGAGTTAATACATGAATAAACAAATAAATGAGTTAATACATGAATAAACAAATAAATGAGTTAATACATGAATAAACAAATAAATGAGCGAGTGAATACATGAATAGACAAATGAGTGGATAGCCTACATGAATAAATAAATGAATAATGAGTGAATATATCAATAAATAAATGAGTAAATACATGAATAAACAAATAAATAAATGAGTGGGTGAATATATGAATAAACAAATAAATGAATACATGAATAAACAAATAAATGAGTTAATACATGAATAAACAAATAAATGAGTTAATACATGAATAAACAAATAAATGAGTTAATACATGAATAAACAAATAAATGAGTGAAATACATAAATAAATAAATAAATGAATAAACATGAATAGACAAATGAGTGGATAGCCTACATGAATAAATAAATGAATAATGAGTGAATATATCAATAAATAAATAAAATACAAATAAACAAATAAATAAATGAGTGGGTGAATATATGAATAAACAAATAAATGAATGAGTCGGTGAATACATGAATAAACAAATGAATAAATGAGTGGGTGAATATATGAATAAACAAATAAATGAAATACATGAATAAACAAATAAATGAGTTAATACATGAATAAACAAATAAATGAGTTAATACATGAATAAACAAATAAATGAGTGAAATACATAAATAAATAAATAAATGAGCGAGTGAATACATGAATAGACAAATGAGTGGATAGCCTACATGAATAAATAAATGAATAATGAGTGAATATATCAATAAATAAATGAGTAAATACATGAATAAACAAATAAATAAATGAGTGGGTGAATATATGAATAAACAAATAAATAAATGAGTCGGTGAATACATGAATAAACAAATGAATAAATGAGTGGGTGAATATATGAATAAACAAATAAATGAGTGAATACATGAATAAACAAATAAATGAGTGAATACATGAATAAATAAATAAATAAATACAAATAAACAAATAATACAATGAATAAATAAATAAATAAATGAGCGAGTGAATACATGAATAAAAATGAGTAATGAATAAATAAACAAGTAAATGAGTGAGTAAATACATGAATGAACAAATGAGTGAATACATGAATAAATAAATAAACGAATGAATGAATAAATGAATAATGAGTGAATATATCAATAAATAAATGAGTGAATACATGAATAAACAAATAAATGAGTGGGCCGGTGAATATATGAATAAACAAATGAGTGAACATGAATAAACAAATAAATGAGTGAATACATGAATAAAAAATAAACGAGTTAATACATGAATAAACAAATAAATGAGTGAGTCAATACATAAATAAACAAATAAATAAATAAATGAGCGAATGAATACATGAATAGATAAATGAGTGGACACATGAATAAATAAACAAGTAAATGAGTGAGTAAATACATGAATGAACAAATGGGTGAATACATGAATAAATAAATAAACGAATGAATAAATAAATGAATAATGAGTGAATATATCAATAAATAAATGAGTGAATACATGAATAAACAAATAAATAAATGAGTGGGTGGGTGAATACATGAATAAACAAATAAATGAGTAAGTCAATACATAAATAAACAAATAGGTAAATAAATAAATGAGTGAGTGAATACATGAATAGACAAATGAGTGAATACATGAATAAATAAATAAACGAATGAATAAATAAATGAATAATGAGTGAATATATCAATAAATAAATGATTGAATACATGAATAAACAAATAAATAAATGAGTGGGTGGGTGAATACATGAATAAACAAATAAATGAGTAAGTCAATACATAAATAAACAAATAGGTAAATAAATAAATGAGTGAGTGAATACATGAATAGACAAATGAGTGGATACATGAATAAATAAATAAACGAATGAATAAATAAATGAATAATGAGTGAATATATCAATAAATAAATGAGTGAATACATGAATAAACAAATAAATGAGTGAATACATGAATAAAAAATAAATGAGTTAATACATGAATAAACAAATAAATGAGTAAGTCAAAACATAAATAAACAAATAAATAAATAAATGAGCGAATGAATACATGAATAGATAAATGAGTGGATACATGAATAAATGAACAAGTAAATGATTGAGTAAATACATGAATGAACAAATGAGTGAATACATGAATAAATAAATAAACGAATGAATAAATAAATGAATAATGAGTGAATATATCAATAAATAAATGAGTGAATACATGAATAAACAAATAAATAAATGAATGAGTGGGTGGGTGAATACATGAATAAACAAATAAATGAGTAAGTCAATACATAAATAAACAAATAGGTAAATAAATAAATGAGCAAGTGAATACATGAATAGACAAATGAGTGGATACATGAATAAAGAAACAAATAAATGAGTGAGTAAATACATGAATGAACAAATGAGTGAATACATGAATAAATTAAATATATGAATGAACATATGAATAAAGAAATAAATGAGTTGATGAATATATGAATTAATAAATAAATAAATGAGCAAGTGAATACATGAATAAACAAATAAATAAATGAGTGAGTGAGTGAATACATGAATAGACAAATGAGTGGATACATGAATAAATAAACAAGTAAATGAGTGAGTAAATACAACAAATAAATGAGTGAATATAAGAATAAATAAATGAGTGAACACATGAATAAACAAATAAAGAGTGAGTGAATACATGAATACTTACTTACGGCTTTTAAGGAACCCGGAGGTTCATTGCCGCTCTCACATAAGTTAAGCCCACCATCGGTCCCTATCCTGAGCAAAATTAATCCAATCTCTATCATCATATCCCACCTCCCTCAAATCCATTTTAATGTTATTCTCCCATCTACGTCTCGGCCTCCCAACTAACACTCTATATGCATTTATGGATTCGCCCATACGTGCTACATGCCCTGCCCATCTTAAACGTCTGGATTTAATGTTCCCAATTGTTTGGTGAAGAATAGAATGCGTGCAGTTTTGCGTTGTGTAACTTTCTCCATTCTCCTGTAACTTCATCCCTCTTAGCCTTAAATATTTTCCTATATTCTCAAACACTCTTAGCCTCTGCTCCTCTCTCAATGTGAGAGTCCAAGTTTCACAACCATACAGAACAACCAGTAATATAACTGTTTTATAAATTCTAACTTTCAGTATTTTTGAGCATTATACCCTCATTTACGTCTCGCCCTCCTCAAAAGTCTTTTCCCCCTCAGGTCTTCCAACTAACGCTCTGTTAATCCTATTATTATTATTATTATTATTATTATTATTATTATTATTATTATTATTATTATTATTATTATTATTGGAGTATTAACTGTTATTTACATCTTATTTCATTCCGTCATTCCGCTCATTAAATATGTCTTACAGCAAGTTGTATTCATTTATCGTAATCCATTTACCCGAATTCTTGTTTAGACATTATACGCAAGGGTAGGGATTTCCTCAATTGCCTGTCTCATTATTACCTGGGAGATATTTTCCTCCCTATATGTTTTCTGTTAACTCTCATTAATTTGAATCCAAATTACTTTTCCCAGACAGTTTATGTAAAGCAGTCTTATGTACCGGGCGGTGAAGACGCTCTGTGCGGTGTCTGGACGTAATTTTGAATCTTAATCTTTCGCTTATCTGGGAACACTTCTGAACACCGACCCTCCTCTACATTTAGACCAACTGCAACCGTTCTAACTGCTGGTCTAGCCTCCACTTCTCTTTCTTGCACTCCCTCTTTAATTTAGACTTGGAATGGCGGACGTCTCGACAGTAAATCTTTCGTCGGCAGTAATTCCAACTGTCGTCTTCTACTTCAATTCATGAGGCAACAGACTAAATGGTCTGACTTACTTCTTGTTACTTGCTACATATCACGGGTCACTTGATGTTAATTTGGCATCCTTTCCCTCCTTCCCCTCTCTTTCTTACTCTCTTGAGCTTTATGAGTTTTCCTCCGTGATTTTTTCTCTTCCTTTCTTTTCACTCGTTTACTCCCTTCATCTTGACCCTCCTGCCGAGTTAGTGACAGAATTTATTGCCAACCACGTCCTCCCGGCCCATAAGCTTCTACACCATACAGTGACATATATATCTTAATAATTACAAATTCACAAAGGTGAATACATCGTACATACTTGCACAAATTTTTAGTGAGTACAAAATAATACATCGCTTGTGAAAGTAACAACAAAATGTGACGTTTATTCTAAATTTGAAATCCTAATAAGAAGTCCACACCTGTGGAGTAACGGTCAGCGCGTCTGGCCGCGAAATTAGGTGGCCCGGGTTCGAATCCTGGTAGGGGCAAGTTACCTGGTTGATGTTTTTCTGGGGTTTTCCCTCAACCCAATACCCAATGTTCGGTAACTTTCGGTGCTGGACCCCGGACTCATTTCACCGGCATTATCACCTTCATTTCATTCAGACGCTAAATACCTAGATGTTGATACAGCGTCGTAAAATAACCCGATAAAATAAAAATCTAATAAGAATAGCGCATGACCAGTAGGTCTACAATTTCAGTATTGTTGTTTAGTCAACTGTCCGAAGACAGGTTTGAACCTGACAAGTGATACCAATAAAGCACCACTTATGAGGCAACTAGGCCAGGGTGGCCAGTTCCTTTCCCCCTCCATTGCATACATCGCCCACTAGCTACATATTACACTAGTCAGACTTCAGATGCATACAAACAATTGTTCTTACTCTGACACATATCGTCAAGTGAGATGTACTGCCTGATAGTAGATGTACATATCAGCCAGAACCTCAATCAGAGGATATAGGTCTAATAATTTATTGTTTATTGTTGTTTATTGTTAATAAAATAACATTAACAGAAATACAATCTTAGTTCTTCCCTGAAGGAGTAAAAACTCCAAAATTCCATTCCAAAATCTGTAGTCAAAGGATATAGGTCTAATAATTTAATAGTTTCATTCCAAAATCTGCAGTCAAAGGATATAGGTCTAATAATTTAATAGTTTCATTCCAAAATCTGCAGTCAAAGGATATAGGTCTAATAATTTAATAGTTTCATTCCAAAATCTGCAGTCAAAGGATATAGGTCTAATAATTTAATAGTTTCATTCCAAAATCTGCAGTCAAAGGATATAGGTCTAATAATTTAATAGTTTCATTCCAAAATCTGCAGTCAAAGGCTATAGGTCTAATAATTTAATAGTTTCATTCCAAAATCTGCAGTCAAAGGATATAGGTCTAATAATTTAATAGTTTCATTCCAAAATCTGTAGTCAAAGGATATAGGTCTAATAATTTAACAGTTTCATTCCAAAATCTGCAGTCAAAGGATATAGGTCTAATAATTTAATAGTTTCATTCCAAAATCTGCAGTCAAAGGATATAGGTCTAATAATTTAATAGTTTCATTCCAAAATCTGCAGTCAAAGGATATAGGTCTAATAATTTAATAGTTTCATTCCAAAATCTGCAGTCAAAGGATATAGGTCTAATAATTTAATAGTTTCATTCCAAAATCTGCAGTCAAAGGATATAGGTCTAATAATTTAATAGTTTCATTCCAAAATCTGCAGTCAAAGGATATAGGTCTAATAATTTAATAGTTTCATTCCAAAATCTGCAGTCAAAGGATATAGGTCTAATAATTTAATAGTTTCATTCCAAAATCTGCAGTCAAAGGATATAGGTCTAATAATTTAATAGTTTCATTCCAAAATCTGCAGTCAAAGGATATAGGTCTAATAATTTAATAGTTTCATTCCGAAATCTTCATTCCAAAATCTGCAGTCAAAGGATATGGTCTAATAATTTAATGGTTTCATTCCAAAATCTGCTATTTTGCTCAAAAACCGATTTTTGGTCCAATAACATAATATACATAGGCTATAGGTCTATGTTATACTCTGAATCCAATTGTAAAGTTAATTTTTGGCAAGTCTTGCTATTTGTCACTGAAAATTGTATTTAAAAGTGTGAGTCCCTCTCCCCACCCCAAGACCTTCTACTTTATATACGTAAAGTTTAATTTTTGGTCCTACAGAATATATCTGTTAAGGTGATATTAAAAGAGAAAAATTTGTTTCGGCGCCGGGCATCGAACCCAGGTCCTTGGTTCTACATACCAAGTGCTTTAACCATTGAGTTACGCCGAATTTCAATCCACAACACGGGATCGAAACCCACTCCTCCAGTGTTTTCCCTTTGTGGCCTCACTCCAAGTTCGACATGCATGTTGAAATTTATATCAAGTCAACTGCCATTATACAAAGAGCGCACTCAATTGAGTGCCTTGGTGGCCGAGATTCAACAGTAATAGGCCTATGCACTATTGGGCGAAGAATCTACGTAAAGTTTAATTTTTGGTCCTGTGTAATACATCTGTTATGGTAACAATTGATATGAGAGGAAAAAAATTCGCTTCGGCGCCGGGGAACGAACTCGGGTCCTTGGTTCTACGTACCAAGCGCTCTAACCATTGAGCTACGCCGAAGTTCAATCCACAACACCGGATCGAATCCCACTGCTCCAGTGTTTTTCCCTTTGTGGCCTGGCTCCAAGTTCTACATGTATGTTGAAATTTATATTAAGTCAACTGCCATTAGGTCTATACAAGGAGCGCACTCAATTGAGTGACTTGGTGGCCGGGATTCCACAATAATATACACTGTTGGGCAACATTTCAAACTGCAATTTCTTTACGGTACTATAAAACATGCTTTGCGGTCGTCATTTGTTTACGGCACAGAGAGTCAACTGAAAATGACGGCTCCGTTCAAACGTTTTGGTGAAGCTAACATTAGTGAAATAGAATTTCAGTAAGTCATTCAATATTTTATTGTATTAGAGTATTTTATTTCTTTTAATCTTTATATACTTTCTTCTAATCGTGTAATAGTCAATTAAATCCCACTCGAGTTTTGATTTTCTCTAGATAAATCAAAATCTCTAGTGAGATTATTGTTGATAAAATTTTTATTTTTCTTTATTATTCAATCAAATCACAACAATGAATTCCAATTACTTACAATCTATTTTTTCTTTCGCGCACAGAATTGAAGGTATGAAAGAGCTACAATAAGAATATTTACTTACCTACTATCTTACTTACTGGCTTTTAAGGAACCCGGAGGTTCATTGCCGCTCTCACATAAGCCCGCCATTGGTCCCTATCTTGAGCAAGATTAATCCAGTCTCTACCATCATATCCCACCGCCTTCAAAACCATTTTAATATTATCCTCCCATCTACGTCTCGGCCTCCCGAAAGGTCTTTTTCCCCTCTGGCCTCCCAACTAACACTCTATATGCATTTCTGGATTCGCCCATACGTGCTAAATGTCCTGCCCATCTCAAACGTGTGGATTTTATGTTCCTAATTATGTCAGGTGAAGTATACAATGCGTGCAGCTCTGCGTTGTGTAATTTTCTCCATTCTACTGTAACTTCATCCCTCTTAGCCACAAATATTTTTCTAAGAACCTTATTCTCAAACACCCTTAATCTCTGTTCCTCTCTCAAAGTGAGAGTTCAAGTTTCACAACTATACAGAACAACCGGTAATATAACTGTTTTATAAATTCTAACTTTCAGATTTTTGACAGAAGACTAGATGAGAAAAGTTTCTCAACCGATTAATAACAGGCATTTCCCATATTTATTCTGCGTTTAATTTCCTCCCGAGTGTCATTTATATTTGTTACTGTTGCTCCATCTCTTCGAAGGATAAATCTCCAATTTTTATAGTTCCATTTCGTAAAATATTCTGGTCACGAGACATAGGCCTAATCATATAAGTTACTTAGTCTTTTCGGGATTTACTTCCAAACCTATTTCTTTACTTGCTTCCAGTAAAATTTCCGTATTTTCCCTAATCGTTTGTGGATTTTCTCCTAACATATTCACGTCATCCGCATAGACAAGAAGCTGATGTAACCCGTTCAATTCCAAACCCTCTGTGTTATCCTGAACTTTCCTAATGGCATATTCTAGAGCGAAGTTAAAAATAAGAATAACAATAACAATAAGAATATTATTCATATAAAATTTGTATAGACTACCTGCAGATTTACGGCTGTATGAAACAACCATATGCTTCACGACTACGTGCTTCTGTCGTGTTCTGTCTATGTACAATATAAACTAGGCTAATCTCGATTTCAAATACATAAAAAATGCACCACTCAATTAGTACCGATTCAGAACATAGCTAATACATTTCACGAAATGTTTATTTCGCAAACATTCATAAAGCAAATAACAGAAATTTAGGGTTGCTGTATAGTACGATTCATTCACTTTTGATCTTTATTCTCATATACTGGGACATCATTTTATTTTTACTTCAATTTTTATTGTACCTGAGTTTTTGAATGTACTTCACTCCCACCCCTTCTACTAATGAAGTTCAACCGTCCTCCACACAGATCCAAGACCGCATATAGTCATAGTAGTCTTACGGTCACAGTAAACAGTACGTCCCCAAAATATGTTCGCGTTTTCCAGTGACGAAAGAGCTTTCAATATTGAATCATTTTCGCACAGGTACTGTCGTCCATTTGCCTACGTCGCATCTCGGTTTCCCCCACCCGCTTCTATTCGCCTCTCTGTAAAGTCTAGTGGCTGGGCTGTCTTAGCTCTTTTCTGAAAACATTAATTTTTGTTAGGAACTGGACGTCTACGTAATATTATACAAAGGTTTAAAATAAGTTAAATAAAAGGGCCTCGTTAAGTAATTAACTGTCACGTGATTTTCCCCCTTTCTACGACCCTACGACATAACCACTTGGACGGACAGTAGATAGCATGTCTGAGTAATTTTATCTTTCGGGATCGGGCAGAAGTGAAGATTGAATTTGCAGTACGTAAGGTACTATTTTATAGAGTAGGTACAGAATTATTTCAACATGAGTTACTGGTACGAAGGACGACACTGGCAATTTGAATTAGATGCAATAGTCTATAGTGCGATAATATGCACATTAGAACTGAAGTCTGTATCGAAATGAACGGCCACCATTTTCAAAAATGTGTTTAAATATCCATATCTGATTATTTTTCAATTTAACTTCATTCTCTGTAGCAGGCCTGCACAAGGTTTGCGCTCTCCGAGCCGGCTCACAGCTCATGAGCGGAATGCAGATATTAGCTGCGCTTTGTATAAGGGTGGATTGGAAGAAGAGGTGATCTCGTACAAAATATACACAAAAGGAAGTAATATTACGAGTGTTTATGAAATGAATTCCCGTTCAGTGTTTGCAAAACTATCTTGGACTATTATTATTTAATAAAGAAATATTTATTTTGCAGAAATAATAGAAATTCTATACCTACTTAAATGTACAAAATCATTTTGTTATATTTTTATTTATCAGTACATCAAAACGAGGTTTAATGCTGTTGGCAGCTGAAAGGAACATTGGCCTACTGATCGTAATGAAACATCAGTTACAGATGTTCGATGTCTGCCTTTATTAAAGTTGATTATAGAAAACAGTTGCTCACAAATATAAATGTTGAGCCAAACATAGCAATCATTTTCACAGCCATCCTGTGTAGTCGTGGATATTATTGCTAATGTTTAGTCTTGTAAAACTGAACCAGGCTAGTAGTATTATTCAAGCGATCTTTAGCCCTCAGGACACATTTAAGATCAATAAGTTCGAGCTGTAAATCGTTAAATGTTAAATGTTATGTTCCGTCTTTTAGATTCCTCCATACTATACTGTAGCAGTAGGTAAGCAACGTGAAACAGTTACTGAGAATAGGCCTACACACTGCACTCCACAAGATAACTGAGTGGTCGTTTCCCTCTCCTCTACCTATAGCAAGACTATGTCATTCTGACGTATCTTCCTCTCCGATTCGGCGAGCGGTAAACACCGCTCTCCCGCTGTGAAGGAGCGCGCGCGCTCGTTGAGAGCTGTTTGTACAGGCCTGCTCTATATTGTACGCTAATGTGCTATAAACAGTATAATATACACTGCATAATGAATACGTCTGCATGGACTACTTTTCTTCCCTCCTATACCTAGTAAAGTGATTTGTTTGTATATTACCCCAGTATCATCGAACTCCAGTCGTGGAAGGAGGAAGCAAACGGCGTTGATCCAGAGGTATGGACAAGTTAATATTAAAAATGTTAGTAAAAATAAAATGATGTCCCTGTAGATGTAATTACAAAATACAACTGGAGAAGAACTTTTCCAGGCACTGAAAGGCACCATAGAACAGAAGAGGTTGAATTTGCAATGACTTGTGTCTATAGCAACAGACGGGGCTCCAGCTTCATAGTATGTCAAAATAATATACAAACGTATGATATTTCTTATTCTCTTGATGTTGTTATTTGTAAACATAAGCAGAACGTTGCCGCGAGCCCCCACTGGTCGCTTCCTTCTGTTGAGGTAAGAGTCTCTTCCCCTGCTCTAGCCTTACAGCACACTGTGTTCGGCGGGCAGCATCGAGAGCACGAATGACGATACGCTTTTTGGAGACCTCTGTTATAAAATATAATTTAACTCATCTTTGAGTAATGTATTTACACACGTGTGCTTCACTGCAAAATATGTAACAGAAAAAGTTCCAAACATGACAAATGGAAACCCCATCCATCTACTGACAGTCTACTATTGAACTGTGTTACAGTGAATTGTACTTCGTCTTTCATTAAATGATATTAACGTAGTACTTAAAATGAAACAGACTCAAATGAATTAATTAAGCATTAGTGAACATATTTACTGATCTCCTGTAATGCTATTTTACGGGATTTTTTTGCCCCTTTCTTACGTACTATTTGCCCAATATTATACACTGTGATCTAGGAAGTTCATAAACTGGAGAAACTTTGTGGATTATAGCCAGATGAATTACATCTGTGATGAAATTTATTTATTTTCATAACTGCAATTGCATTCCCCACCACTGCAGTATTTACTGATAGCTCGCTGCCCGCCACTGTTGCCAACATATCGCCCTACAATCTCGCTAAAATTTCAATAAAAAGTAGCTAAATCTCTCCAAAGTTTGTTAAAAAAATCCCCAGAATTGTCGCTAAAAATTAATAATAAATATCACTAAATAAAAATAAGAAAAACATACATATGCGGAGAAAAATATAATTTCCTCGTCGTCCCCTCTTCTTCAGAGTCTGGTTGTATTGTTGACGGCTGTGATGTTGAGGTGGAAGCTATGGGAACAGCTGATTGTGAATACACTGCACTTGATCCAATCATTGACACTACACTTTCTGGCAAATTGTAAGTGTGGAAATTTTCACCCAAGCGTAGGACCACAATTCTTTTTTTGTGAAATCTAACACTTCTTAAATCTTATGGGTGCTATTCATAGACATTTCGCAGCACGCGCTACGAGCGTACTAAGCTAGCCCCGGCTATCCACTGGTTACTAGTACAGAATTCAAATCATATCCTATCGCTAACACTGGTTTAGGGAATACGAAAAACGCTGATCATCCACCGGAAGTCCGCGCTAAAAATGCCTATGAATACGGCCCTATATGTTAAAACATATTAAAACCAGCTAAAACTACAGTCTCATTTGCTTCACACGAACTGTCGGCACAAAATTCCAAAACTCAATTGTCTCGAGTCGGTTCGGAGTAGAAAATCTCCGCGTTGCGGGAAAAAACCAAGAATTAGCTGGAGCTCGAGACTCGTCACGTGTCAATCAAAGTTGCCACCGTTTTTCAGTGTTGGAGCAGTAGCATTGAGAGAGACCTAAGCGTGAGAACCCTGATCACTGATCGCAAAAAATATATTAGATCAGGGCTTTCACGTATGAATCATTAGACGACTCAGTCATGCACCCATGTCTCTTCTAAAACTAAGAAGTGCATGACTTCAGTTGAATGTTTTAACTTAAAAGAAAGAAAAAGGTGGAAGAATATAAAAATCAGCAGAAAAGTCGCTAATCGTATTTTACAAAATTTGTCGCAGAGACAGATTCAAAATTCCCTAGATTTAGCGACATCGCTAAATATGGCAACACTGCTGTCCCCGTAGTCTATGCTTGCCCTGATGTCATTCCGTTTCGTAATGACGGACATTGATTCGCAACACCGGTAACATTATTGTGTTAAAAAAATAAAAATGAAAACATTGACAGAAATTCTCTTAGAGTGTCAGAATTTATTCAGAAAAAAAAAATAGATTTGTGCGAGATCGTGCGTATTTGCTTGCTTTCCGCACAAAACCTATACGCGGTTAAGTGTGAAATACCACATTCAGTATTCCCAACGTAACGCACATAACAATTTCCCTCTTCTTACCGCTTAAGCGCCATATTCATTTTACTGCTTTCGGCTTTTAACATATTATTTTTAGAGACGTTTAACATAGTAATAATTATAAATTGGAAACTTACCACTGCAATTTCACCTAAATTGCACTGTTAATTATTGTTTTTAAATATTTGCAAAAATTAAGTAAACTCTACAACTCCACAAAAGTTACTGCATTTGTAATGCAAGTAACATTAAGGAAGCCGTGAAAAAATCAACAAGATTCCAGATGCCGATGTTATTACTGCAATATGTTATATAAATAATATTGTTAAAATATTACAATGAAAAGTAAATCATTACATAACCTTACCGTTTGTTTTAAGTTCGCATTTATAGACTGGGGGAAAAAAAGACAGACGTACATCACGGCCTGCTGGAATATAGTAAACACAGAAAACATTTTATAGCAACAATGATGAAGATAGATATTTTAGTTTTTAAAAGTTGCCGTCATTGAACAGAAACCAACATGGAGATTTCATTGCAACTAATTAGAAATTCGTCTTTCAGGTATGTAATAAACGATCTTCGCACAAAATAATGTACGATACACGAGCGGTATGTTTGTTTTCATGTTCTCGGAAATTAAAAAAGCTCAACTACGTTTCGCTTTTTCAATCTTTTCCTCGAACATGAAAACATCAACATACCGCTCTTGTAACGCATATTACTATTGTATATATTTGCTTTCAGATCCTCATCGGACTGTAATGTGGATAATGATTGGGCATTGGTAAGAGAATGACTGCATTGAGAGAAGAGAGTACTAAATAGGCCTACTGTCGTTGTTCGGCACAATGGCGGACGGTTATTTCCATAGACTTCGCGATATTTCAATAAAATACGAAGGAGCGCGAGATTCTGCTTTTTCCTTACAGTTGGCGCTGACATCACACCAACTAACAGTCGACATCGCGGAAATATAATAGACATACGAGTACAATTGATACATCTAGGTACATTATGTACTAAAATAAAATAAATTGAATCGATGATATAATAAATCCGTCATTATCTGCAATGTCTAGACTCTACAGTTCCTTTATAATGAAAGTTGAGATGTTGACCCCCATCAACAATTAAAATATGTAATGATTTGGTACCGTATATATACAGTCACGAGTTATTGAGGTTACTAGGAACAATAGACTGTGCTGGTACTATTTCGCATTGTCTGTGATGAGGCGACAGTAGCGATCCTAGTGGTTAGCAACTATCTATGGATGCATATTCCCTACGTATTGAGCTTCGTGACTGTATATACTAGACTGTGGTACCACTGACAATGGAAAAACAAAACTCCTATGAGAAGTAAAACCCATATACCTATTGTATACAAATATTAAACTAATTTGATACATAATTTTTAATGTATTACATTATTTTATAATATAATTTATTATAGAGCTAGGCCTATATAAAACATAAAAAATTATTATTACAGCTAGTTTATCACTGAGAAACAAAAAGGTGTTAAATTGAATTTATTTCAAGCAAAGCCGTTACTGGATTATGCAACAATGTAGGCGATGTTTGGATCCTGTGTCTCAACTCTTAGGCTATATTCAATCATTATCGAGGAACTCTAGCGTGTGCTCGATTATACTAACCTCTAGCGTTTGAAAGTGGAACTAAACGCCGAAGGGGCGCATGAATAAAAAGAAACAGATCAGGAAAATTCGCTCAGTGTCCATTCTATATAACTCCTATTCGCTGGAGTATGTTACTGTAAAGACAATAGTTTCTTTGTTGTAGCGGAAAGTTATTTTAGTGGTGGTATTGTATATTACAGTTCAGTTATGCGTGTTTACCGAGACGAAGATAGTGTTTTCTTGGGCTGCCGTAATGGAAGGTGATTCCAGTAGCTGTTAGAAACTTAATTGTTGTAAGCATGAGTACATTTTATTGCCAGGGCAATGCTACTTTTGACTCGCATCGCGAACATACTGGAAATCGATTTCAGTAAGATTTTACATCCTATTCGTCGAGACATTTTACCGAGACGACAGCACAAGCGAAAGTTGATTTCAGTCGAATATTAGAGCCTGCTTGTACTAAGCCCATCGTAGAATTTTATGAGGACAACACAGCCTTTAGCTCACGTAGTGAGAGGTTATTTCATTAAAATAAACGGTCTTACTAATAAACCGTGAATAATTTTTATACCGGACTTATGCTGAGTTGGGACAGAAAACGTTACTAATAAACCATAGTGCGTAACTATTCATGGGAATTGCTTTGGATTAGTTATACACACGAAACCCCTTGTTTAAGCGTTGTATATAGAGAAAAAATGGCCGCCTCACTAACAGCTGTTCGTATCGATTGTCATTTTATGATGATGGTTGCCGTGTAGGGTTGTTCCAATTATATTTGTTGTTGATGCTCCAAAGTATTTGAATTTTTCCGCCTCTTCAAAGGTTAAATTTTCAATCTTTAGAGCTATATTTCTATTTCGTACAATGTTCTAGATTATACTTTGTCCTTTCGGGATTTACTTCCAAACATATTTCATTACTTGCTTCAAATAAAATCAACAGTTTGTGGATTTTCTCCTTACATATTCATGTCATCCGCATAAACAAACAGCTGATGTAACCCGTTCAATTCCAAACCCTTCCTGTTTTCTTGGACATTTCTAATGGCCTATTCTGCAGTAAAACTATAAAGTAAAGGTGGTAATTGATGGTGCATCTCCTTGCTTTAGCCCGCAGTGAATTGGAAAAGCGTCAGACAGAATCTGGCCAATACGAACTTTGTTATATTTCATTTTACCGAGACACATTTTAATATCGAACTAGTTTCTTGGTAATACCAAATTCAATAAGAATATCAGTTAAATCTTCTGTCTTAACCGAATTATATGCCTTTTTGAAATCTATGAATAAGTGATGTATTGTGCGCAAGTTACCGTACTATAAAAGATGTTTCCGAGATGGTGTCACAAACTTTCAGGGATGATGGCGAAGGGTACATGTATCAATTTGAGATAAGGAAACCTGGTCCGGAAATGACCGAGTCGAAAGTTACAAGCAAAAACAGTTGTGTGAAAATGAAATAATTTTATTCCTCTGTACACCTTATTTATGTGTATTTATCTGTACAACTTACACATACTGTATTCATCTGACGTTGTTTACATTGTCTACTTACAGTATTCCATTCAGTGCGCTGTCTGAGGGGTGGGGACAGGAAACTACACTAAAGCAATGCAGATAGCGTAATGTGTAACGGACATGGTCGGTCCTGATATGCACGTCTGTAGACAGCAGTGTATGTGTACAAGCTGCAGTGTCAGTCGATCAGTCCTAGTGAAATGGAGGAGTACACGAGAGCGGAATATGCAGACCTGATTTTCGAATACGGATGAGCCAATGGGAACAGTAGACAAGATCACCGATTGTATCGGGACAAGTACCCACGTAGGAAACATCCGGCCCATATCATTTTTTCCACGACTGTTCCAAAGGTTAAGGGAAGGAGGGCACATGTTGCCAAATTACAATTCCGTTTCCACAAAATTATTTTTGCTTATAACTTTCGACTCAGTCATTTCCGAACCATGGTTGCTTATCTCAAATTGATACATGTGCCCTTCGCCATCATCCCTGAAAGTTTGTAACACCACCTCGGAAACACCCTGTAAATGTATTAGTAACACACAGGCTATGTACAGGGTCATCATTTTATTTTTACTTCAATTTTTATTGTACCTGAGTTTTTGAATGTACTTCACTCCCACCCCCTCTACTAATAAATTTCAACCGTCCTCCACACAGAACCAAGGCCGCATATACAGTCATAATAGCCTTACGGTCATAGTAAATAGTACGTTCCAAAAATATGTTCACGTTTTCTAGTGACGAAAGAGCTTTCATTACTGAATCATTTTCGCACAGGTACTGTCGTCCATTTGCCTACGTCGTATCCCGGTTTACCCCACCGGCCTTTATTCGCTAGTTAGTGGCTGGGCTGTCTTAGCTTTTTTCTGAGAACATTAATTTCTGTTAGGAATTGGACGTCTACGTAATATTACACAACTGTTTAAAATAACTAAAATAAAAGGCATAAAATTTACTTTGTCATACGTTAAAAGTGTTAAATTTGTTAAAAAAGTATTTACCTTCGACAGACGGCCCGTTTCGACGCTATGTGTCGTCGTCTTCGGTGTCTCTTGAACCACTGGTGATCTTGACTCTGAGATGTGCAGTTGTCGATGGTAGGGGTGGGGGTGTGTTGCTCCTATGGTGGGGGTTGGCTATTTGTGTTTTATGATGTATTATGACGTCAAATAATGTGTGCGTATCGAAATGCAATAGTTGTCCACATTTTTACATAGGACAGACAGGAAGATCCTTTCACACAAGATATAATGAACATATTAAAACTATAACCAAACCTTACATCACATCAAATTATGCAGACCACATTATCAACAATACTCATGACTACAATAATATAGAAACAGATATGGAAATTTTACACATCACACCAAAACGTTCACAGTTAAGCATCCTAGAACAGTACGAAATATATAAGAATAGAATAGCACACCCACAATATATACTTAACACACAACTACATTTCGATACGCACACATTATTTGACGTCATAATACATCATAACATACAAACAGCCAACCCCCACCATAGGAGCAACACATCCCCACCCCTACCATCGCCAACTGCACATCGCAGAGTCAAGATCACCAGTGGTTCAAGAGACACTGAAGACGACGACACATAGCGTCGAAACGGGCCGTCTGTCGAAGGTAAATACTTTTTAAACAAATTTAACACTTTTAACGTATGACAAAGTAAATTTTATGTTTTTAACAAAGTGTTAACGAGAACTTTAATCAATAAAATAAAAGGGCCTCGTTAAGTAATTGACTGTCACGTGATTTCCTCCCTTTCTGCGACCCTACTTGCACGGACAGTAGATAGTATGTCTCAGTAATTTTATCTTTTCGGATCGGGCAGAAGTGAAGATTGAATTTACAGTACATAAGGTACTCTTTTATAGAATAGGTACAGAATTATTTCAAAATGAGTTACTAGTACGAAGGACGAAACTGGAAATTGGGATTAGGTACAATAGTCTATAGTGCGATAATGTGCATATTAGAACTGAAGCCTGTATCGAAATGAACGCCAAACATTTTCAAAAATGTGTTTAAATATCCATATTATGATTATTTTTCAATTTAACTTCATTCTCTATATGCACGCTAATGTACTGTAGACAGTATAATATACACTGCATAATGAATACGTCCGCATGGACAGCTCAGTTCGAGAGTAAAACACTTATTGTTAATACTGTACTGTATTTTGATTAAAAAAAAAAACCTAATGAAAATGATCAAACTTGCAAATCTAATCTTTCAGGTAAAGCTTCCTGCAAAGCAGATTTGAATAATTTCAAGGGAAAAATTGTTCCGATCCCGAGACCTCTGCTTGAACGTACCAGCGCTCTACCAACTGAGCTACCCGGGAACTCTACCGTATCAGCGCTCTGCCAACTGAGCTACCCGGGAACTCTACTCTGTAGGGTAGAGTTCCAGGGGAACTCAGTTGGCAGAACGCTGGTACGTTCAAGAGTTCCCGGCTAGCTCAGTTGGCAGAGCGCTGGTACGTTCAACCAGAGGTCCCGAGATCGATACCCGGCTCCGGAACAATTTTTCCCTTGAAATTATTCATGATCACACTTAAAACCGCAATATTTCCTAGTTTACGTAAATGGACGAACTACTTTTCTTCCCTCCTATACCTAGTAAAGTGATTTGTTTATATACAGGGACATCATTTTACTTTTACTTCAACTTTCATTGTACCTGAGTTTTTGAATGTACTTCACTCCTACCCCTTCTACTAAGGAAGTTCCAACTCCACACAGAACCAAGACCGCAGATAGCAAGCAGTACTGAGTTACTGAGTATAGTACGTTCCAGAAATATGTTCGCGTTTTCCAGTGACGAAAGAGCTTTCAATATTGAATCATATTTTCGCACAGGTACTGTCCGTTTGCCTACGTCGCATCCCGATTTCCCCCACCTGCTTCTGCTCGCCCCTCTGTAATAGCTGGGCTGTCTTAGCTCTTTTCTGAAAACATTAATTTCTCTTATGAATTGGAAGTTTACGTAATATTATACAGCTGTTTAATTTAACTTAAAACGGCCTCGTTAAGTAATTAACTTTCACGTGATTTCCTCCCTTTCTACAATCCTGCGGCATAACCACTTGGACGGACAGTAGATAGCATGTCTGAGTAATTTTATATTTTCGGGTCGGGCAGAAGTGAAGATTGAATTTACAGTACATAGAGTAGGTACAGAATTATTCCAACATGAGTTACTAGTACGAAGGACGAAACTGGCAATTGGAATTAGATGCAATAGTCTATAGGGCGATAATATGCACAAAACAACCGAAGCCTGTATCGAAATGAACGGCCTCCATTTTCAAAATTGTGTTTAAATATTCATATTATGATTATTTTTCAATTTAACTTCTTTCTCTATATTGTACGCTAATGTGCTGTAGACAGTATAATATATTATTACACTGCATAATGAATACGTCCACATGGATAACTCACTTCGTGAGTAAAAACACTTATTCTTAAAACAGTACTGTAGTTTGATTAAAGGAAACCTAATGAAAATTATGAAACTCAAAATCGCGATATTTCCTAGTTTACGTAAATGGATGAACTACTTTTCTTCCCTCCTAGTAGAGTGATTTGTTTGTATATTACGCCAGTATAATGGAACTGCAGTCTTGGAAGGGGATAGCAAACGGCGTTCATCGGGAGGTATAGGCAAGTTAATATTAAAAATGTTAGTAAAAATAAAATGATGTGCCTGTAGTTACAGGGCGTGTGATGGGATATTTTACTGAGAGAGTAATTCTTTCTTTGGCTCTCGCAGCAGAAGGTGATTTCAGTGGAAATCCTAACTGAGCTTTGTAAACAGAACAATGTCCCTTCCCCTCCAAAAAGAAACAACATTTTCTTTAGTAGCCGAATTACTAGATTTTCTCTGTCGAGGAATTTCTTGCAGTGCTACGTGAGTTGTGTACGAGACCTTTAGTCCTTCACTTCCAGTAGAGTGAAGTAGAACGCATGTTAATTGCAGTAGACAAAGCATCAGACGAACGCCCTCGGTGCCCTTTGCCCCGAATTTCTCGCTCGCCTCTGAATTCCTGAGGTTGCATAATGCAGCAGCGGTGAAGTTATTTGGCGGTGGGATATTCCTGATCGCTGATGTCACGGGTAAGGCCAGCAAACGTAATCATATCGGGGTGCGAGACGTACGGGGGGAGGTTAAGAGCTTAGCATAGAGTGTACTCGGCTGTGAAAAAAAGGGGGTTGATGCGTGAAATGGATTTAGAGGGCGGGTGTATCGCACAAAAGAGAGGGGCATGGAGGTGTAGGGTTGATCGAATTATAAGGTTTTTTTTTTCCTTCCCAACAAAAATATATTATTCAATCTTTGACGTCATTTCCGGCTGTCATACCATGCAGAAATAAATTTGCATTCACAATTTGATTCACGCGTATTTGCACTCTGTAATTAGTCTGATTTGCATTGGGTACATTTTTTCTCTCTCGCTCGTATGTCTGTGATTTTTTTTGTGACAGTATAGGACTCTCCACTGCTAACGCTAGCTAAAAATGGCATTGTCAGACCGGCGCGGATTCAGTTTTCACAACCGCGCGCAATTTTCTAGGTACGATGTGAAAGTTGTGATTCCAAGGAATAATCTAAATTTTTTACGTTCATATTCAATGAAATTGGGACGTACAGTACAGCTTAAGAATTCTGCTAAAACTTTCAACTAGTCGTACAAGGGTTGAAACATTAGCAGAAAACTTGAAATGTCGGTATATTTATTTAATCAATACAATCAATTAAAGACCCAATAAATCCAACATAGCGCAATACACATTTTAATGTTTTCAGGAAAACGATTTCGTTATAAATACGGCAACACAAGATTTCCTGTATTTCAATTTGAATATTGTATCGAATTTAAATTCATATGGCACGTTGATACCAAAATAGAAATGAAATTAATATGTGGAATCTACGAGTCTCAATAGATTAATTGAGCCGTTCAGAGCAAAAGTGGTGTAAGTCAAAAATGGCTAATGAGAGTTAAAGTAAACATTCTGCAAAATACATCGCAAAGCAGCAATTAATATTCAATTTATTTAAACTATTACTAGTCAATGGATAGCAAGAAGGACGTATTAATTGCTACTCTTTGCTGCATTTTACAGAATTTTTACTTTAAACCTCATTACACAATTTTGACTTACACCACTTTTGCTCTGAAGGGCTCAATTATAAACGGATCTCATGAAAAAAAAACATAGGCCTACCCTTCCTTCTCTCCATTATTCTACTTCCATAGTACTTCTTCTTTTCCTTCCCTCTTCCTTGTCATACGTGTCATAATATTCTCATTTCTCTGAATTTCATACCGCTCTTGATTTCCGTCCTCTCCCTTCTATATATTTTTTTTCTAATTCACACTCTTGCTGTTTTTTCGCACACTTCCTCTCTTCTCTCTAATCGCAATCTTTCTCTTGTAACTCCTCTTCATCTTCTTTCTCTCCGGCACTCTTCCTCACCTCCTTCCTACCCCGTTTCGAAAATCACACAACCAGAAATTTGTTTAAAAATGGTACTGCTTTACGGAAGCGGGAGAGATTAAAATGTTGCATTAGAAAAAGTTCGTGTGATTTTGTGCAGAAAACCATTATTGTTTATTTTTAGACGTACAATAAAAATGGAGCAATAATGTTACATAAAATGTAAATTTATCATAATGTTCTATTAATGAGATTGAAAGTTTGTATTTGCTGCTCGTTTTATGTAAACAACAGTATTGTCATGGTCCGCTCCTGTATTAGAACAGAGCATCTGTTCTGTACCGAAGTGTCTGTACCGCTTGAGTTGTACTGTGCACTTCTAAACCCCCTCCTCCCCATCCAGCAACGTTGGAAAACGTCTATTATTGTAAACTTTAGTATACGTACTTACTGGCTTTTAAGGAACCCGGAGGTTCATTGCCGCCCTCACATAAGCCCGCCATCGGTCCCTATCCTGGGAAAGATCAATCCAGTCTCTATCATCATATCCCACCTCCCTCAAATCCATTTTAATATTAACTTCTCATCTACGTCTCGGCCTCCCCAAAGATCTTTTTCCCCTCTGGCCTCCCAACTAATACTCTATATGCATTTCTGGATTCGCCCACACGTGCTACATGCCCTGCTCACCTCAAACTTCTGGATTTAATGTTCCTAATTATGTCAGGTGAAGAATACAATGCGTGCAGTTCTGTGTTGTGTAACTTTCTCCATTCTCCTGTAACTTCATCCCTCTTAGCCCCAAAAATTTTCCTAAGCACCTTATTCTCAAACACCCTTAACCTATGTTCCTCTCTCAAAGTGAGAGTCCAAGTTTCACAACCATAAAGAACAACCGGTAATATAACTGTTTTATAATTAGTTAAATATTGCAATTAGAAAAAAATTGTAAGGAAATTTTTTCTTCCTTATGACATGAATAATCATCAGTTAAAATAATGGCAATTATACCTCTTACACCCTGTAATACTCTGTAGCGAACTAATCATACAATCAACTGGAAAGATATTTCTTGGTTATGACTGCTTCAAACAAGTAGACATGAAACGACTTGCGGCTATCTTTTCCTGCTTGGAACATAGCGTGTTCATGAGACAGACCCTAACCAGCTTATCAAGGACTAGTTTGTTGTAGGAAAGCGTCTGAGTCGGTTTCAATCAGCTTGAAACTGTGTGGTTTAGTCCAAGAACAGCACAAACGCCGAGGCCGTACAAACCATTGAAAATTCCTCACCAAGGAAAAATCCCTTGGTAAAGTCAAGAATCGAACCCGAAACCACCTGAATAGGAGCTAGCTCCGCTATTCACTAGTCCGAGAGACTGAGCAAATCAACCCTTCTGTGCCTCAAGAAGTAGATTCGGCTTCTAGGCGACGCCTGCCGGCCGGCACGGATCATTATTTTACTGCGGAACTCAATTCCGGGAGATTGTTTTGGCGTAGTGAGTTTTGAACTCAATCTCGATGGAGTGGCGCTATTCCTCTTCAGAGACGTGGCAGACAGCGCTGGAATGATTGCGAGGCGTCTGATTTCCATTACAAACCAAGTTCTTGTCCCATCTGTAGGGGGTCAGCGGATTGCAGACGTCGTTTTGCTTATGCATGCGAGCTGTGAATGCATCACTCATTGCGAACCGAGGGCCTAGACATGAGCGATCTGATCAATTATTCAACTTTATGGCCATTGAGCTCCGCTGTGAAATTGTATTGCTGCTGGAACACGTGGACGGACTTCATTACATGACAGAGATGTTCTTCAGCTGACTGTAGCGTGTTGCTTGCGGATTAATGAGGAGTGTAATTAATGATGATGATTTCGTTTAGAAATAGAAAGAGGGTCGAATTGGGCGCTATTAATCTCCCCACCATTAAACACTCGAATTATATACATTTGTCTAAGAGTAGACTATGCAAT
This sequence comes from Periplaneta americana, assembly GCA_025594305.2. NCBI lineage: Eukaryota > Metazoa > Arthropoda > Insecta > Blattodea > Blattidae > Periplaneta > Periplaneta americana. The sequence goes on along the minus strand of JAJSOF020000001.1, from coordinate 15,555,178 downwards.
ACATGACTACGCTGAATACTTCTTGCTCCACTTCATGTCAGATCAGATCTTATTGAAGTAGTGCTAGATGATAACGAAAATTAATTGGGTGGCTATGATGGTAATGCTTCTACTAGACGAGTTTAACGTTAATGACTTTGAATAGATGTGACGATGAAGATGTAGCGAAGATATAATGTGATAATGATGTGACGTTGGTGACAAAATTTGATGAAATGAGGCAGATGACAATTAATTTATTACGATATGACGACATTGGCAACGGTTTATTGACAGTCTCACATAAGGTGACATCGGTTTGATGACAATATGACACGGATATATTGACGTTATGACGACGTTTACAACGGTTTCTTGACGGTTTGACAAAGTTGACAGCTGTTTGTTGAAGACAGGACGGAAGCTGACAACTGTTTGATGACGATATGACGAAATTGACAACGGTTCTTTTGACAATATGACAGAAGTTGAAAATGGTTTGTTGACGATATGACGAAGTTGACAACGGTTTGTTAACGATATGACGGAAGTTGACAACGGTTTGTTAACGATATGACGAAGTTGATAACGGTTTGTTAACGATATGACGAAGTTGACAACGGTTTGTTAACGATATGACGAAGTTGATAACGGTTTGTTAACGATATGACTGAAGTTGACAACGGTTTGTTAACGATATGACTGAAGTTTACAACGGTTTGTTAACGATATGACGAAGTTGATAACGGTTTGTTAACGATATGACGAAGTTGATAACGGTTTGTTAACGATATGACGAAGTTGATAACGGTTTGTTAACGATATGACTGAAGTTGACAACGGTTTGTTAACGATATGACGGAAGTTGACAACGGTTTGTTAACGATATGACGGAAGTTGACAACGATTTGTTGGCGATATGACGAAGATGACAACGGTTTGTTAACGATATGACTGAAGTTGACAACGGTTTGTTAACGATATGACGAAGTTGATAACGGTTTGTTAACGATATGACGGAAGTTTAGAGCGGTTTGTTAACGATATGACGGAAGTTGACAACGGTTTGTTAACGATATGACTGAAGTTGACAACGGTTTTATGACGATATGACGAAGTTGAGAACAGATTGTTGATATGACGGAAGTTGACAACGATTTTATGACGATATGAGGAAGTTGAGAACGGTTTATTGACGATATGACGGACGTTGACAACGGTTTGTTGACAATATCACCGCAGGTGACAACGGTTTTATTGTCGAAATTGACAACTTTTTTTTTTGACAATATGTCGCCCGTTGATAATGGCTTGATGAAGATATGAGTTCACCGCTGTGGATTAACGGTGAAAATGTTTGGCCGTGAAACAAGCGGGCCCGGGTTCGAATCTTGTTTCGGACAATTACCTAGTAGAGATTTTTACCTTTTTTTTTCTCAACCCATTAAGAGCAAATGCTGGGTAACTTTCTGCACTGGACCCTGGACTGACTTAGCTGGAATTATCACCATCATTTCATTTAGTCACTACTTAACTGTTGCACATGATAAAGCGTTGTAAAATAAAGCAATAAAAATAAAAATATATTTTTTTCGAATAGAAATGAAGTTCTGCTCGATAATGTGTTAATACAGGGTGTAAACGATACAAACTGGCAAAATTATACAGGTAGTACATATCTGTGCACTGAACAAAATGTCTAGTGAAATTTTTATTACTTCTTTTAATTTTATTTTAATTTGTAAAAAAAAAAAAGATTGATAGTAGTTCAATTATTTGTTTACATTTCGACTGAACGTAGATGTATAGCCAATGACCTTGCACGCAAAACCCAACACATGCCAATACACAACAGAGTAACAAATGACTGCTTCAGCCTACATACCGGGCAAAGTAGCTTAAATAAAAACTGTCTATTCTCTTTTCCAAAAACATTAGACTAACAAAACACTTTTTGTGGCCAAATTATCACAGTTACAGAAAAGCAAAATTCGACTTTTTTCTTCTGTTATTTAGGTCATGCTCAACCACTAGTCAGTATTTTTTTTGGTAGTTTATATCGTTTATCCTCTGTATATTCCTAAAAATAATTAATTAATCAAGATCCAAATTTACAACGTCAAATGATTAGTAACAATGTCAAAAGAAAAGCAGCAGATGGCCCTAATGTATCATAGCAACCTTCGAAACTAATTCGTACACCTACTGGACTGAAGGTAGCCTACGGTTTTTCATATATATGGCGTAACCGAAAACTATGTTTCTAGCTACTGCCAACAATTTATTATAATTTTTATGTGGTTGAATTAGACTGTATCCTTTTTCCTCTTGATCGAACTGGAAGACTCTGTAAAATACTACAGACATATTTGGCTTTCTTATGTGCCAATGCATTCTATTTCTTGAGTGATTTTATTATAGGTCTTTGATTCGATACGAGATTTAATTCAAGATCTAATAGTAGTTGAATTGTTGCCGTGACTGTTACAAACTGACTGATGTAATATTCAGTTGTACAGTTCTCGCTCTTTGACGAATACCATTTATTGCGACAAAGTGGAGTAATGGTAGTGGTGGATGTCTGAACATAACAAGGGGTAAGCGACGACGGTTCATGGCAGATCAAGAGATGCTACGCAAGAGTGGGGTGGAATTCCCTCGGTGGGTCATTTACGTCTGATGTAAAAAAACCTTCAAGGGGAGGAATACGTATTAATAGTTATTCCTGTGGGCTGAGTTAACAGCAAGGACTTCCCTACGTCTGTAGGCCCTTCTTCTGAAGGTACAGGAAATGTACTCGTATCTTTACACTGGGCAGAGTAGGCCTATCCTTTAACCCTTTGCAGCATAGTGGTTATTCAGAAGAACCACCGTTTTCTTTCTTTCTAAATTTTATGGCACAGATATTCCACCAAGGAACCACCTCTTGAGTATACATAGAGGTGCCATCTGTGTTTTGAAATTGTGTGCAGAGTTAAAATGTTGAAAAAAAAAAATTGATCGAAGCTTTGTTACGATCCATGATATGAAAAACATAAAAAATTAATTTGTGCTGCAAAGGGTTAAATTATAATAGCGCTTTGTGATGAAACCTAAACTTTTGCATTTCTTTACAGAAGTTAAGAAGTTCATTACATGCATGCATACATACATACATACATACATACATACATACATACATACATACATACATACATAGCCACCGGCGTGGCTCAGTCGGTTAAGGCGCTTGCCTGCCGGACTGAAGTTGCGTTCGGGCGCGGGTTCGATCCCCGCTTGGGCTGATTACCTGGTTGGGTTTTTCCGAGGTTCTCTCCAACCGTAATGTGAATGCAAGGTAATCTATGGCGAATCCTCGGCCTCATCTCGCCAAATATCATCTCGCTATCACCAATCTCATCGACGCTAAATAACCTAGTAGTTGATACAGCGTCATTAAATAACCAACTAAAATAAAACAAATAAATACATATATACATGTATGGATACATACATAGGCATACATACATACATACAAGTGTTCTGCCCAATGGCAGGTCTTTCACTGCAAACCCAGCATTCTCCAATATTTCCTATTTTCTCCCTTCCTCTTAGTCTCCGCATATCATCCACATATCTTAATGTCGTCTATCATAGCAAGTGCAAGTTTATAAATTTCGTTAGATAATGCGCTTCCACCCTCTTGTATTAATTCTGCTGGAATTTGACCGATACCTGGAGACCTGCAACTTTTTCAGATTTTCTATCGCAATTTCGACTTCACAAAGTGTGGGTTCGGGTGTAAATGGCTCAGCAGTTTGTATTTGAATTTCGACACGATCATTTCTATTTCGCCTATGTACATTTAGTAGTTGCCCAAAATAGTTTTTCCATCTGTTCTGCTTTGAATGAGAGTCTGCAAGCAAGTCACCATTCTCCTCCTTGACTACATCCATTCTTAAATTCCTTTAGGCCCTTATATAAATCTCTAATAGTTTTGTTCCTACTACTTGTTTCTACCCCATTGACTTTTTCCTTCAAGTAGGTTAATCTCTCTATTTATTCCTAAGTGCATGACTTGCTTCCGTCTTTCATTGAAATAATTAGTCTTTCTCTATTCGCCTCAACTGGATCCTATAAGCTTTTCAATTTTGCCTGTTTCCTTCTTTCTACTACCATGGAACAATCTTCATCAAACCACGGTTTCTTTTTCTTAATTTCATAATAACCTATGCTCTGCTCAGCTGCAATTTTGATACTGCCTCTGATATTTTCGCACATGCTATTAACATCTAATTCTTCCTCAACTTCGTCGGAACTTCCTAAAGCGGGAAACCTACAGTATTTGAAATGTCGACCTGATAATTTTTCTTAGTTTCCTCATCCTTTAATTTAAGAATATTGATCCCTTTTGTGATGATTCATTTTTATTTAAAGACGTAATTAAAGAACCTTTAATAGCGTATACTTACATTTGGCTTTTAGAGAACTCGGAGGTTCATTGCCGCCTCACGTAAGTCCGCAATGGGTCTCTATTCTGAGCAATATTTTTTTTACTTGGTTATTTAACGACGCTGTATCAACTACGAGGTAATTTAGCGTCGATGGAATTGGTGATAGCGAGATAATATTTGGCGAGATGAGGCCGAGGATTCACCATTGATTATCTGACATAAGATGCCTTACGGTTGGGGAAAACCTCGGGAAAGACCCAACCAGGTAATCAGCCCAAGCGGGAATCGAACCCGCGCCCGAGCGCAATTCCTGATCGGAAGGCAAGCGCCTTAGCCGACTGAGCTACACCGGTGGCTTCCTGAGTAAGATTAATCCATTTCCAGTAAACCACGTCCCTAAAATTCATTTTAATATTATCCTCCCATCTATATCTCGGCCTCTCCTAAGGTTTTTTCCCCTCCGCTCTCCCAACTAACACTCTACATGCATTTATGGATTCGCCTGTACGTGCTACATGCCCTGCCCATCTCAGGCGTCCAGATTTAATGTTCCTAATTATGTATGTTTGAATATAAATCAAAACTTGCTCATTATTTCGATATAAAATATTACGAGTATTGTAATTTCCTGTGGCTTTTTGCCTATGAAGATAAGTACACAGAGACTTTAAAGGTTAATTTACTCTGTTACGCCATCTTGCTACCCCAACTTCTGTCCTTTGTTTCTCATTATAATATCGAAAAATCATTTACTCCTTTTCCAGTTCCACAGAAACGATTACGCCTTTCCCATTCCCAACGTTCCCACCAAAACCCATCCCTACTGATTACCTGGTTGTGTTTTTTTCTGAGATTTTCTGCATAAAAAGTCAGATACGAGGCATCATAGTAGTCTATATCGCTGATATTCCTAATAATAAAGGAAATTGTTACAGGTAAAAAAATCAGTAATTGCATTGCATCGTTGCTATGCAGATTAAAAAAAATCTTGAAATAATTTATAGCGGCTCTTAGTTGAGGTGATACGTACATGATAAATAGCAAATTTTAAACAAAGCTAAAATTGGCTATCGGATTTATATCTGAATTGCAATGCGTGGCGTTTTATTTGTACCTGAATATTTAAACTTCCCGAAGGTTTAATTTGTTAGCGCTCCAACTGGCATATCCACTTGTTTGTCGCTAAAAATGGTGGAATAAATCGGACGGATTACATAGAAATACTTTACCAAGACAATTTCATGCTCGTGGATGACGGATTTCTCTTTGTAGGTAGGCTTTTTTATTGTCGTAAAAATTTGATACGTCATCGTTTTTTTTTTTTGTTAAGTTTCTGTCAGATATTCTCAGACCTTGATGGAAATATTACTATCCCGACTAAAATCCTGCATAGTCTATGGTTAGATGAGTTTCCAAGTATATTTATTAATTTTTAATTAGGTTATTTTTACGACGATTTATCAACTGCGATTGTAGTTTACAGTCCGAGTGAGATGAAGGTGATACCAGCGAAATGAGTCCAGGGTCCAGCACCGAAAGTTACCCACAGTTGCTCTTAATGGATTGAGGGAAACTCCGGGAAGACCTCAATCAGGTACTAACTTCTTTCTTTTATTTTTTATTTTATTAATTTGACATCACACAGAATACAATTTATCTAAATTTTATGTTTTTCTTATGTTAATTTATCAATCAAATAAGTATGTAGAATATGTATCAAAGTTACATTATATTACTGAGAACTATTGTACGAAATGGAACTATAAAAATTGGAGATTTATTCTTGAAAAAAGAGGTTGAAAAATTCAAATATCTTAGAGAAACAGTAACAAAAATATAAATGATACTCGGGAGGAAATTAAACACAGAATAAACATGGGAAATGCCTGTTATTATTCGGTTGAGAAGCTTTTGTCATCTACTCTGCTGTCAAAAAATCTGAAAGTCAGAATTTATAAAACAGTTAATATTACCGGTTGTTCTGTATGGATGTGAAACTTGGACTCTCACTTTGAGAGAAAAACAGAGATTAAGAGTATTTGAGAATAAGGTTCTTAGGAAAATATTTAGTGCTAAGAGGGATGAAGTTACAGGAGAATGGAGAAAGTTACACAACGCAGAACTTCATGCATTGTATTCTTCACCTGACATAATCAGGAACATTAAATCCAGACGTTTGAGATGGGCAGGACATGTAGCACGTTTGGGCGAATCCAGAAATGCATATAGAGTGTTAGTTGGGAGGCCGGAGGGAAAAAGACCTTTGGGGAGGCCGAGACGTAGATGGGAGAATAATATTAAAATGGATTTGAGGGAGGTGAGATATGATGTTAGAAACTGAATTAATCTTGCTCAGGATAGGAACCAATGGCGGGCTTATGTGAGGGCGGCAATAAACCTCCGGGTTCCTTAAAAGCCAGTAAGTAAGTATTATTATTATTATTTTTTTATTTTTATTTATTTATTTATTTATTTTTTGCACTATCATCTTTACTTTTTAACTTCGCTCTAGAATATGCCATTAGGAAAGTTCAGGATAACAGACAGGGTTTGGAATTGAACGGCTTACATCAGCTGCTTGTATATGCGGATGGCGTGAATATGTTAAGAGAAAATCCACAAACAGTTAGGGAAAACACGGAAATTTTACTTGAAGCAAGTAAAGCGATAGGTTTGGAAGTAAATCCCGAAAGGACTGAGTATATGATTATGTCTCGTGACCAGAATATTGTACGAAATGGAAATATAAAAATTGGAGATTTATCTTTTGAAGAGGTGGAGAAGTTCAAATACCTGGGAGCAACAGCAACAAATATAAATGACACTCGGGAGGAAATTAAACACGGAATAAATATGGGAAATGCCTGTTATTATTCGGTTGAGAAGCTTTTGTCATCTAGTCTGCTGTCAAAAAATCTGAAAATTAAAATTTATAAAACAGTTATATTACCGGGTGTTCTGTATGGTTGTGAAACTTGGACTCTTACTTTGAGAAAGGAACAGAGATTAAGAGTGTTTGAGAATAAGGTTCTTAGGAAAATATTTGGGCTAAGAGGGATGAAGTTACAGGAGAATGGAGAAAGTTACACAACGCAGAACTGCACGCATTGTATTCTTCACCTGACATAATTAGGAACATTATATCCAGACGGTTGAGATGGGCAGGGCTTGTAGCACGTATGGGCGAATCCAGAAATACATATAAAGTGTTAGTTGGGAGGCCGGAGGGAAAAAGACCTTTGGGGAGTCGGAGACATAGATGGGAGGATAATATTAAAATGGATTTGAGGGAGGTGGGATATGATGATGGAGACTGGATTGGTCTTTCATAGGATAGGGACCGATGACGGGCTTATGTGAGGGCGGCAATGAACATTCGGGTTCTTTAAAAGCCATTTGTAAGTAGGCCTAAGTAAATATTATTATTATTATTATTATTATTATTATTATTATTATTATTATTATTATTATTGCTAGGATTTTGATGAAATTGTATCTTTTTTCTAGTAAGCCAGAAACATTGCTGCTTTAGTAGCCTATTTATATGTTATGTGATAAACTGAGTGTTTAAAACATATTTGTTAGGGCATTTTGTTTGCATTTTTTGCCTGTTTCAACTCACAAGAGCATTTTTTGTTTTATTCGGTCATTTTTTAGGCATTTTCATTTAATTTTGGCCATAGATCCCTATTAACCCTTAAGTACTCGCATCGGGTTTAATCACAATATATAAACAGCTGTTGGCGCTACATGATAAATGACTACAGCCAGACCGTCTCAAAGACTTCATCAACAAAAGAAATTACACACCATCGGCATTCTTCATATTACCTTCTAGCAAAGAAAACAGAGGAAAGAAAAAACACTCGAGTCATATAGACCTGACGCAAGTACTTAAGGTTAATGTAAAATAATGTTTATTTCCTTCGATATTTTCTCTACATATTTTGTCCATTAATACCCATTATTTTGTATAATATTTTAATCGTTTTTGTACACAAATATTGCCATTTTAACGTAGTACACCCCATATAATGGATCAGTCCAACTACACCTTCAATATAGACTCCTCTATACTTGCTAATTCCAGATAAGAGTGGCCTTGTGGTAGACTACTTGGAAACTACATCAGGTAAAATAATTATTACAGTGTACTAATTAGAAAAAATTATGTAAAATTAAATAAACTTAAATGTTGGTACTAGAATTGAATTTAATTACTAGTCTAAATATTAAGTAGTACAAAACTTCTTTTCCTACTAAGCTAGTTTTAAAATGTAAGATCAATTTTTAGGGAATTTTTAAGGGCATTTTTTAAAGATTTTCAAGTCATAAATGCATTGTTTTAGGACATTTTTTCATGTTTTATAGGTCATCAAAATCTTAGCCTAATTATTATTATTATTATTATTATTATTATTATTATTATTATTATTATTATTATTATTATTATTGATTCTGGTCAGATTTTCATACTTTCGATTTTACAGTTTAAAGTGTTAAGCCCTTGACACGAAAGTTGGAGATATAAAGCATGAAGTTGATAAGTGTTTGTGATGGTTAACGTAAGTGTCCAGTGAGCAATGTAGGATCCTTACGAGATGTGGTTAAGTAATCGCGTCCTTACAAAAGGACCAGATGCACAGATGCCACCGCATGAGTAAGAGGATGGGAGGGGGGCTCAATGGGGCACGTAAACTCGTTATACTCATGCAGCTCTCTCATTACCACCCAACAATGGGATACAAAGCTGAGAATTCGATTGGGACAGATTTATTTTCTGGCGCGCCATTTATATGACGGCAGGTTCCACCCCGTCCCAAGAGGGATTGATCAGGGCCCTTTTGTTACAGCGTCCGATATCCAGAAACCAATAGCAGACGCAATTACTGACATTACGTGGGCGACTTACAAGTTGGCTACACCACGCTTCTTCGCATTAGGGTTCCAATCTTGTTTCTGACACATTATGTTTCCATGAAAAGGCTGTCCCATCAGTCATTATTAACGCGCTCAGACAATGAAAGCCATTATACATAAGCGTGTTTTATCGAGCGTGGTATGACATCAGCACGGGATGGTGGTCTGTCTTCATACTAAAGGAGGGGGGAGTTTAATGTTCATGCTTTCAAATTAAGTATAAATGTTTTTAAAAGTATGTGGACTCTGTTCAGTACATAGGGATTCTTATATCTAGTTTAGACTTATACAGGGACATCATTTTATTTTTACTTCAATTTTTATTGTACCTGAGTTTTTGAATGTACTTCACTCCCACCCATTCTACTAATTAAGTTCCAACTGTCCTCTACACATAGATCCAAAACCGCATATAGTAAACAGCACTGAGTTATTGAGTATAGTACGTTCCAGAAATATGTTCGCGTTTTCCAGTGACGAAAGAGCTTTCAATATTGAATCATATTTTCGCACAGGTACTGTCCGTTTGCCTACGTCGCATCCCTATTTCCTCCACCTGCTACTATTCGCCTCTCTGTAAATGCTAGCGGCTGGGCTGTCTTAGCTCTTTTCTGAGAACATTAATTTCTGTTAGGAATTGGACGTCTACGTAATATTATACAACGTTTAAAATAGCTTAAATAAAAGGGCCTCGTTAAAGTAACTAACTGTTACGTGATTTCCCCCCATTCCACGGTCCTGCGGTATAACCACTTGAACGGACAGTAGATAGTATGTCTGAGTAATTTTATCTTTTCGGATCGGACAGAAGTGAAGATTGAATTTACAGTATGTAAGGTAATCTTTTATAGAGGAGGTACAGAATTATTTCAACATGAGTTATTGGTACGAAGGACGAAACTGGTAATTGGAATTAGATACAATAGCCTATAATATGCGATAATATGCACATTAGAACTGAAGCCTGTATCGAAATGAACGGCCACCATTTTCAAAAATGTGTTTAAATATCCATATTATGATTATTTTTCAATTTAACTTCATTCTATATATTGTACGCTAATGTGCTGTAACAGTATAATATACACTGCATAATGAATACGTTCGCATGGCTAACTCAGTTCGTGAGTGAAAACACTTATTCTTAATACAATACTGCATTAAGATTAAACAAAAACCTAATGAAAATTATCGAATTCAAAATCGCGATATTTCCTAGTTTACGTAAATGGATGAACTACGTTTCTTCCCTCCTATATCTAGTAGAGTGATTTGTTTGTGTTTTATCGTGGAAGGGGGTAGCAAACGGCGTTGATCCAGAGGTATAGCCAAGTTAATATTAAAAATGTTAGTAAAAATAAAATGATGTCCCTGTACAAACAAATGACTTTACTAGGTATAGGAGGGAAGAAAAGTAGTTCATACATTTACGTTAACTAGGAAATATCGCAGTTATTAGTTTCATAATTTTCATTAGGCTTTTGTTTAATCAAAATACAGTACAGTATTAACAATGAGTGTTTTTACTCACGAACTGAGCTGTCCATGCGGACGTATTCATTATGCAGTGTATATTGTATTGTCTACAGCACATTAGCGTACAATATAGACAATGAAGTTAAATTGAAAAATAATCATAATATGGATATTTAAACAAATTTTTGAAAATGGTGGCCGTTCATTTCGATACAGGCTTCAGTTCTAATGTGCATATTATCGCACTATAGACTATTGTACGTAATTCCAATTATCAGGTTCGTATTTCGTATCAGTAACTCATGTTGAAATAATTCTATACCTACTCTATAAAAGAGACCTTACGTACTGTAAATTCAATCTTCACTTCTGCCCGATCCAAAAGATAAAATGACTCAGACATGCTATCTACTGTCCGTCCAAGTAATTACGTCTCAGAGTCGTAGAAAGGGAGGAAATCACGCGACAGTTAATTACTTAACGAGGCCCTTTTATTTAAGCTATTTTAAACAGTTGTATAATATTACGTAGACTTCCAATTCCTAACAGAAATTAATGTTCTCAGAAAAGAGCTAAGACAATCTAGCCACTAGCATTTACAGAGAGGCGAATAGAAGCGGGTGGGGGAAACTGGGATGCGACGTAGGCAAATGCAACATGATGCAATATTGAAAGCTCTTTCGTCATATTTTTGGAACGTAAGTTACTGTTTACTATGACCGAAAGACTACTATGACTGTATATGCGGTCTTGGATCTGTGTGGAGGACGGTTGAACTTCATTATTAGAAGGGGTGGGAGTGAAGTACATTCAAAAACTCAGGTACAATAAAAATTGAAGTAAAAATAAAATGATGTCTCTATATAATACTAACTTATATTCATTGATAGAATCCAGAAATCTTTGTTCGAACCTACTCTACTTTTGTTTCGTTCGTTCCTTCTTTTCACTTTCTTTTTTCTTTATTTATTTATTTATTTATTTATTTATTTATTCGTTCGTTCCTTCGTTCTTTCTTTGTTTACTTCTCTCTTCCTCTTTTTCCTTCCTTTTATTTTTCTTTCTTTGTGTATTTATTTATTTACTTGTTTATTTATTTATTTATTCATTCATTTGTTCATTCTTTCTTCCTTTCTCCCTTCCCTTCTTCCTTCCCTTCTTCGCTCCTTCCTTTCTTCCTTCCGTTCCTTTTATTCTTTTCCCTTTATGTATTTATTATATTTTATAGTCAGATATATTCTTCCAGACGTTTTTAAATGGGCAGGGCATGTAGCACGTATGGGCGAATCCAGAAATGCATATAGAGTGTTAATTGGGAGGCCGGTTGGAAAAAGACCTTTAGGCAGGCCGAGACGTAGATGGGAAGGTAATATTAAAATGGATTTGAGGGAGGTGGGATATGATGATAGAGAATGGATTAATCTTGCTCAGGATAGGGACCAATGGCGGGCTTATGTCAGGGCGGCAATGAACCTCCGGGTTTCTTAAAAGCCAGTAAGTAGGTAAATAAGACAGATATATTCTAGGAATTAAAATTAATTTGTATTAACTTTGTATCAGATTCACTTTTTACAATGAATTAACAACTCTTAAATACCCATTCCCGTATGATCGATGTTTTCCTGTCGATATAATTCCTCGACTTTCATGCTCTACCTAAACATGATGCTTGCCATTGTGCAAATCTGTCTTTCAGGCAGTAGCTCCCTGTAAAGCAGGTTTTAATAAAGAAGAGTTGGGACATCACGAATTTTGTAATTCCCGTGTGAGACAACATAGAACGTCACATTGACAACATACGAGTATTAATCTTCCAGACTGTGTTAAAACTGTCCCCTGATCATTGCACACATCACGGCTGGTATAAATGAAGTGATCAAATATACATAACTACCCTTTTAAACCGTGATGTCTCTTGTTCGAGCTCTTTCTAAGCGATTATTCTGTAAATTATCTTGCCCGTCTGACTTGTTGTGTTCATTTTTGTTTGCTGTCAACAGTTTTCGCTGGACAGTACGGTGATGAAACATTAACCGGACTCAATCCTATGCTCTTTGTTAATTTTATTTCCTCTGAAATTGTAATTAAATAGAGCAAACATTATACATGACATCTGCGAATTGCTGCCCGTTTAACCGAAAAATTAGACTAGCAGGCATTCTATTTTTCAAGCCGCAGTAATAGACATCTGAAATATTAAATTTTGTTAAAAATGTAAACCTGCAAAATAGTGTTTGCACGAACGTATAATTTCTCTCTATTTTATTGTGCCCAGATAGGTAAGTTATTAATTGCACTAGACAGCGATGGTTTTGTTGCATCGAAAATTTTAATTATTTAATCCTAAATCCAAAATCAAAGCTTCAAAATTTCTACCATGTACTATTCATTAAAATTTTTATGTTGTGTACCTAATTATTTTTTTGGGATTAATTACCATAAAAGCGTTGAATTAATAAAAATTCCGCTTGTTTTTATACATACCAATAGCGTAAGCCTTCTATGCTCTAAAGACAATTTCACCATGTCACGTCAAGTTTACCCTGTTTACCTATACAGCGTGGCAGGGTACCTATCAACTTACCAGCGGCGGATTTTCAGGGGAGGCAAGGGAGGCCGAGCCTCCCCTAATATTTTACCAGAACACAATATGGCAGTAATAATTCCAGCTGAATTAAGATCACAGACAAATTACAGCAAATGACAAACATTTTTCCTTTTATATTAATTTTACTATTCACTACGACTACGATGTAAGTTATGTAAAGTTGACCATATTCAGGTCCACACCTGTGGAGTAATGGCCAGCGCGTCTGGCCGCGAAACCAGGTGGCCCGGGTTCGAATCCCGGTCGGAGCAAGTTACCTGGTTGAGGTTTTTTCAGGGGGTTTCCCTCAACCCAATATGAGCAAATGCTGGGTAACTTTCGGTGCTGGACCCCGGACACCGGCATTATCACCTTCATCTCCTCAATCAGACGCTAAATAACCTAAGCTGTTGATAAAGCGTCGTAAAATAACCTACTAAAAAAAACACATTCAGTTGGTGATGCCCGCTCGCTTTACTGTAGATAGTGCAAATAATTCGTACTGAAAAATAACAGATAGCGCTGTAACCTGTAGAGTCGACATCTAGCAGCCTGCTGTGTCAATGCGAGAGGGAGAAAGGAGTCGGCTACATAACGCTACTCCCCGGTAACCATGACAACAGCAGTTCAATCAGTAAGATAACTGGTTAGAGGAGTGTTTAAACTTGACTATAACGCGCGAGGGGAGCCCAATTTGGAGACGTCCTACCCACCGCTGACAACTGTACTGCTTATAGTCACAGCTGGTTTCGGCTGTATTGGGAAGCTCTCTCTCTCTCTCTCTCTCTTTGGTTTTAGAAAATTGAGTCACGTGTTGTTAGTTTTCTCTCCCTACGTAAAAGTTTTCATTTATGTTGTTAGATTTTCTCTTGTTTGCAGGTGTTCTTGTTATTTTGTTCTTTTGTTTTTATTTACTGTATTTATTTTATTGGGTTATTTTACGACGCTGTATCAACATCTAGGTTATTCTTTTGTGTTACGAGATGTATTTACTTATACAGTATTTTAAATATATCGAGAGTTTAGAAACAAATGCTTCGTCTAGTAGCAGTTGTTCAGTATGTTGTGACCTATTTGATCGCTTTGCGAAGAAAGAGGAACATCGAGTTATTTTGCTGTAAAATTAGACTATGTAATAGTAATGAGCAAGCCCCGGATCCTTAGGTTCGAATCAATTTTGTTGCTAGCTACTTATTCTCGAAATATTGCTTTTCTTATTCGTTTTATGTAGCAAAGAGTAACATTCTTAAATTCAATATGACCTGAAAAGACCTAATTCTTAGGTTAGGACTTGGATGTCCTAAAGAGAGACAATCTTTACCAAGCCGTTGTAATATATTAATAGTATGTTGTTTATTTTTATTTTCTTCCCGTAAAATCATATAAATTACTAAATATAAGATTTAAAATCCTAAAACACAAATTGGAAAACCTAATTTTAATTTCTTAAAACCTATAACTTCTGTGCTTGGTAATGAGGTACGTCACAGGCCTTATATTTTTATATTCTCATCATTCACGTCTTGGCCTCCCCATCTTTCAAATCCACCGTCCGCTACTGTAACTTACAATAATTCACAGAGGTAATAGATCAAGTCATTGCGAACAAGCTTTGTCAAATAAGTTTTTTAATGCGTCCAGAAGTTCTGAGAATACGAAATCAATTCAGTCATACATACATAATTGTTTTAAGTGCTCCCTACTCAAGTTACCAGTAGGTAGGCCTAAAGTATGCAGTGCAATTTTTAATGCTCTGTTTAGGTTAATGGATTAATGAATCTTGTGCTGTAAGTTACCTTCAAATGGAAATAGGAATTATTTCTGAGTTGTTAATTGCGTTTTACACAGTTCTTCTTCAACATAATCATGTCGCATTAACAGTGAGCTGGCTCTATATTGAGGCAGTATGCAAGATGTAAATTGTACTTTTGTTTTATACTTACAATATGTTTGTAACGACGTTTTTCTACAATTTCATTTTGCCTTCATAGTTCGTAGTAAAAGAATAGAAGACATTATTACAAAAACAGCCCTAGTCATTTTTAATGAAATTTAGTTAAGGACACATTTGCTACTATTTGAAATGTTTGTAAACTCCAAAAAGACCCATGTCAGGTGCAGTAACCAAAGAATAAACTCCAATTGTACAAGAACAGCTAATATGTATTGTTCTTTTTATATTGTCCTCCTGAAAATAGCTACTATTTTGATAAGGACTATTTTTGTAATAATGTCTTCAATCAGTGGTAGGCTGTACCATATCCTTGCAGGGAAATAAATCAGTTATAACAACTTCAAAAATCGTAAGATCAGAGCAGATCATGTAAGAGAAAGCTATAATGTAATAAATATTAAAAAGAGAAACGAGAATAGTGATAAATCGGTGAATGTATACTCGTACATGAAGAATAATAAACTTAGAAGAAAAAAAGAAAGAAAGAAGGGAAGAAGAAGAACGGAAGTGAAAAAATAAGTAGGAAATGAAAAAGAAGAAATTAATTTGAAGACTAAGATGAATTGATAGATGAAAAGGAATGAAATGGAAGAGAGTAAGAGAAATGAAATGCTAGAGATAGAGAAATGAAATTTGTGGTAGAGAAATTAAATGGAAGAGAGGAAGAGAGATGAAATGGGAGAAAGAGGAATGAAATGGAAGATACAAAGAGAAATGAAATTGAAGGGAGGAAGAGAAATGAAATACAAGAGATAGAGAAATGAAATTTGAGGTAGAGAAAGTAAATGGAAGAGAGGAAGAGAGATGAATTGGGAGGAAGAGGAATGAAATGGAAGGAAGAGAAGTGAAATGAAAGAGGGATGAAATGGAAGAGTAGAAGAGAAATAAAATGGAAGAGAAGAAAAGAGATGAAATGAAAGAGAGGAAAAGGGATGAAATGAAAGGGGGATGAAATGAAAGAGGGATGAAATGAAAGAGAGTCCACACCTGTGGAGTAATGGTCAGGGCGTCTGGCTGCGAAACCAGGTGGCCGGGGTTCGAATCCCGGTTGGGACAAGTTACCTGGTTGAGGTTTTTTCCGGCGTTTTCCCTCAACCCAATACGAGCAAATGCTGGGTAATTTTCGGTGCTGGACACCGGACTCATTTCACCGGCATTATCACCATCATTTCATTCAGACGCTAAATAACCTAGATGTTGATACAGCGTCGTAAAATAACCCAATTAAAAAAAAAGAAATGAAAGAGAGGAAGAGGGATGAAATGGAAGAGAGAAAGAGAAATGAAATGAGAGAGGAAGAGGGATGAAATGGAAGAGGGGAAGAGGGATGAAATGGAAGGAAGAGAATTGAAATGAAAGAGGGGTGAAATGGAAGAGAAGAAGAGAAATAAAATGGAAGAGAGGAAAAGAGATGAAATGAAAGAGAGGAAGAGGGATGAAATGAAAGAGAGGAAGAGATGAAATGAAAGAGAGGAAGAGATGAAATGAAAGAGAGGAAGAGGGATGAAATGGAAGGAAGAGAATTGAAATGAAAGAGGGGTGAAATGGAAGAGAAGAAGAGAAATAAAATGGAAGAGAGGAAAAGAGATGAAATGAAAGAGAGGAAGAGGGATGAAATGAAAGAGAGGAAGAGGGATGAAATGAAAGAGAGGAAGAGATGAAATGAAAGAGAGGAAGAGGGATGAAATGGAAGAGGGATGAAATGAAAGAGAGGAAGAGGGATGAAATGAAAAAGAGGAAGAGGGATGAAATGAAAGAGGGATGAAGTGAAAGAGAGGAAGAGGGATGAAATGGAAGAGAACAAGAGAAATGAAATGGAAGGAAAAGTGAAGTGAAAGAGGGATGAAATGGAAGAGAAGAAGAGGGATGAAATGGAAGAGAGCAAGAGAAATGAAATGGAAGGAAAAGTGAAATGAAAGAGGGATGAAATGGAAGAGAAGAAGAGAAATTAAGTGGAAGTGAGGAAGAGGGATGAAATGGAAGAGAGAAGGAGAAATTATATGAAATTAAGAGAGAAGGAGAAATTAAATGAAATTAAGGAAGAGGGAAAGGAAAATTAAATGAAATGAAAAAAATACGGAAAGGAATTAGAGAATGATGAACGCAAGATGTGAAAAATAAATGAAAGAAAATAAATGACATGTTAAGAGGAGTGGACTCAGACAACCAAAAATAACGGAGAAAATTTGAAGAGGGGACAGAAGCGGTGACAAACACGTACACACACTTTGAAAGCGTTGTGTTTGCAAAGAAGAATATCTTCTCTTAAAATTGTCCTAAACCGAAGCCTACAAGCAGTCGTGTGAGCGGGGGATAGACCACTGCTGCACGGAGCTGGAAGCAGGAATCTAGTCGAGTGGTAGTGTGGCAAACAACATGAAGCAGCTCCTTCAGTTTCCCATGGTGATGATGGAGCCTTCCTCCCTCCCCGTGTAGAATTAAGTGTGTCTCCTGTAGCAGCCCCGAGCAAGCAACAGTGACTAGTATACTTGCTAATCCAACAACCGATACCGGGACCCTGCATTAGAGACCTCTGTCGGGTTCGTGACTCTTGCCGTGTCTTCCTTCAGCCGACGCGATGCCTCATTTCATACTTTTCGCTTCATGTCCAGTGGAGTCGTAACGAACCTGTATCACTGCTTACGACATACGAACGAGTATCAGCTTCCCCATATCGAATACGTGCTTTAGTCTGGAGTCACAGTCCGGGCAGTGCATGGAATTGGATTCTTGCAGTTCCTGTGGCATTTATGGCCAACAAAGAGGCTGTAGAGGCAGGTTTCAGCGAGAACTACGACAGTCCATGCCAAGTGTACGTCTTAATTAGTTCTGTATATAAAATGGAATTATTATGAAAATATAAGTATTCATTGACGTCCAAAGAAGAGATGGGAGAACACGTAATGGACGTAAGTGTAAATTATTGCTTGAAGAGAATTATGATGAAGTGGATAATGGAGAAAGTTGTGGATAAGGAAGATGAAAGATGTGGATGATGATGAAAAATGTGGATGATTAAGATGAATGAAGCGAATGTTTAAGATGATGAACCAAGTGAAGGGTTGAGATGACGAATGGAGTGGATGATTGAGATGACAAATGGAGTGGATGATTGAGATGACGAATGGAGTGGATAATTGAGAAGAATGAAGTGGAGAATTGAGATGTCGAATGGAGTGGATGATTGAGATGACGAATGGAGTGGATGATTGAGATGACGAATGGAGTGGATAATTGAGAAGAATGAAGTGGAGAATTGAGATGTCGAATGGAGTGGATGATTGAGATGACGAATGGAGTGGATGATTGAGGTCACAAATGGAGTAGATAATTGAGAAGAATGGAGTGGATGATTGAGATGACGAATGGAGTGGATGATTGAGATGACGAATGGAGTGGATGATTGAGATGACGAATGGAGTGGATGATTGAGATGACGAATGGAGTGGATGATTGAGATGACGAATGGAGTGGATGATTGAGATGACGAATGGAGTGGATGATTGAGATGACGAATGGAGTGGATGATTGAGATCACGAATGGAGTGGATAATTGAGAAGAATGAAGCGTAGAATTGAGATGACGAATGGAGTGGATGATTGAGATGACGAATGGAGTGGATAATTAAGATCACGAATGGAGTGGATAATTGAGAAGAATGAAGCGTAGAATTGAGATGACGAATGGAGTGGATGATTGAGATCACGAATGGAGTGGATTGAGAAGAATGAATTGTAGAATTGAGATGACGAATGGGGTGGATAATTAAGATGACGAATGGAGTGGATAATTGAGAAAAATGAAATGGAGGATTGAGATGACGAATGGAGTGGATGATTGAGATGACGAATGGAGTGGATGATTGAGATGACGAATGGAGTGGATGATTGAGATGACGAATGGAGTGGATAATTGAGATCAGGAATGGAGTGGATAATTGAGAAAAATGAAGTGGAGGATTGAGATGACGAATGGAGTGCATGATTGAGATGAATGGAGTGGATGATTGAGATGACGAATGGAGTGGATAATTGAGAAGAATGAAGTGTAGAATTGAGATGACGAATGAAGTGGACGATTGAGATCACGAATGGAGCGGATAATTAAGAAAAATGAAGTGGAGGATTGAGATGACGAATGGCGTGAAGGATTGAGATGACGAATGGAGTGGATGATCGAGATCTCGAATGGATTGGATGATTGAGAAAAATGAAGTGGAGGATTGAAATGTCGAATGTAGTGGATGATTGAGATGACGAATGGAGTGAATGATTGACATGACGAATGGATAAAATCTAATTTTACTCTCTTGCACATTAAATATGAAATTCTGGAACTTCAATAACATAAGAATTTTACACTTATTATATAATTCTGCATTTCTTTGTTTATTTAGGCAAAACATGTTAGTGAAAATATAAGTATAAAGTGTTTTTAAAATAAGTTCGTCCATTTTTATAGGTACCAATTTTGTTTTAATAATTATAAATTAAGGTATATTTACAAAGATAATAAATAGTCTCGGCTGAAAATAGCGGTTTCACGGAACACAGTTCGAAAAACGTTCACATATCACAATGACTACTAGAATTGGCAACTCAGCTAAGAGTTTATCCCTTGCGCGTGCCTGCAGTTAACTGGTGAAGGGGATGAGGGAAGGTCGTCATGTTTTGGTGCGAAGTATATCAGTATAAGCAGTAACATGACCTGCTGCCAGAATGTCAAAAGAAGGATAACAATGGCTAAGGAAGCCTTTAATGGAAAAAAGGAGTATCTTCTGCGAAAATATCGACAAAGAACTGAGAAAGGGACTAGTGAAGTGCTTTGTGTGGAGTGTGGCCTTGTATAGGGCAGAAACATGGGCATTACGACGAAGAGAAGAAAAGCGTCTAGAAGCATTTGAAATGTGGATGTAGAGAAGGATGGAGCGTGTGAAATGGACAGACAGAATAAGAAATGCACCTGTGTTGGAAATAGTGGACGAAGAAAGAATGATGTTGAGACTGATCAGAAAGAGGAAAAGGAATTGGCTGGGTCACTGGTTGAGAAGAAACTGTCTTCTGAAGGATGCACTGGAAGGAATGGTGAACGGGAAAAGATTTCGAGGCAGAAGGAGATATCAGATGATAGACGACATTAAGATATATGAAGAGTCCACTGCAAGAATGATGGATGTCATTTGGAATAAATTTTGCAGGAGAAGCAATTGAAAGTTTGAAATGCTTAGCGCTCAAAGCTTAACCATGATTTTCCGATCATTACTGGACAATGACTATCAGTGTTAATGCCATATAACTCTGTATGTACATTCTATATGTCTTAAGCTATGCATTGACAGTCTTGGTTCATTTTCGTCAAGAAAGTGACATCCATCATTCTTGCAGTGGACTCTTCATATGGATCATATTCGGAGGCTAAGAGAGAGGCATGAAATAGGAAAGATCGGAGAAAGCTGGGTTTGCAGTGAAATACCTGCCTTTGGACAGGAAACTATGGATGGATGGGTGGATTGATGAATGGATGGTATTAGAAATTTTTGTTGTATTCTATCCAAGGAATAATCTGTTAAAATCTGCACAGTTATATTTATTACACCCTGTATAATATAGGGTGATTCATAGGGAATTATTTTACGGAAATTAGTATTTACTTCATTTCACACAACTGTAGCACCGGAAACGCAGTTGATGTTACGAAGATCTCTGGTTCACGATGCAGCATAAGATTGAGAGGAAGGGCTTCATTCCAGGTCCCGGAGAGCCTGTTGGTGGTCTATCGGAACAGACGCGGGAAGGGTGGGAGGATTTAAAGCAATGTGGGAGTCATGACAGGACGTGTCTGCGGCTCCAGCATCGATAGAGTTACAGGGCTACCAACCTTCACCACTCAGGTTTCTCTCCTTTTTTCCTTCATTAATTACAGCTTCACAAATTATTGATTTGTTTTCATAGAATACTTTTCAGCAAGATCTCTTGTTTGCAGTTATTTAAAGTAACTTTTTTTTACTGATTTAAACTACGGACCATTATTAAATTTTCCACAGAGTACATATTCATATACAGGGTGTAAACATATGAAGTGTTAAAAATACTGATAGTAGAGCATGAAATTTAACTGAAGAAAAAAGTCAGATAACGTCTTTCTGTAACTGTGAAGATTTTTCTAGAAAAAATAATGTTTTGTGAGTCTAACTTTTTTGAAAATGAGAGCAGTCATTATTATTTTGCCCGATACGTACGCTGAAGCAGTCGTTTGTTACATTGTTGTATATGTTTATTGTTATATGTTGAGCAAAGTCATTCAGGTTCAGTCTAAACGTAAACATATATTAGACTATACAAATCTGACTTTCAGATATCTCCCTTAAAGCTGACGTGAGTAATTTAAAGAGAAAAATTGTTCCGAATATTAGATTTTCAACCAGTGACTTCATATGTTTTACAAGTAGACAGAACACCAGGCGCATTTCATCATACATTTAATTGACTTTTTCTGAGCACACAAACGGAGTAACAATTGAAGAAAATTTACATGTCTTGTTAAATAATGTGTTTGCTTGAAGCAGTTCTACAATTATTGATTGGACACTTCAATACACTTATCTTCATAATTAATACACAAATGAACAAATGGACACTGGTAACAACAAAGGAAATAAGTTGAATGTAGAATATGAAATCTGGTGTGTAAATAAATGCAAGAATAAAATATACTTACTAAAGAGAAGAGCAAACAAGTACATAGGCCTACATTCTAGTGTAATATTTACATTTTAAACTCAAAATACATATTTCTAAAACAGTAGTTATTATTTTAATTACTCTAAAGAACTGCATTATTATTTCATTAATAAATACATTTTTAAGAACATAGTGTTATTAACAAAAAGAAAAGTACTCTGAAGCTCAAATGCTTTTACTTTCACGAAGCATGTTGTTGCCCTTGAAGGTGCACAACTGTAATACCTGGACTGGATGAATGAATCATCCAGTGAATCTATGAATGAATCAACTAATGAGTCTATGAATTAATCAATCACTGAATCAATGATTTAATCTATACATGAATAAAACAATGCGTCGATGGATGGATGAAAGGATGATGGATGAATTGATGGATGATTGATTGAGTCGGCCTGGTTGACTCAGTGGGTATAGCGCTGGCCTTCTATGCCCGAGGTTGCGGGTTCAATCCCGGGCCAGGTCGATGGCATTTAAAGTGTACTTAAATGCGACAGGCTGATGTCAGTAGATTTACTAGCACGTAAAAAGAACTCCTGCGGGACAAAATTCCGGCACAACGGCGACGCTGATATAACCTCGGCAGTTATGAGCGTCGTTAAACAAAACAACATTTTTTACATTTTTATTGATTGATTGATTTGATTGATTGATTAAACTGAGAAAGGAAGAATTGGACAGAGTTACGCAATAATAGACCAAGCGCCAAAAACCTGTTCCGAGATATTGGCCATTGAATTAAACCTGTTTCTTTTATAAAACATTTTATGCAAGAAGTATTAAGTTATAACAATCATATTATTAGAAAAAATAGCACAAATAATACCAAAAAAGGCTAGCAGATTTTTAATAAGAGACCCGCAGTTGGATTAATATTTCAAAGCAAAATAAATAAAAGAATTTTATACAATAAACGAATTTTTTATTTTTTTTAAGTAGGTTATTTTACGACGCTTCATAAAAATAACTTAGGTTATTTAGCGTCTGAATGAGGTGAAGGTGATAATTCCGGTGAAATGAGTCCGGGATCCAGCACCGAAAGTTACCCAGTATTTGCTCATATTGGGTTGAGGGAAAACCCCAGAAAAATCCTCAACCAGGTAACTTGCCCCGACCGGGAATCGAACCCGGGCCACTTAGTTTCGCGGCCAGACGCGCTAACCGTTACTCCACAGGTCTGGACAATATTTTGCTTATACGAATAAATAGCAGAAAAATTCAAATATCGCATTCTTGATTTTTTTTTTCCGAGTTAAATTAGCTGCCATCAACAGATTTGTGCAAATATCTCATTTTTTTAAATTGTCGGTTGGTCTTTTATTGTGTAACTCCGTGCAATTATCAATTAAATGGTAGGCCTACACGATGATAAGCACGTCCTTGCATGGGCTCTTGTAACCCCTGCACGGCTCAATGTGGTCTGTCTTTGCCGTCCACCCACAAAGAATGAGAAACAACTCGAATATTCGTTAAACAGAACCTGAGACACTCCGCGAGATGGGAGAGCTTTGCATACTGACTATAGCGCCAGGCGTTCAATAGCAATAGCCTATATAATTTCTGTTTTTCGTAACCGGTTGTGCAGGACTCTGATCTGAATAACATACATCTAGGACAGCGTTTCTCAAACTTTTTTGAAGTGGGGACCATTTAAGTCAGAACAGTTCCGCGGACCACCTTACTCTTGTTCCCTTCGAAAGCAAATTTATCATTTGTGTATCATATTTTAATACCATTATACTTATATTTTAAACTAGCCGTACCCGTGCGTTACGCTGCACCCGTTAGAAATAAATATAAAGTAATTACATAATTAAAATAGGACGTTTGATCCAGGGAACATTCGTGTTTGATAGAAGGATAAATCGTTTAATATGTTACTTAATTTAAATTCCATCCAAATAATTAAAATGCGATCATTTTGGTCCAGAGACACTCATTTGGTGCAATGACAATTCCTTTAACCTGTTTCCTAATTTTTATTACATGCAACCATAGTTTAATGAAGATTGACATCATTTAGATTTAATGTGTATATTTTATTTTACTTGTTATAGGTTTCCATTGAATTATGGTAATAACTTAATTTTAACTCTTGTTTTCTACGTATTCAGTAAATGGCGCTTGGCCCACTATGGTTCTGAACCCTTCAAATAACTTAAATTATATTATATAATATTACATTACATATATATTATATTATATTATATTATATTATATTATATTATATTATATTATATTATATTATATTATATCAAAAATTACTGTAATAACATTATACCATTATGTCCATCTAGAGAAACTACACTTTCCAATGGTGAAATAATAATTAATTATACAAATCGGTTAATTTAGCTCCCGATGTTACTTCATACAAACACAGAAACATTCCCTGTAGGCTATCTTTCATAGCTTTCGATTGTTACTGTCCAAGGCCCCTTATAGACGAAGTCATTTGTTTTTTAATTCATTACACGGCCTTAGATGGCAGTTATTTTAATTTTAAAACTCATTTATCTCATTAAATATCAGTCCTATCAAAATCTTTCAAGGAAGAAAACGTATCGCAAATTATTTTTAAAGAAACTTTTGTTATGTAACATTTTTCACAAAAGTCAATAATAAGCGAGATATTTCGATTTATTTAATTCAGGTTCCCTTATAACCCCCCTTTTAAATAATGTATTTTGAATGCCATATAGCCTAAAATCTAAGTTACAACAAACTTAATTTATATTCCAATTTTCATCGAAATCCGTTCAGCCATTATCGCGTGAAAAGGTAACAGACATACAGACAGACAGATATACAAACAAAAATTCGGGTAGTTAATTATATATGTTAGGACCAATAATTTTTGGAAAATCGAAAATTACCAGAAAAATTTCGGCTTTCAGATTTATTATTAGTATAGATTAGAATTAATTAATTAAAATTAATATAATTCAATTAATTTTATATTCGTATAAGCTAATTAAGTTAATGTTAATAGAATAAAATTTATTTTCGTTTTTTTTAACTAATTCAAGGCTATTAGAATTTGAATAATCTTTAACTTATTAACAAAAATAATAAATAAATAAATGTTGGTACTCACATTAGTGAGATGAATGAGCCTGTCGATTCTTACACAGTTGTTCTAGGCCTATATATGAATGACTAGATATTTCTTTAATGGCACTAGAATCATTGGTATAAATATTTTCACACACAGCTTCTGAACTATTGGCAGTGCCTAAATGAAGCGTATCATCATGTTTCTTTCTTTTCAAAGATCCGGATCGAAGCCAGGTTTTCACTTTGTATAATGGGCACTATTTAACAGGGACATAGACAATTACTAGCATATCACATAAGAAAGATTTAAAGTCATAAATACATGAAAAGGTTCGGCACTTTGGTCCTCTGTAATGAATTCGGGTGGTCCCTGATTGGATTACAGGTGCAGCACCAGAAGTGTAGGGGAAAGATGGCGAGAAACACCACGTATATAGTGATTTAAATCCCTCTTTTGTTGCTGAGAGTATAGTGGAAAGTCGATAGACGGGTAGGGTAATAAATTTCATAAAATGTCAGTAGTGGGAGAAAAAGTGAAAGCGATTGCCATGTGTAATTTCCAATCTCTGAGATTTCCAGCTATAATGTAATACGCAATTCGTTTAAATTTTATTTTTTCTTCTGTCTTTTTTGAAGGACCACAAGGACAGACCTCGAGGACCATAGTTTGAGAAACGTTGATCTAGGACGTAGCAAACAAAATACGTACGAAACTAGAAATTCGTTCCCTAGTCATTATTAATTCCCTTTTCGGTGGGATATTTTCTTCATAACTCATGGATGATGCCGGGACGAACAAGTCCCACCTAGAGTGAAGTAACAGATACCGTATTTTAAATCCACGCCTCTATTGCGTAGTTTGTTTTAACTCTCTGCGCGGGGAGACATGGGAAATACATAATCTGCTATTGTAGAACTCGTTAATTTTTAAAGGCGCACTAAGAGAACATGTGTGCGCCCAGCCCCTTCCTCTTTCTTCTCCCGCTCTTACAATTGATCTGCATAAATTTTCTCTTATCCTTCGCATCCGTCTTTATCTCCGAACAACAGAGGCGGTGACAGAGACATGGAGATGCTAATGCCCTCACCCTCATACACTCCTTCGGTTGGGGTTTTTCGGGCTCCCGAGCCACCGTAGTAGTGGCAGCAGCTAATAGGATTTAGAGCGAATCAATAATACATACTAGTAGTACTGGGAGAATACTGTGTCACGGGCGGCTGAGAAAGA
Source organism: Periplaneta americana (assembly GCA_025594305.2). Taxonomy (NCBI): domain Eukaryota; kingdom Metazoa; phylum Arthropoda; class Insecta; order Blattodea; family Blattidae; genus Periplaneta; species Periplaneta americana. Next base: position 15,528,803 of record JAJSOF020000001.1, on the reverse strand, counting down.
AACACGCCCTGCCTGCCAGCCTGCCTTCTTCCGATTCCCAACTTTCGACATTTCTATGTAATTTGTGACCTAAAATCTAACTTCAGTACTACTTCTGACTGATATATTTATTTTATTTATTACTAGCCGTACCCGTGCGCTCCGCTGCACCCATTAGAAATAAATATATAGTAATATGCGTTACAAGAGCGGTATGTTGAAGTTTTCATGTTCGAGGAAAAGTTTGAAAAACGAAACGTAGTTGAGCTTTTTTAATTTCCGAGAATTGAAAGAAAACATACCGCTCGTGTATCGTACATTATTTTGTGCGAAGATCGTTTATTACATACCTCAAAGAGGAATTTCTAATTAGTTGCAATGAAATCTTCATCTTGGTTTCTGTTCAATGACGGCAAATTTCCAAAACAAAAATATCTATCTTCAACATTGTTGCTTTAAATTGTTCTGTGTTTACTATACTCCAGCAGGCCGTGATATACGTCTGTCTTTTTTTCCCTCTCCAGTCTATAAATGCCAACTTAAAACAAACGGTAAGGTTATGTAATGATTAATTTTTTCATTTTAATATTTTAACAACATTATTTATATAACATATTGCAGTAATAACATCGGCATCTGGAATCTTGTTCATTTTTTCACAGCTTCCTTAATGTTACTTGCATCACGAATGCAGTAACTTTAGTGGAGCTGTAGAGTTTACTTAATTTTTGCAAATATTTAAAAACAATAATTAACAGTGCAATTTAGGTGAAATTGCAGCGGTAAGTTTCCAATTTATAATTATTACTATATTGAACGTCTTTAAAAACAAGATGTTAAAAGCTTAAAGCAGTAAAATCAATATGTCACTTAAGCGATAAGAAGAGGGAAATTGTTATGTGTGTTAGGTTGGGAATACTGAATGTGGAATTTTAGACTTACCGCGGATTGGTTTTGTGCGGAAACAAAGCAAATACGCACGATCTCGCACAAAAGTAATTACATAATTAAAATAGGACATTTGATCCAGGGAACATTCGTGTTTGATAGAAGGATAAATCGTTTATTATGTTACTCGTATTAAAAAAATTAAAATGCGATCATTTTGATCCAGTCGTTTATTTTAGGAAATACAGGAAACTAATGCCTATCAAGTTTTCTGTGCATAAGAAGCTATTTTAACCCTACCTGTCCTCGATTCACTCAGAAGTTACTGTAATAACATTATAGCATTATGTCCATCTAGAGAAACTACACTTTTCAATGGTGAAATAATAATTAATTATACAAATCGGTTAATTTAGCTTCCGATATTACTTCATACAAACACAAAAACATCATCTGTAGGCTATGTTTCGTAGCTTTCGATTGTTCTTGTCCAAGGCCCCCTATAGACGAAGTCATTTGCTTTTTATTTCATTACACCGCCTTAGATGGCGTTATTGTAATTTTGAAACTCATTTATCTCATTAAATATCAGTCCTATCAAACTTTTGCACGGAATAAAACTTATCGGAAATTATGTTTAAACAAACTTTTGTTATGTAATATTTTTCATGAAAATTAATAATAAGGGAGATATTTCGATTTATTTAATTCAAGCCGCCTTATAACCCCCCTTTTAAATAAAATATTTTGAATGCCATATAGCCTAAAATCTAAGTTACAACGAACTTAATTTATATTCAAATTTTCATATAAATCGGTTGAGCCATTATCGCGTGAAAAGGTAACAAACATCCAGACAGACAGATAGACATACAAACAAAAATTTCAAAAAAGCGATTTTCGGTTTCAGGAATTATATATGTTAGGACCAATTATTTTTGGAAAATCGAAAATTACCAGAAAAATTTCGGCTACAGATTTATTATTAGTATAGATGCTTTTATTTACAATACTTCATTAACGTAAAACGCAGGGTTGATCGTGTAAAATAGATGATACATAGGTATGTGATTTTGTGGTGACTATTACACTTTTACTACGTCACACTACTTTTGACCAATAAAACGGTACGAAAGGACGTCTTTCAACCAATCATGGCTGCTTATCGCACAATTTTATCGCGTCCCTAGCATAATTTTATTGCGTCCCTAGCATTTGTTTATTTTTATCACTACCCTAGCATTTGTTTATTTGTTTGCGAACATTTCAAACTGCACTGCTCTGGACGTCAAAAACAGAACATTACAAACCACTCCAGTCGATGTACAGCACTTTCAAATATAACTCGCATTGGCATTCAAGAACAAGAATTAATGAAAATCACTGGTCATATATGAAAAGCACCATTCGGAAATCCTGAATAAGTTGAGGGATACACCATATACATCAACGAGTTCACTTCTTTTACGCACACGTCCAATATAACATCAACTGAACCACCAACCACTAAAACATTCAAATTTGAAAATTGTACTTTCAATAATTGTTTCTTTTAAAATTATTCATGTTTATTTTTTATTTCATCATCGTTAATTAAAACGTTTCTTGTTTATTTCATCATCCCTAATTAAAACTTTTCTAACACTTGTTTATATAATTTAGGTTATGTTTGTTATAGCTTCTGCTATATGATATTGTGGATAATCACGTATCAGAGATTGTTTAATACTAAGATTTATTGAAAATCATCTATCAAGTGACGTTGATTACTGGGATCCGGATGATTGAAGTGGAATGCAAATGTTTTAATAAAAATAAAACTGAATCAACAAAGCCTTCTTGACTAGTAACCGTCCACAGAGTTCAATGAAGATTCCATAGTTGGCACAACTGATAACAAGAAAACATAATCATAAAACACTACTGTCATCTAGCGTAATGTTGAGATGGTACAATAATACATTTGAAGACAGTTGTATTTTCGTAAGTCAATTAATATTTTATTGTATTGGAGTACTTTGTTACTTCTAATCTTTATATAATTTCTTCTAATCGTGTAACAGTCAGTTAAATTCCACTCGAGTTTTGATTTTCTCTAGATAAATCTGCTCATGTTGAGATTACTGTTGATTATTTTACATCTATTTCGGTGAATACTCCATTGAAATATGGAGGTTTGCGTTAATATTTCATAAAAATATCAGTTACGATACGGCATACAAATTAATATTATGTAACTTATAACAAGTCTCAGCATTACATGCGAAATGGTATAGGTTATGTTAGATTGTGACGCAGGTTCTACAGGGTGTTCAGTTTGGGTATGGATAAATAAAAAACCCGTGAAATATTTACTAGCCTACTGAACTTTATTTCTTGAAACTTTGTGCATAAAACACTGAAAGATGGGAGATTCCTCAGACCTCAACATGACCCTTATTGCGCACCCCGCACAACTCATAACGGTGATGAAATTCATCCCATGTCCGTTATAACTTAAGAGGGGTGATTTGTTGAAAAACTTGAGTAATTTTTACTCTCATATCATCAATGTTCCTGGGTTGAATGTGTTACATTTTTTTACATTTATGACATAAGATACACAATTTACGCGTATTTTACGCGTCGTATAGAATTATTTTTACGTCTAACTTTTACGTTTAGAGTTGGCCGTATGAATTACATTATACATAGGCCATAATAAATTCAGAGCGTGGTGCCGACCACACCACCTCATTCTAGTGCCGAGGTCATGGAAAGCATGGGGCTCTACCTCCATGCCCCCCAAATGTCTTCATGGCAGGTTACGGGGATACCTTTACCTTTTTTACCTATTATTATTATTATTATTTTTTTTTTGCTGAACTGTTATTGGCCTCTGGCTGTTGTACAGCACAATAAACAATAGTAAATAAATAAAAACTTATTATTATTATCATCATCATCAACATCATCATCATCATCTCCTCTGTACGTCGATCCTTTTTCAGCAGATGTACGAATAATGCGGTTAGATCTTCATTTTAAACTCACAGATTTACAATTGGATGTTAAATGAAAGCTAGATGTAAGGACTTGACAGATATTGAACTTTTCAAATCTTTGCCAAAAAATAAATATCCGAAACTTCGTCCTTTCGTTTGCTCTGTTGAAGCCATGTTCGCTACAACTTACGTTTGTGAAAAATTATTTTCAACAATTAAAATAGTAAAAACCAAATTTAGATCACGACTGACAGACAAATACCTTCGTGATCAACTACGATTAGCAGTAAGTGATATAATTCCTGATTTTGAAACTCTGTCGCAGAGACATTCTGAAGACAGTTAATTTTAGGTTGTGATAATGTGTCCTATGCTTTCTTATTCATTTCTTTCTTCGTTATACGTACTAAACATTAGTTTGTAACCTTATATTGTATAAAATTATACTTAGGCCTAAGTGCTTGACATAAAGAAAATGAAAATCCGTTAATAAGTCAGACAGTTGCTTCACTTCCCCTTCGGGTGTCCGCCTCCCTCCATAGGTGGTATGCACGTTGCAGGTTATACAGTGGCTCGGCGCACGATCACATTTTCGCCACGGCTGCTCTAATCTATTAGTAAATTGGTTAGTTATTTTCCAGATTTCCTTTCCAATAGGCCTAATGCATCAAAATAAGCCACAAGCTATTATAGCCTATCGTAAGGACTCCACTTCGTTTAATAAAATTATCGACGGTGTCTACGCATTCAGAACTCGAACTTCTCGCACATCTACATTTTAAGGAGCCTGTACTTTGATCAGGAAGTGCGTGCAATAAGGACTGTTACGTCATTCATGTTTTGAGCGTCCTGGTAGGACAAATCAGGTCGGAACTAGTGAACATGGATTGTGCATAAGTCTGGAGTTCCATGGGAAGCGACACACGGAACCAGCGCGCTCTCTGTCGCTCCTACCTGTCTGATTCGTATAAAATTAAGTGGTGCCACTGTTAATGACGGCTAATGACAGTTACAGTGGTGCCACCCTCAGCAATTGGTTTCGCGCAAGGCCAGGATCACTTAAGATGTTGATATTTGGTGCAGATCGTCATACACATAAAGAACAAGAATTTGATTAGGTCTACGTACTCCTACTTGCTCAACGAAAAGAATCTTTAAGGGGGCTCATACAGTAGTGGTGCTGCAGATTGCAAACCTTTCACAAAATGTTTAATATCTCAGAGACAATTCAGTGGATCTGTTTCATTTTTTGTACACAAACAAGTGGTAATTGGGTCTCTCATTTGGCATGAACAAATTTATAATTACCGTAATAGTTTATTATTTTCCCAAGAAACTACTTCGATTAATTAAAATGTGTCTCAGTGAAACATACAGCAGAGTTCGTATAGGTCAGTTTCTATCAAATGCGTTTCCAATTCACTGTGGGCTAAAGCAAGGAGATGCACTATCACCTTTACTTTTTAACTTTGCTCTAGAGTATACCATTAGGAAAGTCCAGGATAACAGAGAGGGTTTGGAATTGAACGGGTTACATCAGCTGCTTGTCTATGCGGATGAAGTGAATATGTTAGGAGAAAATCCACAAACGATTAGGGAAAACACGGGAATTTTACTGGAAGCAAGTAAAGAGATAGGTTTGGAAGTAAATCCCGAAGAGACAAAGTATATGATTATGTCTCGTGACCAGAATATTGTACGAAATGGAAATATAAAAATTGGAAATTTAGCCTTCGAAGAGGTGGAAAAATTCAAATATCATATGTTTCACACTAACATATGAAAACAAAAACACACATAAAATTGCAACCTCATTCAAGAAATTAAATTACAACATCGCATACAGAACAAATAACACTCTACAAAAACATCTCAACACACAAACAACACAAACAAACAAATACAACCACACAGACGTATACAAATTCAAATGTAACACCTGCAACAACTTCTACATAGGACAGACAGGCAGATCATTTCAAACACGTTACAAAGAATACATCACAGCCATAACAAAATTACAAAACACCACCACATATGCAGAACACATCACAAATACCAACCACACCTACAGAGACATCAACACAGACATGGAAATACTGCACATCCAACCAAAAAGCCAGAAACTCAACACACTAGAACAATATGAAATATACAGACACACGAAAACACACCCCAACGATATTCTCAACACACAACTCAATTTCAAAACACATACACTCTGTGACTCTACACTACGAACGCACCCTCACAGGAAACAAGAGGCGCCAAGACCAACAACGACCAGTTCTGAAGATGACCCAAAATAGGTCGAAACATGTTAACCAGGTACGTTAAAATTTAACACACGAAAGTTCTTATCATACATATTCTAAGAAATTTGGTTGTTGTTGTTTCTAATAGGGATCTACTGGGTGTTCATTTCAAAGTGTGTCATGACGTCACTGTTGTTAGGTCACAGATTTGAAGCGAGTTTCAGCTTATATGTTAGAGAAGTTGCCTATTATTTAAGGCGTTCTTCAATCTGAACTTGAGAACGTGTACGGTATAACTTGAACGTTGTAGCAACAGATGGCGGTCTGTACGGTCTGTGTGCTGCCATAACCTCTTTCGAACTGTGTTTTGCACCGGCAAGTCGTACGCAGGGTATTTGTTATCATCGGTTGCGTACGGTAACATTCCACAACACAAATCAAATGCTCCGTGTCCATGTTGACCGTTGAAGTTAATGTCAACAAATACGTAAGTAATCGTCTTAACCCTCTCCCCATATCTCGACAGTACGTATTTCCAAACGGTTCACATTCCTGCCACTACCGGCGTTACCGTACGTATCGGTACGTACTCTTCAGAATGAACCCCGTACTTGGTAGGCAACTTCTCTACCTCATAGGTTATACACCTCTGCGGAAGTGTAGGAAGATTGAATTCTCTAGGTTCATCGGCTAGCCACATGACGGCATACAGCGAGCAATGACACACTTTGAACTGAACACCTAGTATTGTCCGATTATAAAACTAATAAGCTATAAATGAGAGGTTCTGAAATAAACGGGCCACAGATTTGGAAAGAGAGCGAAAAATAGTACAAGAATCTATCATTAACTAAATTTCGATAAAAATAGCCTATTTAAAGTTGACTAGTTCATTTTTTAACATATTTTCATTATTTTTGTCCTTATCATTGTCGTCGTTCTTGACACCGTCCCATAGATCGTGATTCTAGGCCTACATATTCCAAGTCTTGGTTTTCTACGGTTGCCATGGCAGCGAACAGTGTTGTCGTGTTCGTTATTGTCGGCCCAAGTCTGAGGTCGCGCCATCTGCGGTAGAGATCGCACGGCTCACAATCGGATCTTGGCGTGACAACGAACGGGGAAGAATATACCTGAAAGCTTTTCGTCTGATATTGTCTGTCCGTGAGGAAAACAACAGAGAGTGTGGAAACATGTCGCCGGTGGTCGACATTGATCCATCGGATTTCTCGCCTTTCTTTCAGTTCGCGTCCCTACTTTAGCGTGCCACTTCTTCCCACGGCCGTCGGAGAGAAAGAGAGGAAATATTTACTTTAAGTGATAACGTTACATTCCTTGTAATTGGCGTGCAAATGATTATTGTGGTCAAGCCTTTGTCGAGTGTCTAAGGAACTTTCTGATTTCATAAAACGTAATGGAAAAATGTCGAATGTTAAACACTAGTGCCCATGTGCACCATTCTCGATTAAAATTTGACCATGGTTAAGTCGGCACTTGACCATCTTCAACGCCAATTTGCGGAGCATCAATCTCGATCAAAGTTAAACAAGCGAGTTGATGATCAAATTTGATCACGGGTGTGGGACCGATTACCTTGAATTGAACATGGTCAAGTCCAGAAAACCAAAATGGCGGCACGATTTGACGTACTTGATGGAATTGAAGATGAAATGATGTATCTTGAACATGCAGATCACTGCGGAAATAACAGAATTGGTGTTATTGTAGAAAGAGTAAGTTTCTAGATGAATAATAAAAATGTTCTTTTTTCTCAAAATAGACTAATGTTTTATATATGTTATGTTTCTGTTTTGGAAGATCGGGACTTTACTTGAGGACAAAATATTATTTAGGCCTAACTGTTGAATTTTGTTAACATAATAAAAAGTAGTTATTCTATGCCGGTAATAATATAGCAAAAGTAAATTACCATTTTGTAGAATGCGAGATTATCACTTATTAGCTATAGATTTGCCGTTTGAAACTATTAGGACCTACATGACGTTTTGGACAATTAGGCTATTTGCTCTTGAATTAAGAGAAATTACACGGATACCTTCCTTTTCCTCTTACTCCAAAATTCCAACCTTGTGAACACAAAATAAATGCATAAATTTCAGAATAGGGATACTTTCCTTTCCCTCTTACTCCAAAATTCCAACCTTGTGCACACAAAATAAATTGGCACTAAAAACTTCCTTTTCGTATGCATGATGATGGGTATTCGACATACACAGACGAATTTCTTCTTTCTTTTTTTTTAATTTTAAAATAATTGTTAGCGAGGTATCCGTATACTGAAATTTTCCCAAATAAATTATTGGCACTGAAACGGATCTTTTCGTAAGCAAGATGATGAGCATTCGACAAACACATACTCGTACAAATCTGCTCTTTTTAGTAGCCTATTTCAAGATAATTGTCAGTGAGGTATCCGTATACTGAAAATTTCCCAATTATTATCAATAATATGAAATAACCACTGTATAAATTACGTTACAAATTATGTGGAATTATGTAAACACGTATAACTCTTGTTGAATTGTGAGGTTAAATCCAACCAGGTAGCCTGCTTTTCTCTTAGAGAATTTCGTCAATACTTTTATTCTGTAATATGGATGCATAATTGCTGAGAAGTTCTAAAGGTATTCCCACTTCGAACTATGAGAAGTTCGGTGCTCTTTTCTTTTTTTCTTCCATGATTATTGAAACTTGTTATTTGAAAACTACGAGGATGTTTGAAAGCAGTCCAACAAACAAAAACGAAGCGATAATTGACAGAGTGCGTTCGTTCGCTGTTTCATACGCGGTAACCTAGCGCTCAGATGATTCTTCTCAAGCTAGCGTACCGTCAGCTGACGGTACTGAGTTGATCGAGGGAAAATGTCGGTGCACCGCATCTGTAACTTGATCATTGTCAAGAATTAACCATGTTTCCGTGATTGCTAATAAACGGGCTAGATGATCGAGAATGGTGCACACGGCCGTAGGTTTTTAAATTAAATTACAGTAAATTCTCTGTGATCCGTTGCTATGTCGTCCGTCCGCTTCGTCGTCCGGCATTCACGTGATTTCATAGGCCACGCCTTACTGCAAGACGGTACGGAACTTAGTTAACTATCCCTCCATCGTCTAAATAATTGATATGAGTAAATATGATAAGAAAATATTTGTGAACATTTGAATAAGACAGTAATTAAATCACCGATTACAGTAGTTACAATCAATATATTTTTTAATTTATTCCAATTAACATCAAGGGAAGCTTATTTGCCCCTGATGCATTGTAGCAAGCTAATACAGTCACACGTTCTTTTTGGATTTTGAAACCAGGCGCAGTTTTGTATGATGTAGATTCTAAAGTTCTTTTCGGTAAACATTTGATATTTAAACCGGTTTCGTCACAATTGTATATCTGCTGGAGAGATAATTCTAGTTTACTCATCAAATCTCGGAATGCAGTTTTATATTTTTCAGCTGCAACGTTATCAGATGGCATCTTCTCTCCACAAATTGCAAGCGGATGAACACCATACCACAGTCTACTATATACAGTCGCGAAGCTTGAGGTGATTTTTTGCAAATCTCGTGATAAAGCGCTCCAAGCGGTTAGCAACTAGAAACAATAGACTGTCCACGGTCGACTTTGGACTGAATCATATTTCCATCGAGTGCTAGCTCGATGCGTATTTCACATTGATGCTTGTGAAATGTTCGTTATTGGTTGTAATGAAAATGTTAATGGCTAAAATACAATAATTGGATTAATAATATTTTACTAGAGACGTAGAAAAATTAAGTTTGTTTTAATGAAATTTATTGCTCACGTTTTATTTTCAATTCTGGTGGGATTATTATTGCTTAGGCCTAATTTTTTTCAAAGGATATGTTTTTAATTATAGCTGTTAATTTTTTTTGTTATTTTTATTTGTTACTTTATTAGAGACGTAGAAAAAGTCTGTTACAATAAAATTTATTAATCACGTTTTATTTCCAATTCTGGTGTGATTATTATTGCTTAACCTCAACTACGTAAGCCTACACTACAAGTACCGGTACACGTACATAAGTTAATCCATTAATTCATATTTCCATTATTATTGTTGTAAAGGGAAATGCAAATTAATATTGATTGGTTTCATAGTTAATTATCGCTATAATCTTGAATGAGTGAAGCGATTATAGTAAATTTCAGTTCGTTTTGCACAAACAAAAATAATATTAACCTATTTCTTGCAGGTATCTTCGAGTTTATGGTGGAATTTAATGTACTTCATTAAAATAATAAATAAACTTTATGCATTTAATATTTCAATAATGGAAGGAAGGTGTTAATTTTTCCAAAAGAACACAACGAAAGTGTAACATATTTTGTCGGCTGCTAGGAGAGAGATCTGCGATGACGAGGCGATAGTAGCGATCCTAGTGGTGGGCAACTATCCATGTTTGCATTTTTACTACATATTGAGCTTCGCGACTGTATATAGTAGACTGTGACCATACTTTTCCCTCCATATTGACATCCACCCATCACTAGGAGAGAAATTATCGCCTCCATGTTTCTTAAGCATATCAAGCGCTTTCTCTTTCAGAATCGGACCAGATATTGGAGTGCCTTTCCTTCTTTGTTCTTGAAACCATATAAACAGTTCCCTATCGTATTTGACAACACTAGGCTGCTTCAATGCACGGCGCTTGTCATTAGAGCTCGTGGATGCACAATATTCTTCCAATGCAGCTCGATTACGCTTCCAGTCATAAATTGTACTTCTTGGGATACCAGAAATAGTTCCCCCTTCATCCAGCCGCTTCAAAATATCCAATTTGTCTTTTAAAGAATAACTAAACTTCGAGCGTTTATCAGTAAATGTCTTAGAAAGCATAGTGAACTTCTTCCACACACAACCTGTGATTTACTGAAAGCACGACGGGGTTGCAAATAGGGGGAGGAAAAAAGTACATGGCGGGGAGGAAGAAGGCACGTACTGTACTGTGAGTAGCCAATAATAATTACCTACCCTACTGTCCGGATGACAGAGAAGTTACTGTAATGTAATAGAAATACAGTTTTAGGCTTTCACGGTGGTTGTGACCAGAAATGAATCGGTTTTTGAGAAAGTCACAAAATATAAAGTTTTGGGGAATCAAAAAAACTGATTAAAAGAAATGCATCAGTTAAGAATTCGAATATTTGAAATGGGAAATGTTGATAGAAGTATAACGTATATGTCTGTATACAAAAGATAATTTTAAAGATAGAATATGACTCAATATTCACGTTTGAAAATGTTTGACTTATGGGATTTGTCAATCTGGTTAACAATCTTTTTATTACATCAAATAATTGAAAATTTGGTTAAAAATAATACGAATTTGATTCTCAAAACCAGTAGGCCTATTTAGAAGCTGACTACATAATCCTTGCTTCATGTGAACAAATTTTACTCTAACTTGTATGATATGTCAATAAGGATATCTATACTAATAATAAATCTGTAGTCAAAAGTTTTCTAGTAATTTTCGATTTTCCAAAAGTAATTGGTGTTAACATATATAATTAACCATCCTGAAACCGAAAATCGCTTTTTTTAAATTTTGGTTTGTAAGTCTGTCTGTCTGTCTGTCTGTCTGTCTGGATGTTTGTTACCTTTTCATGCGATAATGCCTGAACCGATTTATATGAAAATTGAAATATAAATTAAGTTCGTTGTAACTTAGATTATAGGCTATACGGCATTCAAAATACTTTATTTAAAAGGGGTGTTATAAGGGGGCCTGAATTAAATAAATCGAAATACCTCGCTTATTATTGATTTTCATGAAAAATATTACATAACAAACGTTTCTTTAAAAATAATTTTCGATAAGATTTATTCTGTACAAAATGTTGATAGGACTGATATTTAATGAGATAAATGAGTTTTAAAATTACAATAACAGCGCTGTCTAAGGCGCTCTACTGAAATAAAAACAAATGACTTCGTCTATAAGGTGCCTTGGACAACAATAATCGCAAGCTATTAAACATAGCCTAAGAGAATGTTTCTGTGTTTGTATGAAGTAATATCGGAAGCTACTTAATTGTTTAATTATTATTTCACCATTGGAAAGTGTAGTTTCTCTAGATGGACATAATTCTACAATGTTATTACAGTAACTTCTGAAACATATAGCAAGTAATATAAAGTATACACGTTAAAACTAAATGATATGTCAATCTTCATTAAACTATGGTTGCATGTAATAACAATTTAGAAATATGTTAAAGGAATTGTCATTGCACCAAATGATTGCTCTCTGGACCAAAATGACCGCATTTTAATTATTTAAATACAATTTAAATTAAGTAACATATTAAAAATATATTAAACGATTTAACCTTCCATAAAACACGAATGTTCCCTGGATCAAACGTCCTATTTTAAGTATGTAATTACTTTAGGCCTATATTTATTTCTAATAGGTGCAGCGGAGCGCACGGGTACGGCTAGTAAATAATAAAATTCTTCATGAAATAATCAAATACAATAATATAGTACCGGTACACAAAACACAGCAACATAATTCTAACAAATCCAAAATTCAGACAAAACAATTTCGGAATATGTAGTTTATTGCTTTCGAATGTTAAATACCAGGTTATGGTACCTTGTTGACTAGTTTCAGCCTGTTGTAGGCTATCTTCAGAACTGGGTGGTCCTGGTTTTCTGTTTGCATTTCCTCTGGGGGTGTGTTTGTGTAGTGTAATGTGGAGTCAAAAAGTGCGTGTGTTCTGAAATTGAGTTGTGTGTTGAAGATTTAATTTGGGTGTGTTTTTGTATGCCTGTATATTTCATATTGTTCTAGTGTGTTTAGTTTCTGGTTTTTCGGTTGAATGTGTAGAATTTCCATGTCTGTGTTTACGTTGCTGTAGGTGTGGTTGGCATTTGTGATGTGTTCTGCGTATGTGGAGGTGTTTTGTAATTTTGTTATGGCTGTGATGTGTTCTTTGTAACGTGTTTGAAAAACAATTATCTGCCTGTCTGTCTTATGTAAAAGTTGTTGCAGGTGTTGCATTTGAATTTGTATACGCCTGTGTGGTATTATTTGCTTGTTTGTGTGTGTTGAGATGCTTTTGTATAGTGGTTTTTGTTCTGTATACAATGTTTTAATTTAATATCTTGAATGAGGTTGCAATCTTGTATGTGTTTTTCTTTTCGTATGTTAGTGTGATGTATTTTTGTGTTCTTGTGTTTGTGTTGTATTCCTAAGTTTTTGTAATGCTGTTTTGTCTTTCTTATTTGTTGTCTACTATATTAGGGTTGTATTCGTTTTCTTGTGCTATGTATTTGATTGTGTTTAGCTCTTCTTTGTAGCCTTGTTAGCTAATTGGTATATTGAGTAGTCTGTGTACCATTGTTCGGAATGCAGCTTGTTTGTGTTGTGTTGGTTGTGTTGTGTATGTGTTGTTGTTGTTGGTTTTCTGTAGATTTTTGAATATGTGTTTGTTTTCAACTTTTGTTATTGTGATGTTTAGGAAATGTATGGATTTGTTGCTTTCAATTTCTAATGTGTAGTGTAGCTCTGGGTTTATTTTTTTTTTGTGTGTTGATGTAGATTTTCACTGTCACAGATTTAGTTAATTACAGATTTTCAGAAAGGAATGTTTGGTGTTCAGTTTCCATAGTTTCATTCAGCCATGCGTAAAATAAAGCCATCTAAATCTTGTCATTTAAGACACTGCAAGAGAAAATAAAATATCGTTTGCAACGTTTTTTCGCTCATACAGAAAGATTGGTTAAATAAATAGACATAGTTGTTTATATCGGCCTCCAGATATGGAGGGTAGCTGCGAATATATTGAATAAGCAGTCGTGGACAGCCGATAAGGGGTGGTCCTCCAGCTTGGGGTTGGGCGAAGGGCTAACAACCCATCACCGTAAAAAACAGGTTGTTACGAATCCCTACAATAAGCCTCGGAAAATATTGTACGAAATGGAAATACAAAAATTGGAGATTATTCCTTCGAAGAGGTGGAAAAATTCAAATATCTTGGAGCAATAGTAACAAATATAAATGACACTTGGGAGGAAATTAAACGCAGAATAAATATGGGAAATGCGTGTTATTATTCGGCTGAGAAACTTTTGTCATCTAGTCTGCTGTCAAAAAATCTGAAAGTTAGAATTTATAAAACAGTTATATTACCGGTTGTTCTGTATGGTTTTGAAACTTGGACTCTCACTTTGAGAGAGGAACAGAGATTAAGGGTGTTTGAGAATAAGATTCTTAGGAAAATATTTGGGGTTAAGAGGGATGAAGTTACAAGAGAATGGAGAAAGTTACACAACGCAGAACTGCACGCATTGTGTTCTTCACCTGACATAATTAGGAATATTAAATCCAGACGTTTGAGATGGGCAGGGCATGTAGCACGTACGGGCGAATCCAGAAATGCATATAGAGTGTTAGTTGGGAGACCGGAGGGGAAAAAGACCTTTGGGGAGGCCGAGACGTAGATGGGAGGATAATATTAAAATGGATTTGATGGAGGTGGGATATGATGGTAGGGACTGGATTAATCTTGCTCAGGATAGGGATCGATGGTGGGCTTATGTGAGGGCGGCAATGAACCTCCGGGTTCCTTAAAAGCCATTTGTAAGCAAGTAAGTAGGCCTACTTGTTTATATTTGCTACACTTAAGTTAAACAATGAAGTTATTTTACTTTGCTATTCAATTTTTTAATAACTTATTCGTCTCAATTGCATTGTCTTCATTATTTTCCTATTGCTTTCACTTAGATATTAACAAGCCATTACGTAGGTGTATAAGTTTAAAGAAAGAGATTGCATGCGATGTAAATCAGCTAATATTTTCGAGTTGCTTTCTGCAAGTTCGGAAGCACGACTTGCTCGAATCTCAAAGAGAGTTCGGTTTAGGATAGCTCTCCTCCTTCCAGCCTGGCATTTACATTTGAGTGGAACTTAAATGAAGACTAGTCCCATCTCCTTGCAGGTTATTTGGGTTGGAGGGGGCGGGGATCTAAACTGAGTACTTGAATGTAGGCGGTCGCCGGGTGGATTGGATGGGAGGCGCAGCTTGCTGTTCAATTGTTAATGGGATCCTTTCTCTCGTCCTTCTTTGCTGCTGCCTTCGGCCTTGCCACTGTTGAATTAATGACGGTAATTCCCCGTGCGAGTTTTCTTCTTTAACACACCAGAGACCAGCACCGTCTCATCCAAAACCATCTACACACGAGCGAGATCTAACGCTGTCAATGACGTGTATTGTCGTTTTACTTTCTCGTTTTATGAGGCACAGAGGTAGGATTTTGATGCTTCAAAAATCGATACCGTGTTTTTGCAGACATCTTTCTTTCCTTTCTGATATAGAAAATAAAGTTTGTGGAATGACTAGAGTTGGAAACCTCGTATTTCCTGAGATCTCCCGTATTTGACCCTAATTTTTAAAAGACTCCCGGCTCCCGTATTATTGTTTTCTTCGAGCATTTTTCTCCGTTATTTTTGCATAATATAAACATTTTTATTCTAAATATTTGATTTTGTCGTGATCGATTATTTATGATTTTATGGTGAATTTCGTTGTTCAATACAGGCATTAAAATATGCAGCCTCTTTAGATTGCCAGAAATGCATTTTATGTATTTATTTATTTACTGTACTTACTTACTTATTAATTATTTAAGTTATTTATTTTATTTATTTATGTATTTATTTTATATATATATATTTATTTATTTTATTTACTTATTTATTTTATATATATATATATTTATTTATTTATTTTTATTTATTTATTTACTTATTTACTTACTTATTTATTTATTTTATTTATTTATTTTATATATACATATATATATTTATTTATTTATTCATTTTTATTTATTTATTTTCTTATTTACTTACTTATTTATTTATTTTATTTATTTATTTTATATATATATATATTTATTTATTTATTTTTATTTATATATTTACTTATTTACTTACTTATTTATTTATTTATTTTATTTATTTATTTTATATATTTATTTATTTATTTTTATTTATTTATTTACTTATTTACTTATTTATTTATTTTATGTGGCCATCAGACCTTCTGTACCACACCACCAGAATAAAAATGGACATATACAAAAAAATGTAGAGAGAAGAAAGAAATAAGAAATAGTAGTAAAATTGCAGATACAAATACAAAAAAATATACAAATGCAAAAATAATGAGAGAAATAATATATACATATACAAGTTATACTATTAGGAAGATAAGATCACAATGGGTACAAAAGGTACTATAGGCCTACAGTAGCCTACATTGTTTACCTAATATATTAGTGATTAAGAAAATGATTAAATACCTAGAAGTAAGTAGCTGACTGTGCAAATGTAAAGTGGAACAGAACAGTAACAATTTCGAAACATTTGCAATGAGTTAGTTACTCAGATTCCTGGCGCTCACCCGTTTAAAGTCAAACCATGTTTAATGTTATAAATTAAAAAAACTGACAAGTTCTGTACTAAACATACCAGTAGTAATATTCATACAAAGAGGGTGTTTCATCTCATGAACAATAATTGGACAAATGTTTAAACAGGAGCACGACGCATCTAATGAAATTAGAGCTGCAAACTGCAATCGATTTCAACTATTACAAGAGACAAAATCTGTCTTAAATTACTTTTAATTTAAGCCTAACTGCCGAAGTGTAGAATATAGTTGCTTTTTAGTAACTAAGCCGAATATTTTGTAAATTTTCTATGTGAAATGTCGATTTCTTAGTCTCCCGTATTTTCTTCAAAAAAGTTGGCAACCCTTGGCATAACATGAAATCACAATAATGAAAACGATGTCCCTAATTAGATGTTTTATCTTTACAACAATTCAGTATACTCCAGTATTGTTGTGAATGTTATTCCCATGTAGGCAAATGTTGACGTGACGAATGAATTTTTAAGTTCAACGAATAACTTCGTAATTCCCGTCCATATCTCCAAAAGGCGCAATGTTAGATCTAAATAATTTCATTTGTTTCAACGCTAGTATAGTCAAAATTTCGTTAGAATAAAAAAAGACTTTAATTAAAATATGAACTACTGAACGAATTTATTTTATTCAAATTCCTTTACATAGCTCCGCAAATGCATATCCTCGCCTAATTCAGCGATGTCATACCGTTCTATTAGGCATAGGGCTGTGCTTCACTTTCGTTCCAGCAGCAGCACGCATTCAAACCTTACTTCCCCTCCTAGTCTTATGCTATACGTCATAGGAAAGTACAAATTTAATACAGTTATCACTCGACCTCATGTTTGAGCTGTGCATACAGTAACATTCAGCCTGCCTGACCTGCTTTGACTGGTGAACAGGCAAGGGCGTATTTAACCCAACAGTATAAGCAAGTTTATGTGTTGTGTGTGAGTCAGGTACATTTTTCTGAGAAATTCTTGTACTTAGAAGACTAAAATTCATATACAGGGACATCATTTTATTTTTACTAACATTTTTAATATTAACTTGCCTATACTTCTGGATCAACGCCGTTTGCTACCCCCTTCCACGACTGGAGTTCAATGATACTGGCGTAATATACAAACAAATCACTTTACTAGGTATAGGAGGGAAGAAAAGTAGTTCATCCATTTACTTTAACTAGGAAATATTGTGCTTTTGAGTTTGATTATTTTCATTAAGTTTTTGTTTAATCAAAATACAGTACAGTATTAACAATGAGTGTTTTTACTCACGAACTGAGCTGTCCGTGTGGACGTATTCATTATGCAGTGTATATTATACTGTCTACAGCACATTAGCGTACAATATAGAGAATGAAGTTAAATTGAAAAATAATCATAATATGGATATTTAAACACATTTTTGAAAATGGTGGCCGTTCATTTCGATGCAGGATTCAGTTCTTTTGTGCATATTATCTCACTATAGACTATCGTACCTAATTCCAATTACCAGTTTTGTTCTTCTTACTAGTAACTCATGTTGAAATAATTCTGTACCTATTCTATAAAAGAGTACCTTACGTACTGTAAATTCAATCTTCACTTCTGCCCGATCCGAAAAGATAAAATTACTCAGACATGCTATCTACTGTCCGTCCAAGTGGTTATGTCGCAGGGTCGTAGAAAGAGAGGAAATCACGTGACAGTTAATAACCTAACGAGGCCCTTTTATTTAAGTTATTTTAAACAGTTGTATAATATTACGTAGACGTCCAATTCCTAACAGAAATTAATGTTCTCAGAAAAGAGCTCAGCCACTAGCTGGCGAATAAAGGCTGGTTGGGGAAACCGGGATACGAAGTAGGCAAATGGACGACAGTACCTGTGCGAAAATGATTCAATATTGAAAGCTCTTTCGTCACTGGAAAACGCGAACATATTTTTGGAACGTACTGTTTACTATGACCGTAAGGCTACTATGTCTATATATGCGGTCTTGGATCTGTGTGGAGGACGGTTGAACTTCATTAGTAGAAGGGGTGGGAGTGAAGTACATTAAAAACTCAGGTACAATAAAAATTGAAGTAAAAATAAAATGATGTCCCTGTACAATATCAGTGTAATGGCATTTTACACAGTTGGTCAAAGAAATTAAGTTTATTTCTATCTTCAGCAGAAATAAAAAAATAATTTCAGTCATTGTTAATGCAAAAATGTTACCAATAAATTTTTTGCCAATAACTTAGTGGAATTTTAAATTTATTCAGCCGGTTGTATACATAAAGGTATATTACACATGCCCTGTTTTTTTCTACATTTGTATCTTTTAAAACTCCTGAGAAAAGTGTACCCAAAATTGAGGAATATAACATTGTAAGATATGGAACTACAGACTCCCCTTAAGGTATAGGCAATATCTTCACCAAGTCTCGGATGCATATACTGGGCGTTCAGTTCAAAGTGTGTCATGGCTCGCTGTATGCCGTCATGTGGCTAGCCGATGAGCCTAGAGAATTCAATATTCCTACACTTCCGCAAAGGTGTTTTACCTAGGAGGCAGAGAAGTTGCCTAGCAAGTACGGCGTTCATTTCCAAGAGTACTTACCGATGCGTACGATAACGCCGGTAGTGGCAGGAATGTGAACTGTTTGGAAATACGTACTGTCGGGATATGGGGAGAGGGTTAAGACGATTACTTACGTATTTGTTGACATTAACTTCGACGGTCAACATGGACACGGAGTATTTGATTTGTGTTGTGGAATGTTACCGTACGCAACCGATGATAACAAATACCCTGCGTACGACTTGCCGGCGCAAAACACAGTTCGAAAGAGGTTATGGTAGCATACAGACCGTACAGACCGACATCTGTTGCTACGACGTTCAAGTTATACCGTACACGTTCTCAAGTTCAGATTGAAGAACGCCTTGAATAATAGGCAACTTCTCTGGCATATAAGCTGAAACTCGCTTCAAATCGGTGACTCAACAACAGTGACGTCATGACACACTTTGAAATGAACACCCAGTAGTACTTCCACTGACATTAGCGATCGTAGTCGGGATCATTGTACGAAATGGAAATATAAAAATTGGAAATTTATCTTTTGAAGAGGTGGAGAAGTTCAAATATCTTGGAGCAACAGTAACAAATATAAATGATACTCGGGACGAAATTAAACACAGAATAAATATGGGAAATGCCTGTTATTATTCGGTTGAGAAGCTTTTATCATCTAGTCTGCTGTCAAAAAATCTGGAAGTTAGAATTTATAAAACAGTTATATCACCGGTTGTTCTTTATGGTTTTGAAACTTGGACTCTCACTTAGAGAGAGGAACATAGATTAAGGGTGTTTGAGAATAAGGTGCTTAGGAAAATATTTGGGGCTAAGAGGGATGAAGTTACAGGAGAATGGAGAAATTTACACAACACAAAACTGCACGCATTGTATTCTTCACCTGACATAATTAGGAACATTAAATCCAGACGTTTGAGATAGGCAGGGCATGTAGCACGTATTGGCGAATCCAGAACTGCGTATAGAGTGTTAGTTGGGAGGCCGGAGGGAAAAAGACCTTTAGGGAGGCCGAGATGTAGATGGGAAGATAATATTAAAATGGGTTTGAGGGAGGTGGGATGTGATGATAGAGACTGTATTCATCTTGCTCAGGATAGGGACCGATGGCGGGCTTATGTGAGGGCGGCAATGAACCTCCGGGTTCCTTAAAAGTAAGTAAGTAAGTAAGTAAGTCGGGATCATTGAAAGGGTGAGGTTACAACGTTTCCTTCTGGATTGTACGACGCCCCATAGTTCTCTGAGATCGGACAGGCTCCGTCCCTAGCAGGGCCCTGGGCTCTTAGCCTCACAAAATACGTCCTGATTCCTCGGAGTAAAGACCCACTAGGGACTCCGCTACTCTGCTGCCGCTCTTCATTTGTCGCCTACGCCAGTATTCAATAATGGAGAGTAATTGGCGAACGCTTCCGGAGGCAACTTATCAAGGCGAAGAAACAGACTAGACTGTATATAGTGGGCGGTTTGAAAGTGAGTTATTCTAGAAATTAGCTTTGCAGAATTAGGTACCAGTTATCTTACGTTAGTCTAATACTCCTTGGAGGGAGAACCTGATTAACATCGCGCGGCGCTGCGGCAGACACTGCTGCGGCGTGGTGGGCAAACCGGGGACCGTCGCTTTCCGGATTTTGTAAATTTAGAAACCGAAATACGTATTGACACTGACTAGAAGCCAATGCAATGATGAGCACAATTATAGTGAAAAAAAATTGAAGATTGCGTTTAAAGAGACGGATAATGTGTGTAAAAGATAGAAAAGGAATAATATAGGCCTAGGCTATATTGTTATTATTATTTTATTATTATACAATTATTTATTATTATTATTATATTTATATTAATTATTATATGATTATTTATTATTTTATTGTTCATTGTTATTTTATTTTTATGATTATTTTATTTTTTATTGTTTTATTTTTATTATTATTTTTTATTATTATTTACTTATTTTATTATTATTAACTTATTTTATTATTATTATTTTATTTCTATTATTACTTACTTACAAATGGCTTTTAAGGAACCCGAAGGTTCATTGCCGCCCTCTATTATTATTTTTATTATTATATTTTTAATATTATCTTCTTATTTTATCATTTTATTAATTAATTATTATATTATTAATATTATTTTTATTATTATCTTATTATTTTATTTCCATTATTCTTTTTATTATTATTTCATTTCTAGTATTTCATTATAATTATAATTTTATTTTTATTACTACTGTACTAGCTTATTATTTTTTTATTATTTTATTTCTATTATTGTTTTTATTATTATTGTATTTTTAATATTATCTTATTACTTTATTATTTGATTAATTATTATTATATAATTATTTATTAATATTATATTACTATTTTATTATTGTATATTGTTATTATTTTTATTATTGTTATTTCATTATTATTTTGTTGTTATTTTTATTATTAATATTATATTTTTGTTATTATCTCATTATTTTATTATTAAGATTATTATTTTTATTATTATTTCATTTCTAGTATTATTTTATTTTAATTATTATTTTATTTTTATTACTACTAGTATTTTATTATTATTATTATTATTATTATTATTATTATTATTATTATTCCATTAGATATAAGTAAATAAATAAATAATTATTAATTATTATATTATTATTTATTATTATTATATTATTTTATTACTATTTTATTATTTTATTATAATTTATTGTTATTATTTTTATTATTATTATATTTTTATTATTATTTTATCTTTACAATAGTGTATATTACTTGATATGTTTAATTGCAGGGAAACATTTACGGAGTTTCTTATGCTAAAGTTGGTGCAAATTTTATTAGGCCTGTTCCACATTCAACGACCATAATGTTTTTAAGGGCTTGTGCGAACGATGAAACAGTCGTAGCTCTAACATACAATATTCTCTTCTTAGCCCTGAGTCTAGGGATCTGCTACCTGCTGTATAAACCTCATCTCGGCCACTTCCATCTGTCTTTCTTGTAAGACATACATGATTAACATGAAATAGGATTTAATACAGAATTGGTCCACACCTGTGGAGTAACGGCTAGCGCGTCTGGCCGCGAAACCAGGCGGCCCGGGTTCGAATCCCGGTCGGGGCATAACTTAACTCCGTTGATTAAGATAATACACTACAAAGCCACATACAATCCACCCCCTCTTTATATGTATGTCTCTCTCTCTGGTTCTGTGTGCGTGAGTGTGTGTATATGCGAGAGAGAGAGAGAGAGAGAGAGAGAGAGAGAGAGATAAGTATAAACTCTGATAACTAGGGGCGGATGTTGATGACGTAAAAATCTACTTAAAATGATCATTAAAATGCCCTTAAACTAATGGAAAAATGACATACAATTAAAAGAAAATGATATTTAAATATTATTCACCGTACTCGCACCACAACTTCTTAAAAATCAGTCACCTTGTTTCAATGACTGCCCTGCAAATGTCGGAGAGAGGAGGCAACATCCTGGAATTTGGCTAAGATAAAGGAAAAGAACATGCAACAAAATGAAGGTTTTAAGGAAAACTATAGATTTTAATGAGGGTTTACAATGTGTTTCAATCAGGGGTGGTCCATATCAGTGCCTTCATTCTCCGTCTCCTCCTCCTTCCGTGCTTCACTTTTGTTACCAGATCTTCCAGATGAGGGAGTGTGAATGACAAAACAAATTGTGGGCGCAGCGTGCATTCTTGCAATCTTTGTGTTAAAAATACTGTCTACTGCAGTAGACATCCCTTCCGAACCATGTTGAGGTTGCAACGCCCTGTCCAGGACATGGTGAAAGTTTCCCCCCTTCCAAACATAAATTCTAAAGACACCCTCGTACCGGCTAAAGAACAGTAGCGGTCAAAGCCCTCACTTAAACTAAGCTGCTGTCAAGCATTTTATATTACTTCCATTGTGTGAAGTGAAGCCTTCAGTGGAATGAGGGATGGACTTTAGAGTCTGTTCCAAACTATAAAACTCAAACTTCACTGTTATTCACTTATTCAGTAGGTAATTACTACTGACCTATTTGGTTAGAAAATGATTTAACAGACCTATCGGTAAAGAAGAGATTAAAATGAATTTCAAATCATCTTAAATTTCTTCAAAATATTAAAAATTAACAAAAATGTCGAAAAAAATACAAAAATAACCTATTAGTTCAATAACGTCAAAAAATGCAAAAAATTCAATATAAGAAATTACTTTCTTACGTTGATGTTAACATGGAAAGGATTTATGTGGAGCAGGGAAATCAAAAACCCTAACCCCAATAAACCAAATTTTACAGGAGAGAGAAAAACTTATTTCTCTTACTAACTTTAAATATTATACATTTATCTATTAATATTGTGTAAAATTACATTCTTTATTAATTAAATACTTCACAACCTAAATACTTACATTATCTTACGCTACAATTTGAAATAAACACTGCTGGAGTTAGTGGTTTTCTGACTTCCACAGTGTATGAATTAAGAAAAGTGAATAAATATGAGCCATGTGAAGAAAAAAATATAAGTAGGCCTATATCATAATTCCCTTATGAAACATTAGAATATACGAGAAAATGGAAGTTTATTATTAAGATTAACATTGCTACATTTTTTAAATTTCAAATATGTATATGAGACAGAAAATCACAAATTACCATAAAGTACATCAAAATACACAAATAAAAGCACAAACAATATTAAAATGTTAACACAGTCTCATTCATGTTACAGATTCTGTTTTTTTCTCTCACTCCCATGTTCTTCCTGTGTATCTAGATTCTAGATTATTACTGTCCGCAAACAGAGTTTGGTAATTCATCCTACTTTCCTCAGAAATAAACTGCATTCAATTTTGCAAGTCCTTTTGCTTTCTTCTTTCAATGGCAATGCTGAATTGTACTTCAGTTGACTGGGGAATGATGCATCTGTATTGGGTTTCTGGAAGTTAATCGACTCGATATTGTGCCTTTAATAGTCTTACTTACATGGATTTCATAGATCTTAGTGACATTCTGAATACCGTATCGTATCACTTTACTCAGCTGATTGAGCGATAGTGTTGCCACCTACCGGGAAATTAAGCTTGGAATGCAAAAACTCTCTTATTCCATGGAGTAAGTGAAGTTCTGACTTCCACGAGTTTTAAAACAGCCCCCAGAATGCAGATGAATGTCGATGTCTGTGTATTCTTGCCTTCCACGCATGCGGGACAAACTAAAAAGCATCATCCAGCCCATAATTCAATTTTGTCGAAAATTGGAGTTAGTTGTTTTTGATCTCTCTGTCTGATACATTATTATGCATCGTCCTAATGTGAAAAATAAGATGATGACGTTTCATCGACATCCGTTCCCTACTGATAACGCATCTTTTTCCCTGTTGGAAGTCGAATCCTGGCCTCTGAGTTTGAAGTTAGGAGGTAGAAAACCCCTGGTATTAATTTCTCATAGCCTGTATGAACTCCGTGTGATAAAGGTTATGGGGGGATTGGGGAAAAATCCTGTGGTGGCGTCCCTGCAGGTTTCCGATAATGGCTTGTTATCTTGATCGTAGACGTGTTGTACAGGAGGCTTTGCTTTTTATTATTTGTAACTGATACCAAATGAGTTGTAACTGAATCTCAAGTCATCAGTTTCCGAGGGATGAAGGAAGAGGGTTGAAGAGACAAGAGGAGAGTGTGGGGGATCGTTTGCGCCATCTTTCATCCCCCGAAGGGAAGAAGGGTAGGACTGGACAGCGTGAAACTTGTGCTGGCTGGTGATAGACATTTCATTACGGCTCAACAGAACAAGCGCGGGGAGTGATTAATTTAAGAATGTGCAATACATTTATTATCTCTGGTTTGTTATCACAGAACATAGGACGCCTAGTTAATGGCGAAGCACAAGAAATTGTCAATGAGCGTATATTTTTACGGAGAGTTAAAAAAATAAAGAAACGTTCTTCGTTTTCATACTTACATTCTTAAGAAGTTTCCAAAACTAATTGGAAAAAAGGTTAGGGAACCTTGGTTCAAAAATTAACGATCATACAGAATGAGCCATAACTAATGTGATTAATTTCAGGGGTTATTCTTTGAGGTATTTCAAACAAAACCTTTAATACAATTTTGCTTGCTTTTGCCTCTTTTTCGAGATAATTGTTGTTTTAATTAAACATTTCATACCGTGTTTTGGGAAAGCTATTGATTTAATTCCCAGTGCAGTGTATTATGATGACTATTCCGTTTATATGACGTCATTCCATTTTCGACCAATGAAGTGTAATGAAATTTTGAATTCCAACCAATCACAGTCACACTTTGCGATAATTTTTGCAGCTAGATTTATCGCTATCAATTTATCGCATGGTCGTTCTTTTGTTTAATCGTTGTCGCCAACTGTTTCCCCGTAAATTAATGATCATGAATACATTAAGATGCAATTACACGGTTAAACTTTTCTTTCAACTTTAAAGCAATGAATGCAAGACTGATATTTAATATTAATTAATATATTTACGGAGTGAAGACGACGTTCAAAACGGCGCACCATGTAGACACAAAATCTTCATGCATCTTAATTGAAGAATATTGATATAATCAAGTTTAAAAGGTACTTTTAAACTTGATTATTTCAATATTCTTCTCAGATTGCACGCATACGCGATTGGAATATTGAACTGTGTAGATGCAGCCTTAGTTCTGTTACACACTACAGCGAGAATGCGTTTGTCGAGCTATAAAAAATGCTTTCTTGTAGCATTGATTGTAAGTAACGGTCGAAACAAAGCACAGCTGACATTGGTCCAGGTCCCACAGATAACTTAACCTATAAAATTTGTATTTTGTGAATGAAATGAAACAATTAATAGAAAGTCAGATGTTCAAATTTATGTAACATCATCGCATATCAAACCCAAAGACCTTGCATAGTAATAATAAGGTCTTTGATCAAACTGCCTTCCGTATGGAGTAATAAAATTCGTGTTTTAATTAGGCCTATCTATACAGAGATGGCTTCTGTGTAGCAACATGTCTCGCTGTGAATACATAAGCATTGGTATATAGCTGTCCCCACTGTTACTGTTAAATTAAATTATGATTTCAGCAGATAATGAAAATGTATTTATGTTATAATAATAAGAGAAGAGTGCAGTACATGTAATTAACATTGTTAAACCTGTATTTCGCTTTTCGCAATTGGCATTACTGAATATTAACATCGAATTTCTTTATTGCAGTAATCGATATTTATCTATGAGTATTTCAACTTCACAATGTCTGAATAGTTTAAGTATTCGTTAATATACAATTATTAACATTTTGTGATCGAATTTTAGGGATATATTATTTACATTTTTATTTTATTCACGAAATAGTTCTAATAAATGTCACTCGAGATCTGAGATTACTACAAATAAATTATTAAAACAATAAATTATAGTTTTTGTTTTTTAAATGTGCAGAAATTTTATCCGAACAAATGTAACATTATAGATAAACACAATATAATATTTGTTACTCAGTCAAATGACAAATCAATGTAAAATAATGACTTGTATTATATGGTCATTAAGTTTTATATACATGAATTACAAATTGCAAACGTTTTCGCCCATTCAGGCATCTTCAGGCACAATTATACAATATCTCAATATCAAACTGTGTATTTATTATTTCATTACAGATAACTACTTCAAACATAGGATGTTTTATAGTGATCTATACAGTTGCCACGTTCAAACGACGTGAGTACTTTCAGTTATCCAATCCGATTGCACTTTTACATTTGATAATTCCGATTTCTATTTCGTATTATTTATAAGTTATATTTCAGACATAATTCATCTCTCATTGGACTCTACTGAACAAGAGTTCCACAGAATATTATGAAGTTTAATTACAACACTACGTGGTTTTTAACAGTATTTTAATTTTATGACCTGTAATATTACATTTTAATTATGGAGATGTTTTGTACATCATTAATCTTAAACAGTTTATCTACCACCAATGTAATGGCTACACAGTTTGATATTGAGATATTGTATAATTGTGCCTGAAGATGCCTGAATGGGCGAAAACGTTTGCAATTTGTAATTCGTGTATATAAAACTTAATGACCATATAATATGTCATTATTTTACATTGATTTGTCATTTGACTGAGTAACAAATATTATATTCTGTTTATCTATATTAATTGACAATCTGAATATTTCCATCATGCTTTCTAAGTTAAATGTAACATTGTAAAATTCCTTTACAGAACGAAAATATAATGAGTTCCCACACTTCTTTGGTGACCGCTTGAAGGAATTTAAATTGTTTATGTTGGCTGCAGTACCTTACAGTTAAAATACAGGACAACTCCGTTCCGTCAAGGGAAACTCCGCCTCGCCCCGGGTTCCCCTATATATGATCAGGGATGTTATTAGTCAATTACAATATTTTTAACATTATTCCTTCATCCATTAATGCCTTCCATTTAATTTGGGAATAAATATTCTTTATCTTTATCACTCTTTCATACCACTTCCTCCTCCCCCCTCAACCTCCTGCTTCCTTTATATCAAATATCTCACTACTACTCTACTCTCTTCACATATACTACTTTTACTCTTATCTTTATCTCCTATCCATTTCTTTTTTACGTTTAATTCTTTCTACTTTTTCTTTTCCACTCATATAATTTACCATTAAGCGGAGATGTAGGTCCAAACTGACCAAAAATCACATTTTCTAAAACTACTCTAAAAATGTTACAATGTTGGGGATCTCTGGACAAAATTTTATGGCCCAAACATTAGTCTAAATGGGTTTTAAAATTTAAAGAGGCATGGCTTGTTAAGTACACCGGCCCTTCTCTGTTTACTAGTTAGGCCTACTTAGCTTCTTTGATTTTTTTAATGATTTTTCTTCAGGATTTAGAATAATTTATCTTTCTTGTGCTATAACCAGTGTTGTTGTTGTTCTTGTGGGCCACGAGAGGCATGCATATTCAAACTTTACGACTTGTTATCAGCAATACCCATTTTTTAATAAATAAGGAACATTTTCTCAGAAACTATTTGAGATAAAGTAATGAAATTTTACTAATATCTTTATTATTGCATAATGCAAATTTATCTGCGAAAACGTTGCTTTTAAGTGAATATTTAAATAACTTTAATTTGGCAAAGCAATAATAGTTTTTTCAAAACACCACAATTTGAAAATTTATTTTGAAAAAACCATTTACAGTTTTTAACTTCTGTCAACAGAGGTTTGTTAAATATAATTTAGTGCAAATGTATACAAAATTTCAGAGTCATATCTTTAATAGTTCATGAGAAAATGTTCCTTATATTTTGTGATATCAGGTTACGTTAGGTGGGTTTGTAATTAGGCTTCCTTACATGGTAAGGTATTGTAATTAAGTATCATAAAAGAATCAGCCATTGTAAATACCTGTACCAAATTTCAGATGGATAGCTATAGAATTGTATGATCAATGATTAATTACGTATAACAGTGTATTTAAGCCTACGTCTTCCCTTAATAACTCTTCACTTTTTTTTTTTTTCACGTTCCAATATATCTTCATTTCTTCTTTATTCCTTACCCCCCTCTCCAAGAATTGTACAAAATATGAAGTCTGTATCTTGAAAATTTAAAAGGATAGAAAATTCAACCCGTCATCCCACATAAATGCAAAGACTAGAATGGCATCCACGATTCTTATGAAAGAAAGGGAAATTATACGTAAAGAATTTCTATACCAAACTGGCTTGAACCCACAGTCGCTTTTGCGTATCGCATGAGACTCGTATTCGGAAGGTCAATAGTTCGATTCCCGAACCGACCAACCTGCCTGTGGTTTTTCCGTGATTTTTTATAGTTACTTAGGCAAATGCCGGGTTGGAATTTTCATTGCCACGGTCCATTTTCCCTTCCTATCCCGTGTAGAAAAAGAATTTAGGTTTTCATATCATTCATATTTCTCATCTCATTCAATAGCCATATTCAGTTCAAGACGCATTCGCTTACCGGAGTCCCCAGCCTTCCGCTATATCTCTGCCAGAATTCATTCCTTAAGAGCACTTCCAAGGGCGTTTCGACACCTTGGAAGGGACGTTGAAATGGATCCTGTGCTGCTTGGTCACCTTGGCGGTGTGAACTTGGAGCGGGGGAGGTTAGGAGGCCCCCATTGGGTGAGCGGATGAGGTCACATGCGGCCGGTAGGCTGGTACACTCTCATCCTCATTCATCTCATACACTTCGGTGTGCACAATATCCCTCAGTATGGTCGACGTGCAAAGGGTCGTCCTAATCCGCCCATAGTCACGGTGATCTTACCTGACCTAACCTAACCTAACCTAACCTGACGTAACCTAACGTCCACACCTGTGGAGTAACGGCCAGCGCGTCTGGCCGCGAAACCAGGTGGCCCGGATTCGATTCCCGGTCAGAGCAAGTTACCTGGTTGAGGTTTTTTCCGGGGTTATCCTCAACCCAAGATGAGCAAATGCTGGGTAACTTTCGGTGCTGGACCCCGGACTCATTTCACTGGCATTATTATCGTCACCTCATTCAGACGCTAAATAACCTAAGCTGTTGATAAAGAGTCATAAAATAACCTACTAAAATAAAAAAAAGTAACCTAACCTAACCTGACCTGACGTAATCTAACTTAACAGTCGCTGTTACGATATCTATCCTGACTCTTTAATGCACCACGTGTTTGGTAGTGGCATTTGATTTCTACATCATTGTCTATATTAATACAACTCAAACCATACATTTATAAATTAAGTTGTCTTACTCTTTGAGGCTCCAAAAACTTCTTCTTTTATGTGTAATGCAGAAAACGAAAATTCATATTGTTACCAGGGTGGGAGTTTGTTTTTCGAATGAAAGTTCGATGGGAACACCGTTAACAATAAGCTGGAAGAACTGTTGAAAACTAAAATGAGAAAGTAGGCCTATCTGTGTTTTTTATGATACTGATCAGTATAATAGTAGTAGAAAGGTGCGCTCGACAGAGGTGATGTAGGAACATTTAGCTTTTCTGTACTCGTTAAGTGGTTTACTGTAGTTCTGTTTTTGCACACTGCTAGATGGTAGCGCTCGCATTGATGGTTGCACCAGCGTATAGGTAATTAAGTATGGACTCTTCACGTCGGTATCTTTGATATAGCTGGGCTGATTTCAATGACCTTCAAGCCAGCTAGAGCGTGAGATTCTGCTTTCTCCCTAGAGTTGGCGCTGGCATCACACCAGCTAGCAGTCGACACAGCGGAAATATAACACATATAATTTAATACACCTAAATACATTATGGTCCCGCGCCGTGGTCTAAGGCCTCGCCTAGGACTCGCATTACGGAATGCGCGCTGGTTCGAGTCCTCATGGGGGAAGAAATTTTCTCATGAAATTTCGGCCAGCGTATGGGGCCGGTGCCCACCCAGCATCGTGATACACTTGGGGAGCTACAATAGGTAGCGAAATCCGGTTACGCAAACCAGCTATAACGGCTGGGGGGCTCATTCTGTTTGGATGATCGTCCACCTCTGCTTCGGCATGTGGCCGTCAGGCCAGCAGCCGGCTGGTCGGTCTTGGCCCTTCGTGGGCTGTAGCGTCACGGATTATTATTAAGTACATTATGTACTCAAATAAAATAAATTGTATCCATAAAATAATAAATCCGTCATTAACTGTAATGTCTGGACTCCAGAGTTCCTTTATAATGAGAGTTGAGACGTTGACCTCAACAACAATTAAAATATGTAGGCCTAATGATTTGATAGCAGTGAAAATGGAAAACAAAACTCCTGTGAGAAGTAAAACCATTTACCTATATTATATTATATACAAATATTAAACGAATTTGATACTTAATTTTATGTATTATATTAGGCCTATTTTATAATATAATATATTATATCTGAAATATAAAAACAAATATTATTACAACTAGCTTGTCATTGAGAAATAAGGAAAAGCTGTTAACTTGAATTTATTTGAAGCAAAGCGTTACTGGATTATGCAATAAGCTAGACGGTGTTTGGATCCTGTGTCTTAACTCTATTCTCAATTATTATCTTAGCGTATGCTCGATTACACTAACCTCTAGCGCTTGAAAGTGGAACTAAACGCCGGCGCACAGAGAAACGAAACACAGGAAAATTCGCTCAGTGTCCATTCTTTATAATCCCTATTCGCTGGTTGCACTGGTTGCAGATACAGTCTTTGTTAGGCTGGTGGAACTGGTTTATGATGAAATCCATGAATGTCGAATCTGGTGACTACACGTCTTTGTTCTTGAGATGAGTGACTATTTTGTTGTGTTGAAAAGACGACATAGGCTTTATGGAAATACTAGTTCACTGCAATGGACAAGTTGACAGTAATTGCGCCCTAAGTTAATTCTCGAAGTTCATTTAAGCCGTTTATCAAGAACCCACGAGCTGTAAGTTTAACCATCGCGCTAAAAGCTGGAGTCTGGAAGTAATTGGTTTTCCAGTTTTGTTTCAATGAATAGCCTACCTACCTGCTGTCGTGCAACACAAACCGAGAAAGATTTGTGACAAGGAAAACAACGAAACCAATTCCAAAGCAATTTCTTTCTCTTGTCCTTTTTTCTTTCTTTCCAGCCTTCCCCTTCCTTATACTTGAGACGAAGAAGACTGTAACACAGAAACAATAGACGTGAGCTAGGCCTGCTGATAGAAATGATGTGGAGGGGGATATGGATCGTGAGAGGAAAGAACAATAAATTGTGGGCAGGGGGGGACGCCCCGACTGATCATGTTCTCTCACCTCGCATGGACATGGAGGGTGGCAGGATGAGGGCGGAATTGAAATGCGATCCCAAGTAACTTAATAAAACTCATTTCTGTCTATTTCACACGCACCGCAATTTCCTTACGCCACTGGCTATACTGCACGCGGCCAGGTCTGGGGGATTTTTCGTTATAACAATGAACTCTAGCTTTAGGTATCGGCTTTAAATTTATGTGAAAAGGAGTACTGTTAGCCACGATTTCGTTTATATAATGTCATTCAATTTTCGATCACTGAAGTATGCCTATAATGAAATTTTGAATTCCAACCAATCACAGTCATATATCGAGATAATTTTTGCAACTCGATAAATAACAATCAAGTTACCGCATGGTAGTTCTTCTGTTTAGTTAGTGTCGTCAATTGTTTCCTCGTAAATCGATGAGCATGAATCCATTAGTGTAACAATGCGAAATCCTACATCTACATCTTCATCTTCTAATTCCATGTCAATTGTATCTAAAGAAAATGACACTCCTTCATTCAGATTTGATAACTGCGTTTTAATTATTTATACTAATAATAAATCTGTAGCCGAAATTTTTCTGGTAATTTCCGATTTTCCAAAAATAATTGGCCCTAACATATATATTTAACCACCCTGAAACTGAAAATAGCTTTTTTGAAATTTTTGTTTGTATATATGTCTGTCTGTCTGTAGGTTTGTTACCTTTTCACGCGATAATGGATGAACGGATTTCGATGAAAATTGAAATATAAATTAAGTTCGTTGTAACTTAGATTTTAGGCTCTATGGCATTCAAAATACATTATTTAAAAGGGGGTTATAAGGGGCCTGAATTAAATAAATCGAAATATCTCGCTTATTATTGATTTTCATTAAAAATATTACATAACAAAAGTTTCTTTAAAAATAATTTTCGATAAGTTTTATTCCTTGAAAAATTTTTATAGGGCTGATATTTAATGAGATAAATGAGTTTTAAAATTAAAATAACTGCCATCTAAGGCCGTGTAACGAATTATAAAACAAATGACTTCGTCTATAAGGGGCCTTGGACAGCAACAATCGAAAGCTATGAAAGATAGCCTACAGATAATGTTTCTGTGTTTGTATGAAGTAACATCAGAAGCTAAATTAACCGATTTGTATAATTAATTATTAATTCACCATTGGAAAGTGTACTTTCTCTAGATGGACATAATGCTATAATGTTATTACGGTAACTTCTGAGTGAATCGAGGACAGGTAAGATTAAAATAGCTTCTTATGCACAGAAAACTTGATAGGCTATTGTGTACATTCGTTTCCTGTATTTCCTAAAATAATTTTTATGACCAAATGAGTGGTCTCTGGATCAAAATGATCGCATTTTAATTATACAAAAACAATTTAAATGAAGTAACATAATAAACGATTTATCCTTATATCAAACACGAATGTTCCCTGGATCAAATGTCCTATTTTAATTATGTAATTACTTTATATTTATTTCTAACGGGTGCAGCGGAGCGCACGGGTACGGCTAGTTAATTTAATAAATGTATTAACTTAATCAGGTTATTTGTAATTATTTGTAGAATTACGTATACATGTTGGGCCTATTATAAAATGTTTAAATTAAATTATGATTTCAGGAATTAATGAAATGTAGTTCTGTTATAATGACAAGAGAAAAGTGCAGTACATGTAATTAACATTGTTAAACCTGTATTAAGTTTTTCTCAATCTGCATTAGGCCTACTGAATAATATCAAATTTATTTTTTGCAATCGGTAGGCCTAATTGAAAACATTTATAGTCGCGACGCTGTTATTCCCGGCGTGACTCCTCCTCTTTGCTTACGTCTTAGGAAGTGAAGGCTCTATAAAGTCTAGATAGGTAGTATCGTTCGCCATTTTTGTTCTTTCGTTGCCCAGCTACCATACGAGGGATCTATTTGCCACACCGTTAAACATTATCATGTCGTAGCTCCTATGATAATAAATCAAACGCACTGTAATTGAGCAAATAATTGAGCGGCAAATAACGTCCTCGTGTGCTTTCTGCGAACGCCAACGAAAGAGCCAAAATGGCGGGCGATTATATATTAAGTATTTATCCAGCCTTAGGAAATGCCTTACATCTTCATCAGCGAATCACAAGACGCACACATTTAAATGTAGCCGACCTGCAACGTGATTGGCTGACGGAAATTAGAGCGACGGGACTATAGGATCTAATTTCTCAATACTATTGAAGAGGACCAGTTAGATATAAAATGTCAGACATTTCAGTTGGTAGCTTACACACTGAACATTTTGAGTTCGTAATTACTGGTAAAAAGTGCCTACGAAGAAAAAGTTTCCTTTTTCTTTTTTCCTGAAGGAAAAGCCAGTTACTCGGTTGAGAAGCTTTTGTCATCCATTCTGCTGTCAAAAAACCTGAAAGTTAGGTTTATAAAACAGTTATATTACCGGTTGGTCTGTGTCCTTGTGAAACTTGAACTCTCACAGAGGTTAAGGGTATTCGAGAATAAGGTGCTTAAGAAGATATTTGGGGCTAAGAGGGATGAAGTTACAGGAGAATGAAGTTACACAACGCAGAACTGCATGCATTGTATTCTTTACCTGACATAATTAGGAATATTAAATCCAGACGTTTGAGATGGACAGGGCATGTAGCACGTAGAGGCGAATCCAGAACTGCATATAGAGTGTTAGTTGGGAGGCCGGAGGGACGAAGACCTTTGGGGAGACCGAGACGTAGATGGGAGGATAATATAAAATGGATTTGAGGGACGTGGGATATGATGATACTGGATTAATCTTCCTCAGGATAGGGACCGATGGCGGGCTTATGCGAGGGCGGCAATGAACCTCCGGGTTCCTTAGAAACCATTTGTAAGTAAGTAAGTATGGAACCATCTGAACCCGTGTACACAGAGAATAGTAATATGCGTTACAAGAGCGGTATGTTGACATTTTCATGTTCGAGGAAAAAATTGAAAAAGCAAAACGTAGTTGAGCTTTTTTAATTTCCGAGAATATGAAAACAAACTTACCGCTCGTGTATCGTACATTATTTTTTGCGAAGATCGTTTATTACATACCTGAAAGAGGAATTTCTAATTAGTTGCAATGAAATCTCCATCTTGGTTTCTGTTCAATGACGACAACTTTGGAAAACAAATATATCTATCTTCAACATTGTTCCTATAAAATGTTTTCTGTGTTTACTATACTCCAGCAGGCCGTGATATACGTTTGTATTTCCCCCCCCCCCAGTCTATGATGAGTCTGGAATCTTGTTGATTTTTTCACGGCTTCCTTAATGTTACTTGCATTATAAATGCAGTAACTTTTGTGGTGTTGTAGAGTTTACTTAATTTTTGCAAATATTTAAAAACAATAATTAACAGTGCAATTTAGGTGAAATTGCAGTGGTAAGTTTCCAATTTATAATTATTACTATATTGAACGTCTCTAAAAATAATATATTAAAAGCCTAAAGCAGTAAAATGAATATGACGCTTAAGCGGTAAGAAGAGGGAAATTGTTATGTGTGTTACGTTGGGAATACTGAATGTGGTATTTCACACTTACCGCGTATTGGTTGTGTGCGGAAAGTAAGCAAATACGCACGATCTCTCACAAAATAATTTATTGCTTTTTTTTTATTATTCTTTAGGGCAAACTTCGTACCTGATTTCTGGAAAACAATTTCAGTAAAGTGAAATTGTTATTGTGGTGCGCAGGTTTCAAATCCCATTAATGAAATGCAAATGGTTGAATGCCTGTTACTTTCCGGATAACATTTTCTTATTGGCTGAAGGGAGTCCGATCTGCTTCTTACTGTCTACGCTTCCCCTCTATCCATGATTGATCAGGTTTCTGCAAACATGTTAAATCAAGAAAGATTGGAAAGCGTTACGCGATATCTTTCATATCCGTCTTGTCACATTGCATGGATCCATGTAGCTCTTACCGCGAACTAATCTCGGCAGCCCTGGGGCGGCTTGCTACCAACGATCCGTGCAGTTCCCAGTAATTGAAAATCTGGAGGTAAAGTTGTCCGCCGTGACTAAGCACGGCGCCCCAAGTACACAAACTGCTGATATGGGACAACAATCGCAGAGCCCATACTTGATGTAGATTTATAAATTTATTGTGGTTCTTACGTTACTTCGAAAAAACTAAAACATGTCCTCTTTGCCTTTCTCTCTACCTTACTGCTTCTCTACTACTACCACTACTAGACTGTACTACTGCAGCTACTACTACTACTACTACTACTACTACTACTACTACTACTACTACTACTACTACTACTACTACTACTACTACTACTACACTCTTTCGAATTCTGCACATCTCAACACCAAATGAATGGGTTATTTATGAAAGGGCCTAAGTCTTGAATACTAAATTGTTAGCAATTAAAGAAAAACTGCTAATAAGCCGAAATTTTGAAATTACGGCTGAAATAAAAATTGTATCACAAATTCTACAAAGCATTTAGAGTGTGAAACTTAGTCCTCTTCATATCTAAATCGATGTATCTACACCCAAAGAGCAGTATTACGTTACAAACTCATTTTCACAAAATAATGACTTAGGCCCTTTCATAAATAACCCATTCAAATTACCTTTCGTCTCGTTTCTCTTATCTATACTCTAACCACGACGTAAATACCAGATCACTTATCTGTGGCACGCTAAGTATACCTCTTCATAGAACATCTCGTTATTCATCATCTTTTACAGTATCCACATCGCGTCAATGAAATTCCTTGTCACAAAGTATTAGGGGCTGCAAGACAATAAACACCTTTAAAAACAGCTTAAAATATAACCTTATTAGCATTTCACTCCAATCATACTGACTTAAACCATCACTATCTACATTGTTACTTCTTTCTTTAGACATCATCCTGATTGTACTGTATTTTCAAAATTGTCTCATAATAATCTCTTTCTATTATCTAATATTATTTGAAATATATTAACATTCTATGTATTTTAGCTTAATTCTGCTACACAGTTTATTTCAGTGTTTAATTAATAGTTCATAGTATTTTGTTGTTTAATTTGTATATAACTCTTGTATAATTACATATAACTCTCATCTAAATCAAATTGTTGAATTCTTTGTAAGTTCATGCATAGGCCTATGTATATATACTTTTTGGTGATTGAGTGGAAGAGAAGGCCTTACGGCCTTAACTCTGCCAGCTAAAATAAATTATTATTATTATTATTATTATTATTACTATTATTATTACTACTACTACTACTACTACTACTGCTACTGCTACTGCTACTACTACTACTACTACTACTACTACTACTACTACAACTACAGTAGACCTTCTCGTTTAGGCACAGTGAAAACTTAAACAAAGTGCAGGTAACGTGTGGGGGAGGACGAGCCGTACGATAAACACGAGGGGTGCACAAGGTTTTAGTTACAACATTTATGGCGGAGCATTAATTGAAATTATATTTTCCAAAAACATACAAAACAAAAGAACACGAATTGCATATTATTATCATATAGGCCCTACATTTTAACATACAAGCAATTGTAACGTTGAAATAATTCAATATAATAAATCAAATTTTGCTACTTATATGATGTTGCTTTCAAGCAGCATTTTTACGTTCATGAATTTCATTCTCTGTATGACTAACATAATATCACCGTCTTCTGTGGCCGAATTAACAAAACTACAGTATATTTCTCTGAAGTGACAACACTATTTCCGATACATTATTATCCCTTATCAAAGTTCAATTTATTTAGGTAGTGTAAGTACCTGAATAAATTGAACTTTGAGAAGGGATAATTATGTTTAGGAAATAGTGTTGTCACTTCAGACCAATATAGGCCCACTGTAGTTTTGTTAATTCGGCCACAGAAGACGGTGATATTATGTTAGTCATACAGAGAATGAAATTCATGGCCGTAAAAAATGCTTCTCGAAAGTAACATCATATAAGTAGCAAAATTTGATTTGTTATATTGAATTATTTCAACGTTACAATTGCTTGTTTGTTAAAATGAGTATACGATAACGATATGCAATTTGTGTTCTTTTGTTTTGTGTATTTTTGGAAAATATAATTTCAATTAATGCTCCGCCATAAATGTTGTAACTAAAACCTTGTGCACCCCTCGTGTTTATCGTACGGCTCGTCCTCCCCCCCCCCCCACACGCTACCTGCATTTTGTTTCGTTGTCACTGTGCCTAAACGAGACGCTCTACTGTACTACTACTACTACTACTACTACTACTACTACAAACTACCACCACCACTACTACTGTACCACCACCACCACCACCACCACCACCACCGCTGCTGCTGCTGCGACGCGACTATTATTTCATCAACAAATCCAAAAGCATGAAATAAAGTCAAGATGCTTAGAAGTATATGTTTTACGTAAATCACGATTAGTGAGCTGCATAAGCGAAATCACATATTCCGAT
The DNA here is from genome assembly GCA_025594305.2 of Periplaneta americana. Lineage (NCBI taxonomy): Eukaryota > Metazoa > Arthropoda > Insecta > Blattodea > Blattidae > Periplaneta > Periplaneta americana. The sequence continues at coordinate 15,490,423 of JAJSOF020000001.1, read as the reverse complement.
ACGTACTCGCACCCATGCACAGTATTTTTATTGTATTTAGAGTAAGGTAGATACATTTACTCATAAGATTACTACAAAACGAATATTAATAAACTCTAAAATAATAGTCACTTGGTGGTAGAAATGCTTTTCTCCAGATTTATTCGTAAAATTACTGAATTAATACCTTTTGCAATGTTTTGCATAAAAATTAAATATTTTGTCCGAACTTGTAAGAACAATTGAATACCCCCGGAATAAGGTTAGGCTATATAGTATGTTGTTCCCCTACACCCTTATTCCGAAGGGTATTCAATTACTTCGACCATCCTCCGCGGACTGGCGATTTGATTCTCGATGTGCTCTATGAGATTGGTGTTAAATTGGCAGCTGTGAAGCGGGTTTTCTGTTAATTATTAAGATTTTCTTTGTAATTCCTTTTTTACAGTTACTTCCTTAGATGACCTATTATCATTTTTTACTAGCTCCTAAACCTGTGGTCTATTTCAAGGGAGATGTTAGATAAATTACTGCTGTCAACCATTATGAGATAAAATGAATTTCTAAGTGTATTTATAGCATCATGCTAAACTAATAAACCATTTCTTGGCAAAGCATTGAAATCTTTTATTTTAGTTACGTACAACATGATATTCTGAAGATTGCTACCATTAAAGATTCAATCTTAGATTCAATCAACTGTCTTCCCAAGTCGTTTTAGATAAAATTGTATGCAGGGTGATTCAGGCAGAGTAGTAAATGTTTAAGGGATAGTAGTGTGAAACATTCTTAGTAGAAATTGTCCATATAAAGATGTAACCAATTTTCAATGGGTGTATGGATAATACAGTTGTTTGAATGTTACGTATAACAAACGTTACAAACAGTATGAAGGAACGACAAATGGTTGGTTACCTGTGTGTGTTCACCAATCGACTTATAGCGCGCAGATACTCAGCCTTCCTGCAAAACGAGCTTCCAGTCTTCAGGTGACAAAACATCTAAATTTCACATTACCTCAACGAGGGATTGGTAGTGACTGTCACGTGTATTGGCCACCAAAGCTTCCAGACTTTACTCCTGTCGCTTTTTCTCTGTGGGAGTGGTTGAAAGGAGAAGTGTAAAAAAAACGAACTAAACAGAAGGGACGAATTCGCCTCTTACATTTTATGAATAGTGCTGCCCTCATTAAAGAACAACAAGACTACCTCAGAAGAGTAACACTTACTGTTGTCAACGGAGCACAAAATTGCATTAAAGCCGATGGTGGAATTTTTTAACCGTTACTTTAAACTGTTAATATGTATTGATAGCTTGTAATTAAGCAGTGAATTTAGTCATTCAATTGTCTTTCCTTCTTGCCAGTTGAAGGGTTCAGAGCCATAGTGGGCCAAGTGCCATTTATTAAAAACGAAGGAAAAAGGGCTAAAATTAAGTGATTACCATAATTTAACGAAACATATAGCAAAAAAAATAAAGTATGGACATTGAAACTAAATGATATGTCAATCTTCATTAAACTATAGTATTTACTTATCTTCAACCCTTGCTTTCTCCGTTTTTAATAAATGGTGTTTAGCCCGCTATGGCTCTGAACTCTTCAATTGTAATAATAATAATAATAATAATAATAATAATAATAATAATAATAATAATTCTCTTCCATTCAACCAGCAAAAAAGTAGGCCTATACATACATATGTATGAACTTACAAAGAATTCAACAATTGTAATGCTTGTTATGCGGAAAGTTCAAACAGCTATATCTCTACTTACTTACTTACTTACTTACTGGCTTTTAAGGAACCCGGAGGTTCATTGCCGCCCTCACATAAGCCCGCCATTGGTCCCTATCCTGAGCAAGATTAATCCATTCTCTATCATCATATCCCACCTCCCTCAAATCCATTTTAATATTATCTTCCCATCTACGTCTCGGCCTCCCTAGAGGTCTTTTTCCCTCCGGCCTCCTAATTAACACTCTAAATGCATTTCTGGATTCGCCCATACGTGCTACATGCCCTGCCCATCTCAAACTTCTGGATTTAATGTTCCTAGTTATGTCAGGTGAAGAATACAATGCGTACAGTTCTGTGTTGTGTAACTTTCTCCATTCTCCTGTAACTTCATCCCTCTTAGCCCCAAATATTTTCCTAAGCACCTTATTCCCATTCCGAGGCTTATTTGAAGGATTCGTAACAAGCTGTTTTTTATGGTGATGGGTTGTCAGCCCTTCGCCCAACCCCCAAGCTGGAGGACCACCCCTCATCGGCTGTCCGCGACTGCTTATTTAATATATTCACAGCTACCCTCCATATCTGGAGGCCGTCTCCTCGATCCGCAACCTGAGGACGCGCCATGCCGTGGTGATAGGGACCCACAATACATGGCTATATCTCTACACCTATTGAAAATTGCAATCATGTTTATAAGAACTCTTTTAATCAGAATAGTCCATACTACCACCCTTTAAAATATTTACTATTTCTCCTGAACCACCCTGTATAACCACGAATAACATCGCAGAGTTGTTTCGTTATCAGTGACAGAATAAATTATTGGCTATGTGAAACAGTAGAGGGAAGGCAGTTTTGTTGGTACATGTGCTGCTTTCACGCTTCATATTTCAGCAACAGTCGGAAATTAATTACTGTTTGTCATAATTTTGCTGTCCCTTCACATTTACGTACACAATGATTGGTTTGTCATGTAAACAATTCCACATCAAAATGGACATTAATGCTGCAGTCATAATTACGCTATATTTCAAGACCCAGGTGTCAGACTATCTAATTATTTCGTTTCCTGAGAGATTCTCCGTAGGAATTCTGTGATAGTCTATTGTTCTCATGGAGTAGTAAAACAGTGCTTCACTTCCCCGTTGTCTTAGTGATAAGGAAACGAAAGAATGTCTAGAAAATTTTTGGCGTAAGAATTGGTGTGCTACAAATGCTACAGTACTACATTCGTTGGATTTGCAATTAGGACCTTTGGTATAGAAAGACATTCCTTAATTTTTCTTTATAAATGTTTGAAGAAAAACTAATTCTACAATGAGGAAAAATCGTTTTCAATATTTTTACGGAAGTACACGTCTTTAGCATTCCCGATATAATAGATATTTTGGCACACCACATATCTATATTTTGCCTTTGATTGAGGTTATGGATGATATGTACAGTAGTGGCAAAAAAATCCGGACCGACCCTTGTAGCTGATTTCAGAGCCTTGTTCACTCCAGAGCACGATAGACTGGTAACTAAGACTTTCGTGGTTCGAATCCTGCCTGGGAAGGAAACTTTTTTTTGTTCCTTATTCAAATTTAGGTATTCCCAATACTTTTCGATTGCTGTTAAAATTCATGTTCTGGGAATAATAAGTTAATTAAGTAGTAAAATATCGCTGCAATCGAAAAGTATTGGGAAACGATAAGCAATAGCGACAGATGTCTGTGCTCACATCTCCTTAATCTGGCTTCACTGATCCCAAGTTTCCTGTCTCAAAACGTTCAGTAGGGTATCTCCTATTTTTCTCTTTAATTTTTAACGCTTTTACTGAATCACCCGATATATAGCGTTGAAATTTAACATGGGCGAAAAATAAGCGTCAGATTTTGCCTTTAACCTCATAAAGCCATAAAGTTCTTTCGCGTAGGCATAATGTAAGTCTAAGACACTAATCTCTCAACTTCATTTCTTCCCAGAAGAAGCCACGCTAAGGATTCCTTTAATTCAGCGTTTCTCAAACTATGGTCCGCGGACCAACTGTGGTCCTCGAGGTCTGCTCTTGTGGTCCTTCAAAAAAAGACATGAAAAAATAAAATTCAAACGAATTGCGTATCACACAATAGCTGAAAATCTCAGAGTTTGAAAATGACACAATCATGGCAATCGCCTTTAATTTTTTCTCCCAGTATTTACACCAATAATAGAACTTGCCAAATTGCATCTTTCATTGTTGAAAATCGGACATGTTTCTACATTAATTCTTTTTTATTTCTGTTTTTCCAGATGAAGATATAAGAAATTTTAAACTCCACCTATTTTAAAATCCGTGCGAATCAAATCCAGAAATTCGAATTATAATACATTTCTAATTATATTTTTTACACTTGTTTATTGCAGAGTTAAAATTAAAAAAGTATAAAAATGTTTATGGTAGTAAATTGTGAAAAAGAGCAGATAAATAAGGTATAAAGTCTTAATGGTTACTACGATTGGTTTAAACATGCACTAAAACCAGACGTAAGTGCAAGTTTGAACCAATAAATTATTGAGGTTTGCGATAAATTTATTAGTTTAGGAAATTGTTTATTTATTATGTATAACTACTTTTGTATATAGATTTTTTTGTTATATTGTTAAGTTTCGTATTTTTGTGAACTAATATCATTTAATCTATCTATCTGTCTGTCTGTCTGTCTGTGTCTATCTATCTATCTATCTATCTATCTATCTATCTATCTATCTATCTATCTATCTATCTATCTATCTATCTATCTATCTATCTATCTATCTATCTATCTATCTATCTATCTATCTATCTATCTATCTATCTATCTATCTATCTGTCTGTCTGTCTGTCTGTCTGTCTGTCTGTCTGTCTGTCTGTCTGTCTGTCTGTCTGTCTGTCTGTCTGTCTGTCTGTCTGTCTGTCTGTCTGTCTCTGTCTGTCTGTCTGTCTGTCTGTCTGTCTGTCCGTCCGTCCGTCCGTCCGTCCGTCCGTCCGTCCGTCCGTCCATCCATTCATCTATCCATCTATCCATCTATCCATCTATCCATCTATCCATCTATCTATCTATCTATCTATCTATCTATCTATCTATCTATCTATCTATCTATCTATCTATCTATCTATCTATCTATCTATCTATCTATCTATCTATCTATCTATCTATCTATCTATCTATCTATCTATCTATCTATCTATATATCTATATATCTATATATCTATATATCTATATATCTATATATCTATATATCTATATATCTATCTATCTATATATCTATATATCTATCTATCTATCTATCTATCTATCTATCTATCTATCTATCTATCTATCTATCTATCTATCTATCTATCTATCTATCTATCTATCTATCTATCTATCTATCTATCTATCTATCTATCTATCTATCTATCTATCTATCTATCTATCTATCTATCTATCTACCTATCTATCTATCTATCTATCTATCTATCTATCTATCTATCTATCTATCTATCTATCTATCTATCTATCTATCTCATCTGTCTAATTATATTTTTTGCTGCCAATCACAAGTAACTTACAACACATTCTGTGAATTGTGAATTGTTGATTCATCGCTTGCCCGGTACTTGTTTGAAATCCTTCTTATGTGGTACACGCTAGTAGTTGTCTATGTCTCTGTCAAATAGTGTCCGCTATACATCTTTGAAAAGAAAGGAACGTGATGATACGCTTCATTTAGGCAGTGCTAATGCTTCAAAAGCTGTGTGTGAAGATATGAATATCAGTGATTCTAGTGCTATTAAAGAAATATCTAGTCCTAGTGGTAACTGTTCAAAGAAAAAATACTTCCGTAAATATGACAAGAGTTATTTGGAACTTGGATTTACTCGGTGTGGCAATGAGAGTGAACCAAAACCTCGGTGCGTTTTTGTTACGAAGTGCTTTCAAACGAATTTATGAAACTCGTGAAATTAAAACAGCGCTTAGAGATGAAACACACAAGTGTAAAAAGTAAACCTGTAGAATTACAGTATTAATGTGAGTACCAACATTTATTTATTTTTTTAATTAACAGTTAAAAATTATCCAAACTCTAATCGACTTGAATTATTAAAAAGAACTAAAATGAATTTTCTTCTATTAACATTAACTTAAATAGTTAATACTAATATAAAATTAATTGACATAAATTAATTCTAATTAATTAATTCCAGTTAAAAGTATGAGTATAGTTACTTACTTACTGGCTTTTAAGGAACCCGGAGGTTCATTGCCGCCCTCACATAAGCCCGCCATTGGTCCCTATCCTAGCAAGATTCTCTATCATCATATCCCACCTCCCTCAAATCCATTTTTACATTACATCCCCATCTACGTCTCGGCCTCCCTAGAGGTCTTTTTCCCTCCGGCCTCCCAACTAACACTCTATATGCATTTCGGGATTCGCCCATACGTGCTACATGCCCTGCCCATCTCAAACGTCTGGATTTAATGTTCCTAATTATGTCAGGTGTAGAATACATTGCGTGCAGTTCTGTGTTGTGTAACTTTCTCCATTCTCCTGTAACTTCATCCCTCTTAGCCCCAAATATTTTCCTGAGAACCTTATTCTCAAACACCCTTAACATATGTTCCTCTCTCAACGTGAGAGCCCAAGTTTCACAACCATTAAGAACAACCGGTAATATAAGTGTTTTATAAATTCTAAATTTCAGATTTTTGGACAGCAGACTGGATGATAAGAACTTCTCAACCGAATAATAATACGCATTTCCCATATTTATTCCGCGTTTAATTTCCTCACGAATGTTATTTATATTTGTTACTGTTATTCCAAGGTATTTGAATTTTTCTACCTCTTCGAAGGATAAATCTCCAATTTTTATGTTTCCATTTCGTACAATATTCTGGTCACGAGACATAATCATATACTTCGTCTTTTCGGGATTTACTTCCAAACCTATCGCTTTACTTGCTTCAAGTAAAATTTCCGTGTTTTCCCTAATCGTTTGTGTATTTTCTCCTAACATATTCACGTCATCCGCATAGACAAGTAGCTGATGTAACCCGTTCAATACCAAACCCTGCCTGTTATCCTGATATGTCCTAATGGCATATTCCAGAGCGAAGTTAAAAAGTAAAGGTGATAGTGCATCTCCTTGCTTTAGCCCGCAGTTAATTGGAAAAGCATCAGATAGAAACTGGCCTATACGGACTCTGCTGTATGTTTCACTGAGACTCTTTTTAATTAATCGAACTACTTTCTTGGGAATACCAAATTCAATAAGAATGTTGTATATAGAACTTCTCTCTTAACCGAGTCATATGCCTTTTTGAAATCTATGAATAACTGATGTATTGTAGGCCTTATACTCCCATTTGTTTCCAATATCTGTCGGAGACAAAAAATCTGATCAATATTCGATCTATTACGCCTTAAAAACCGCACTGATGATCTCCAATAATTTCGTCTACGTACGGAGTTAATCTTCTCAAAAGGATATTGAACAACATTCTGTACGACGTCGACAAAAGTGATATTCCTCGAAAGTTACTAGAGTTAGTCTTATCCCTCTTCTTAAAAATAGGTATAATTATGCACTACTGTAGATAATATGGAAAACGGTAAGCAATAGCGATAGAAATGTTCATGCTCACATCTCCTTAATATGGCTTCACTGATTCCAAGTTTCCTGTCTCAAAACGTTCAGTAGCGTATCCCCTATTTTTCTCTTTAATTTTTAACGCTTTTACTGAATCACCCGGTATACAGCGTTGAAATTTAACATGGGAGAAAAATAAGCGTCAGATTTTGCCTTTAACTTCATAAAGGCATAACGTTCTTTGGTGTAGGCCTAATGTAAGTCTGAGACACTAATCTCTCATCTTCATTTCTTCCCAGAAGAAGCCACGCTAAGGATTCCTTTAATTCAATCGTCCTCGATCGGGTTTGAGCCCGGGAACCTGAGATTCAGCAGTCAGTGTGGTAACTGCAAAACCACTGACAAGGGAAGGGTTTCGGCTCGAACAGGAATTTCTGGTTAAAAATTTGTACAGAGACTTACCTCACAATGGTGATGAATTCCCTAAAAGCATTCATTTGTGTAACTCTCCGTTTGGTTGGTATTGTTCAATACACTTCTTTAAAAATGTACATGAGGATTCTCTATAAAATGTCTGAAACAGCATGGAGCAGAGCAATAAGCACAACACGCAGAAGCAACACCTGAACAATCTTCTGAATCCACTCCAGTGCTCAAATATCAAATGCTACCTGAATTACATTTTTGAAATCCAAGACTTGTTCAGGATTCCCGTAACCAGCTGACTGCCAGGAATATTCAAACAAGTTAAGTTCTGGATTCTCAGCAAGAGTCCTTATGCAATCTGTTATCCTCCGAGCATATATTTTGTATTGTCTAAGGAAATAGATATCCCGAGGCTGGATATATATATTTTTAGGTGGAATGATCATACATTCCATGTCCTTGCCTTGGAATGATTCTTTATTAAGGTTGTGTCCTTGTGCGTATTCAATGACTCACACAACAGTCTACATTTTTGATTAGCTGCAATATTTTCAGACAGAACGTTAGAGAAAAATGTTCTTAAATGGGTTTTAGACATTTTACCAGTCGCACTAGCTTCTAGGCTATGCTAGGCTAGGCTAGGCTTACGGGTAAGGTGACCCATCCCCTGAACTTGTACAGTGCTCTAACAGACAAACCACACATTACACAAACGAATGCTTTTAGGAGCTTTACAGAAATGTAAAGATGGGCCTGTATACAAATTTTGGATACGAAATTCCTGTTCTAACCGAAACCCTTCCCTTGTGAGAGACTGGTTATCAGTAAAATCCCTAAAATGCGTTGGACTGGTGTGGCATTTTCGTACTAGAGGATAGCTCAATGTCCCATATGCCACTCATCCCCTGACCGAGGGCCGTATGCAGACTCGGTGGAGACGAGAAGAGTCAGACAATTTTCCTGTCTCATTGCATTATTAATGTTAACAGCAGCCCAGCTGCAGCACCGCGTTGCAGGGGATGTTCCTGCCCTTATCCACCATTACTCCTCATTTCCAGACTCCGCTCTTCCTTTTTTTTTTCCTTGCCAGCCATTTTTTTATTCGTTACCCATCGCCATTTTCTCATTTTCTCCAGCTCGGTTGCCTACATAAAGTACTCCCTGGACACTGCCATATAGTCTTAGATAACAATGTGGAATGGTGGATAGTGAGCAGCGCACAAGTTAAGCACTATCTGCTAGCAAATTGTGCACAATAATGCATGAATGACACATGTATGCCGCCAGTCACTTCCTTTTTGCTCCTTATAATCTAGAAAGTACACCTAGACGACAGTCGTCCGCTTTCGAAAAATTGTACTTGGTGGGGAAAAAAAAAAATCGCGGAAGGGACACTGCACCATCCGATTACTAGGCGAAAGTCAATACGCTTTTCTGCTTACATTCCCAGATTACTGAAATTTACTGAAATAAATTTTCTCAGGGAATCAGTAAGATTTTCTTGAACTATAAGAGCCGATTGTATAAACCATTTAATCTTAGTTCAGAGGTTAAATTGATCATCGTTCCAACTGAACTTGGAATTTTGTGTTGTATAAAGTCTAATCTGAGATTAATTTGTCTTAAACTAAAGTCAACTTTGACTGAAGAAATTTCTCCGATTAAGTTAGATGATCCAAGTTCAGTTATTTCTTTTCTGTTTGAAATATACGAGTGGCAGACTGTGCAAAAAGAATAACCATTGTTATTAATATTAATACATATGGTGTGTATGTACAGTATATGTTTTCAATTTCTTGCCATAATACACAAACATTCTTATATTTTATAAGGCTTTATCGTGTTCAGCAGTATCAAATAACATAACCTATAATTATATTATGCTTATAACAACCATTATTATTAATGGAATGATAGGTACATTCATAAATTTTGAATTAGCTGTATTACTAAGCGAAAATTGTCGTTTTATAAAGCTTTACTATGTTTAGCAGTATCAAACACCATAACATGATAACAATTTGGAGAACGGTCAACTTTCTTCTTATTGGCCGCCATTATTTACAATGCACAACACAAACCAGTGTCTCCAACAGAGTGTACGGAAAGTCGCCAAAAAGTAGTTGGAAAGTCGCTACATTTCTCGTTGTCAATAAAGAAAGATTAAATTTTGTGACTATGGGGTGCTAGAAAGGTCGCTAAATCCCTATTTAAGCAATATAAAAGTTAAAAGAAATTGTCGTTGAAAAAAAAGTTAAAGTCGCTAAATTGGCAACACTGAACAAACCTGTACAACATGGCCAGCGCATCACATACTTCACCTGTTTATGCGATGTTGCCAAATCCTTTTCACGTGAACTTAGATTGCATGTGAACCAAGGTAATTTGATTGAAGAAAAGTTTTATACAATAGAAGAAGTGTCTGAACTGGGTTCACTTTCCGATCTTCGATCAAAGTTGATCTTTAGTCAGGGAGTTTTATACAATTGTTCCTAAGACTTCTATACTGCAGTTTACAGTAGAGAAAAGGAAGGGGATATAGAATACCATTGTTTCTTAATCTTTCTTCTTCTTCTTCTTCCTATCACGTATTAAGCCTGGTGCCTGTTACGGTCTCACTCCATCGTTTCGGCGGACGGCCCAAAGATCTTGTTCCTAATGGGCGGTAATTTAGTGTTCTAGGTATCCTGAGTATATGAGATTTCCATTTCTGTCTACAATTTTTAATTTTCTCTAAAATTGAGTCAATATTTAATTCTTTCAAAATATCCAAATTTTTCTTCTTGTCTAATCTACTGCGTGTTCAGTTCAAAGTGTGTCGTGGCTCGCTGTATGACGTCATGTGGCTAGCCGATGAGCCTAGTTAATTCAATCTTCCTACACTTCCGCAGAGGCGCATTACCTATGTGCCAGAAAAGTTGCCTAGCAAGTACGGCGTTCATTCTGAAGAGTATTTACCGATACGTACGGTAACTCCAGTAGTGGCAGGAATGTGAACTGTTTGGACACACGTACTTGGGTGAGTTCTTTTCTTACTGTCGGGATATGGCGAGTGGGTTAAGATGATTATTTACGTACAGTATTTGTTGACATTAATTTTGACTGTCAACATGGACACGGAGCATTTGATTTGTGTTCTGGAATGTTGCCGTACGCAACCGATGATAAATACCCTGCGTACGATTTGCCCGAGCAAAACACAGTTCGAAAGAGGTTATGGTAGCACACAGACCATAGAGACCGCCATCTATTGCTACGACGTTCAAGTCATAGCGTACACGTTCTCAAGTTCAGATTGAACGCCTTGATTAATAAGCAACTTCTATGACATAAAAAGCTGAAACTCGCTTCAAATCGCTTACTCACAACAGTGACGTCATGACACACTTTGAAATGAACACCCAGTAGTGTTATTTTTATTATTAGTCACTTCCATGTTGAAGTAGATAGATATTTATTTGTCGTCAGCATTTATATTAGTTATGGTGTACCACAACTTATGTATACGAGTTTCACCATAATTTTCTATTACATATACCTACAATTGAAGGGTTCAGAGCCATAGTGGGCCAAGCGCCATTTATTAAAAACGGAGAAAGCAAGGGTTAAAGTTAAGTGAATACCATAGGCCTAGTTTAATGAAGATTGACATATCATTTAGTTTTAATGTGTATACTTTATATTACTTGCTATATGTTTCCATTGAATTATGGTGATAACTTCATTTTAACCTTTGTTTTCTACGGTTTTAGTAAATGGCGCTTGGCCCACTATGGTTCTGAACCCTTCAATTAGCATGCAATCCCGAAAGCCTGTTAAACTAATAATCCTGTACTCTCGCTATTAACTTAACTCCAAACAGGCAATTTCTTCTTATTGATCTTAAATGTCCACCATCTGTTCGTTACACACTTACGTTCCTTTCAGCATTCTAATCTTGCTAACCAAACATATATAACTAGCCGTACCCGTGCGCTCCGCTGCACCTGTTAGAAATAAATATAAAGTAATTACATAATTAAAATAGACGTTTGATCCAGGGAACATTCGTGTTTGATAGAAGGATAAATCGTTTAATATGTTACTTAATTAAAATTGTATTTAAATAATTAAATTGCGATCATTTTGGTACAGAGACCACTCATTTGGTGCAATGACAATTCCTTTAACATGTTTCTTATTTGTTATTACATGCAACCATAGTTTAATGAACATTGACATATAATTTAGTTTTAATGTGTAAACTTTATATTACTTGCTATATGGTTTCATTGAATTATGGTAATAACTTAATTTTAACCCTTGTTTTCTACGTCTTCAGTAAATGGCGCTTGGCCCACTATGGTTCTGAAACCTTCAAATAGCTTAAATAGTGATACAGCATAAACAGTGATGTGTAATTATATTTCTTTCTTTCGAAAATGTAAGAATTGACGATCTCCTATGTACCATTGCCATGGAATGAATAAATGTGTTTTTTCTTCCTACTCAAAAATTTTATATTTTGCACATGGGAATTACTGCAGGAACAACAACGCTACAATCTGAGGCGGCGTTGAAAATGTATTGTATTGTTATTTTAAAAGTCTATCAGACCTACCAAATTTTGCATAGAATAAAACTTATCGGAAATCATTTTTAAAGAAACTTTTGTTATGTAACATTTTTCACAAAAAAGCAATAATAAGCGAGATATTTTGATTTAATTCAGGCCCCGTTAAATGAAGTATTTTGAATGCCATATAGCCTAAAATCTAAATTCAACGAACTTAATTTATATTTCAATTTTCATCGAAATTCGTTCAGCCATTATCGCGTGAAAAAGGTAACAAACATCCAGACAGACAGACAGACATACAAACAAAAATGTCAAAAAAGCGATTTTTGGTCTCAGGATGAATAATTATACATATTAACACAAATTATTTTTGGAAAAGCGAAAATTACCAGAACATTTTCGGCTACATATTTATTATTATATTATATTATATTATATTATATTATATTATATTATATTATATTATATTATATTATATTACATTACATTATATAAAAAGTGCGTTGATAACAGATGTACTCCGATAAGAAAGTTTTTAATTTGTTGTGGGGGCTCTTGAATCTCAGAAGCAACAACTTTTACAACAGCGCAACGTAATCTGCTTGACTCATTACCCAATTTTTTTGCATTGCATTTATTGCATATATAGTCTATTTTATGTATTTTAACACGATTCGATTGAGCGTAGTTAAAATTTGAATTATAAAATAATGGATTGCTAAGCTAACGTACTATTACTGCATACTAGATCAATACACTCTCGTTGTTCGTTAATTCTCTGAGATTAAAATGAGTGTACATAAATATTATTTTAAGAAATACAGAAAACGAATGTACAAAAAAGCCTATCAAATTTTCTGTACATTGGAAGCTATTTTAATCTTACCTGTCCTCGATTTACTAAGAAGTTACTGTAATAACATTATAGCGGTATGTCCATCTAGAGAAACTACACTTTCCAATGGTGAAATAATAATTAATTATACAAATCGGTTAATTTAGCTTCCGATATTACTTCATACAAACACAGAAACATTGCCTGTAGGCTAAGTTTAATAGCTTTCGATTGTTGCTGTCCAAGGTCCCTTTTTCGATTGTTGTTGTCCAAGGCCCCTTATAGACGAAGTCATTTGTTATTTCATTGCACCGTCTTAGATGGCGTTATTTTAATTTTAAAACTCATTTATCTCATTAAATATCAGTCCTATCAAAATTTTGTAAAGAATAAAACTTATCGGAAATCATTTTGGAAGAAACGTTTGTCATGTAACATTTTTCACAAAAATCAATAATAAGCGAGATATTTCGATCTATTTAATTCAGGCCTCCTTATAACCCTCCTTTTAAGTAAAGTATTTTGAATGCCATATAGCCTAAAATCTAAGTTACAACGAACTTAATTTATATTCCAATTTTCATATAAATCGGTTCAGCCATTATCGCGTGAAAAGGTAACAAACATACAGGCAGACATACAAACAAAAATTTCAAAAATGCGATTTTCGGTTTCAGGGTGATTAATTATATATGTTAGGACCAATTATTTTTGGAAAATCGAAAATTACCAGAAAAATTTCGGCTACAGATTTATTATTAGTATAGATTCCCTCTGTCTACATTAAATCTAACTCATTCTACTCTACAGGATATTATCCTGTTGATCATTATTACTTTGTCTAATCTAGTATAGCCAGCAGTTCTTCTTCAAAACTTCATTTCATTGGCAGTGATTCGGTGTTCATCACATTTACGTATGGTCCAAGCTTCACTTCCATACATGAGAACAGGTCTCTCCAGTGTTTTATAGGCTTTAATTCTTGTGTGTTTTTGGACAAGAGAAGTTTTGAAAATGTTATTAATTGTATTCATTGTATAGTTAAAGTAATTCAATTTTGTAGAAATATATTTTTCCTGTTCGTAGCTCAAATGATAACCCAAATATTTAGAACTTGGGTTTTTTTCGAGGTGTTCTTCAACAGTAAGACGAATGTGAGGTAATTTATGGCGAATCCTCTGGCGTATCTCGCCTAATACCATCTCGTTATCACCAATCCCATCGACGCTAAATAAACTAGTAGTTGATACCAGTGGCGTAGCGTCAATGTAAGCTAAAAAGTTTAGCTTCCCAGTTAATAATAATTTCATAATAAACGTGTGGTTTATGGACAAAATTATTTATTAATTTTAATAGAATTTATATTTACGCGTTAAATATTGTGATGCGGCAGCTCAGGATGATTTGTGATGCAGCAGTAAACAAGAACCCTGCACACACCAGCGTCCAAGCAGACTTGTTTCTTCTGTGTAATCCACCCCGCAGATTTTCCATCCCTTTCTAACTAAACTACCCTACCCTGCAAGGCTGCAGGAAGCTAGCTTTAACATTTAAAATAAGTAGCTTCCGAGTTTGTCAGTTGTGTTCAGTTGAAGTGTTAGTGTGCATTGTGGCTGATATAATAAATAATGAGCGAAATAACAGTTCCTGACACTAATTTACTTGAATTTTTTAGGACAATTGTATTATCAAGTCTGACTTACGAACAAAAGCGTGATTTAAAAAAGAAATGACCGACTCCTTGCTGTCAATGAAGGACAGAACCAAAAACAGACGCATACTTACGTAATGATTCTAATATTGTGATTTCTCTAAGTATGACAGGGAGTGAGCGAATGTTACACATATACGTGTCTATTTGTTAAGAGATATGTGTAAACCGTGAAATTATATTTTACTATGTATCATTTGAGGTCATGCCTTATTGGTGTTACGAGGTTCCAACCAATCTTCGACTGCTGACTTCACATTGACTACTACTTATTTTAAGACTGTATTTTTGTAATACGTTATCTCATATTGCATGAAAGACAACTTGAGTTAGCTTCCCCTGCTCAAAATTTCATGCTGCGCCACTGGTTGATACTTACTTACGGCTTTTAAGGAACCCGGAGATTCATTGCCGCTCTCATGTAATCCGCCATCGGTCTCTATCCTGAACAAGATTAATCCTGATCCTAGCATCATATCACAGTCTAATATATACAGTCGCGAAGCTCAATACGTAGTAAATATGCAAACATTACATAGTTGCTCACCACTAGGATCGCTAATATCGCCTCATTACAGGCAATGCAAAATAGTACAGTCACAGTCCATTGTTTCTAGCACCCTCAAAACTCAAGCTTCGTGACTGTATGTAGTAGACTATGATCATATCCCAGCTCCCTCAAATCCATTTTAATATTATTCTCCCATCTATGTTTCGGCCTCCCCAAAAGTATTTTTCCCTCCGGCATCCCAACTAACACTCTATATGCATTTCTGGATTCGCCCATACGTGCTACATGTCCTGCCCATCTCAAACGTCTGGATTTAATGTTCCTAATTATGTCAGGTAAAAAATACAATGCGTGCAGTTCTGTATTGTGTAACTTTCTCCATTCTCCTGTAACTTCATCCCTCTTAGCCCCAAATATTTTTCTAAGCACCTTATTCTCAAACACCCTGTATATTCCTCTCTCAAAGTGAGAGTCCAAGTTTCACAACCATATGGAACAACTGGTAATATAACTGTTTTATAATTTCTAAAATTTCAGATTTTTTGACAGCAGACTAGATGACAAAAGCTTCTCAGCCGAATAATAACACATATTTACCACATTTATTCTGCAAGTACTTTCCTTCCGAGTGTCACATTTGTTACTGTCGCTCCAAGGTATTTGAATTTTTCTACCTCTTCGAAGGATAAATTTCCAATTTTTTTATTCCCATTTCGTACAATATTCTGGTCACTATACAGCATCGTTAAATAACAAAGTAAAAAAAAAAAACTTTATGGGCAATCAAACCCACATCCTTCCGGCTTTGTAATGTTACGCCTTAACCGAAACGCCTTCGAAATTGCCATCAACTCAACAAGACGTGCATGCAGGCGTTTCTGAGAGAGAGAAAAAAAGACTAAATGGATATCCTCAGTATTTTGAGCTCATTCTGAATTTACTGTTGCAGCCAAATGAGTTTTCCCCATAACTGCGTAATATCCTTAAGAGACGAACTCGCTTAATGTTTAATTCTTGCAGGTTACTGCCATGATTTTATTCTTACACATGAGCACTCCCTGTTGGCTTTCATTTGCGAGCCACACGTTGTTATTTTATTTAAGGACTTGTTTTCCGAAACTTTGGCTCCCCATCTGGAGCCCCGCTATTATAGTGCGTAAGTTGTACAATAATTAAGGAACGCCGCGACTCGCTGCTAATTAAAAATTAACGCAGAACGGCAAGTGTTGTTTAGACTTTTAGTTGTGTTCCCACGTCTTGTGTTCTCAGCGGTGAAGCGGTAGCATACACGACTTTAATTAATTTATGGTTTGAATTTCCCGTCACAAACCTCGCGCAAGATAATTTTTCACCAGCCAGCAACATATTCCTTGAAAATGAACCAGCGGCGTGTACAACGGGCATCTCATTAGCCTACGAATTGTGTAAAAGTGGCGCGTCCTTGTAGGACTGAATGCAAGAATGAGTGAGCGAGAAAGTGGGTGGATGGATGAGTGAGTGAATGCGTGAATTCGATAGATTACGAAGTGAGTGAATGAGTAAGTTTTATACAAATCAAGATTTCAGGTACAACTCCCTGTAAAGTTGATTTGAATAATTTCGAGGGAAAAATTGTTCCGGAGCCGGGTATCGAACCCGGGACCTTTGGTTTAACGTACCAACGCTCTACCACTGAGCTACTCGGGAACTCTAACCGACACCGAAGGTCCCGGTTTCGATACCCGGCTCCGGAACAATTTTTCCCTCGAAATTATTCAGTAAGTTTTATAGTTTGTAAAGTAAGTGAATGAATTGGATGGTCGGAATTCTGGCAGCAGGACATCATTTTATTTTTACTAACATTTCCAATATTAACCTGGCTATACCTTTGGATTAACGGTTGAGAACCAGAAACACCGTTTACTACTCCCTTCCACGACTGTAGTTCGATGATACTAGCGTAAAATAGAAACAAATCACTTTACTAGGTACAGGAGGGAAGAAAAGTAGTTCATCCATTTACGTTACTAGGAAATATCGCAATTTTGAGTTTGATAATTTTCATTTAGGTTTTTGTTTAATCAAAATACAGTACTGTATTAACAATAAGTGTTTTTACTTACGAATTGAGTTATCCATTCGGACGTATTCATTATGCAGTGTATATTATACGTTCAATATAGAGAATGAAGTTAAATTTTGTGCATATTTTCGCACTATAGACTATTGTACCTAACTCCAATTACTACTTTTGTCCTTCGTATTACTAACTCATATTGAAATAATTCTATACCTACTCTGTAAAAGAGTACCTTATATGGTAAATTCAATCTTCACTTCTGCCCGATCCGAAAAGATAAAATTACTCATAGATGCTATCTACTGTCCGTCCAAGTGGTTTTTTTTATTTTATTTTAGAAGGTTATTTTACGACGCTTTATCAACAGCTTAGGTTATTTAGCGTCTGAATGAGATGAAGATGATAATGCCGGTGAGATGAGTCCGGGGTCCAACACCGAAAGTTATCTAGTATTTGCTCATATTGAGTTGAGGGAAAACCCCGGAAAAAACCTCAACCAGGTAACTTGTCCCGACCGGGAATCGAACCCGGGCCACCTTGTTTCGCGGCTAGACGCGCTAACCGTTACTCCACAGGTCTGGACTCCAAGAGGTTTTGTCGGAGGGTCATAGAAAGGGGGGGGGGGATCACGTGACAGTTAATTACTTAACGAAGCCCTTTTATTTAAGTTATTTGAAACAGTTGTATAATTTACGTAGACATCCAATTTCTAACAGAAATTAAAGCTTTCAGAAAAGAGCTAAGACAGCCCAACCACTAGACTTTACAGAGGGGCGAGCACAAGCGGGTGGGGGAAACCGGGATGTGACGTAGTCAAATGGACGACAGTACCTGTGCGAAAATATGATTCAATATTGAAAGCTCTTTCGTCACTGGAAAACGCGAACATATTTCTCGAACGTACTATACTCACTAGTTCAGTACTGTTTATTTTGACTACATACGCGGCCTTGGTTCTGTGTGGAGTACGGTTGGAAGTTTACTAGTAGAGGGATTGGGAGTAAGTACATTAAAAAATTCAGGTACAATAAAAATCGAAGTAAAAATAAAATGATGTCCCTGTACATATCATTTTATTTTTACTTCAATTTTTATTGTACCTGAGTTTTTTTTAATGTACTTCACTCCCATTCCTTCTAGTAGAAAATTTCCACACACAACCAAAATCACATACAGTATGCAATCAATGTCGTCTTACGGTCATAGTAAACAGTACAGAGTGTCAAATATCAGTATTTTCTTATAATACAAAATAAAAAAAATATATTATTTATTAAGGAATGTAGTTGAAGGAGCATGATATTGTAAATATGAGTTTCAGCAATAAAATAAAAGAGAGAGAACATGAAAGAGTTAACAAGTTTATGAGTTATGAGGGAAACGCTTCATCACTGCACAGTGAACTACCACCATTTTGAATTTTGAAAAAAAAAAAAGTATATTTTTTTTAATCGTAAAAATATTTTTTATATATATAACTGAAGGACAGTGTTTTAGACATATCAATTTTCATTGTTGTACAAGATACAGTAATGGAGGAAAAAAAGTTGAATATTTCAAAAAAATTTACTGCTGTAAGCTGTACCTAACCCGTTATGTAGAGGAATATTACTGTTGAGATATTTAGCAATGTAAAATTATTTAGCAACA
Source organism: Periplaneta americana (assembly GCA_025594305.2). NCBI lineage: Eukaryota > Metazoa > Arthropoda > Insecta > Blattodea > Blattidae > Periplaneta > Periplaneta americana. The sequence goes on along the minus strand of JAJSOF020000001.1, from coordinate 15,471,377 downwards.
ATATTAATTTTTCCATTTTTTTCGGTTTTGCAAGGTCATATTATATTTGCACACAGTTCATGTTTTCATGTTCATAATATTGAGATATGTTACTCTTTTATACCTGATGATTACACACACGGCGAAAGCGCTAATCGCATTTGTAATTATGACCTAATGTCTTTTATTTGTACAGGGACATCATTTTATTTTTACTAACATTTTTAATATTAACCTGGCTACACCTTTGGATCAACGCCGTTTGGAGTTCGATGATACTGGCGTAATATACAAACAAATCACTTTACTAGGTATAGGAGGGAAGAAAAGTAGTTCATCCGTTTACGTAAACTAGGAAATATCGCGATTTTGAGTTTGATAATTTTCATTAGGTTTTTGTTTAATCAAAATACAGTACAGTATTAACAATAAGTGTTTTTACTTACGAACTGAGCTGTCCATGTGGACGTATTCATTACGCAGTGTATATTATACTGTCTACAGCACATTAGCGTACAATATAGAGAATGAAGTTAAATTGAAAAATAATCATAATATGGATACTTAAACACATTTTTGAAAATGGTGGCCGTTCATTTCCATACAGGCTTCAGTTCTAATGTGCATATTATCGCACTATAGACTATTATACGTAATTCCAAATACCAGTTTCGTCCTCATACCAGTAACTCATGTTGAAATTCAAAATGGAAATAATTCTGTACGTACTCTATAAAAGAGTACCTTACGTACTGTAAATTCAATCTTCACTTCTGCCCGTCCGAAAAGATAAAATTACTCAGACATACTATCTACTGTCCGTCCAAGTGGTTATGTCGTAGGGTCGTAGAAAGGGAGGAAATCACGTGATAGTTAATTACTTAACGAGGCCCTTTTATTTAAGTTGTTTTAAACAGATGTATAATATTACGTAGACGTCCAATTCCTAACAGAAATTAATGTTCTCAGAAAAGAGCTAAGACAGCCCAGCCACTAGCTGGCGAATAAAAGCTGGTGGGGAAAACTGGGATACGACGTAGGCAAATGGACGACAGTACCTGTGCTTAAATGATTCAATATTGAAAGCTCTTTCGTCACTGGAAAACGCGAACATATTTTTGGAACGTACTGTTTACTATGACCGTAAGGCTACTATGACTGTATATTATGCGGTCTTGGATCTGTGTGCAGAACGGTTGAACTTCATTAGTAGAAGGGGTGGGAGTGAAGTACATTCAAAAACTCAGGTACAATAAAAATTGAAGTAAAAATAAAATGATGTCCGTGTATAATTCATTACACTAATAAACCAAGACAGTTATTGAAGGTTTGATCAATTATTTTATACTAATCATTGATAGTTTATTCTCATTGTATATCAGAATAAGTCTGTAACTGCGGATTGTTGCACCAGTGACTTCCATTATGCTTCCCACTTTCTTATGGCGGGTGTTAGAATATTAAAAGGAGAGCAGTTTATGAAACTAGAAAGTTTTATTTTTTTGTTACGTCTGAGTAGATTACTCGCACTTGATTTTCGGATGGAAAGGACAGCTACAGAGCACGAATGCAAATTTCAAAAGTTAATTTGTCAGTTAAATTTTTCCACTGCTGCTCCACACGCCCTCCCTCCGTAATACGCAATAAAAGAGCTGGCTTCTCCACCGCACACGTGATTCTACACAGGAATGTCCAACCCGGACGAACGCCTGCCTATTCTGCAAGAATCTGCAGCGCCAACTGTTGAAATTCTCAGCAGAAGCCATTTGAGTAAAAGTTAACCTCAAATGAATCCATGAAATAAAAAAGGCTAGTGTAATGTAAATGAGACAAACTTTAATAATGCTTACACTTTGACATGTACTTACTTACTTACAAATGGCTTTTAAGGAATCCGAAGGTTCATTGCCGCCCTCACATAAGCCCGCCATCGGTCCCTATCCTGTGCAAGATTAATCCAGTCTCTATCATCATATCCCACCTCCCTCAAATCCATTTCAATATTATCCTCCCATCTACGTCTCGCAGCCACCGGCGTGGCTCAGTCGGTTAAGGCGCTTGCCTGCCGGTCTGAAGTTGCGTTCGGGCGCGGGTTCGATCCCCGCTCGGGCTGATTACCTGGTTGGGTTTTTTCCGAGGTTTTCCCCAACCGTAATGTGAATACAAGGTAATCTCTGGCGAATCCTCGGCCTCATCTCTCCAAATATCATCTCGCTATCACCAATCTCATCGACGCTAAATAACTAGCTTAGTAGTTGATACAGCGTCGTTAAATAACCAAATAAAATAAAAAATAAATCTACGTCTCGGCCTCCCCAAAGGTCTTTTTCCTCCGGCCTCCCAACTAACACTCTATATAATTTCTGGATTCGCCCATACGTGCTACATGCCCTGCCCATCGCAATCGTCTGGATTTAATGTTCCTAATTATGTCAGGTGAAGAATACAATGCGTGCAGTTCTGCGTTGTGTAACTTTCTCCATTCTCCTGTAACTTCATCCCTCTTAGCCCCAAATATTTTCCTAAGCACCTTATTCTCAAACACCCTTAACCTATGTTCCTCTCTCAGAGTGAGAGTCCAAGTTTCACAACCATACAGAACAACCGGTAATATAACTGTTTTATAAATTCTAACTTTCAGATTTTTTGACAGCAGACTAGATGATAAGAGCTTCTCAACCGAATAATAACACGCATTTCCCATATTTATTCTACGTTTAATTTCCTCCCGAGTGGCATTTATATTTGTTACTGTTGTCCCAAGATATTTGAATTTTTCCACCCCTTCGAAGGATAAATCTCCAATTTTTATATTTCCATTTCACACTTTGACATGTAGCTAATAAAATTGTTGTTAAATGGCGAATACAACACACCATTATAAATCACTAAACGACTTACGACCATTTTACACAACCGTTACAGCACAAAATACCTTAAACTAGACCTCGGATTTTTAGGCCTTAAAAACCAACTTTTAGGCGTCTAAAACAGGCTCTAAAATTACAAAATAGGCACTTAGCTAAATATAGTTTCGGAATATGTATTATATGACTTTCTTGTGTTAAATTCTGTCGTACCTGGTTTACATTTTTCGACCTATTGTGTCATCCTCAGAACTGGTCGTTGTTGGTCTTGGCGCCTCTTGTTTTGTTTCCTGTGAGGGTGTGTTGGTGTGGTGTAATGTGGAGTCAAAGAGCGTGTGTGTTCTGAAATTCACAACACACAACTCAATTTCAGAACACACACACTCTTCGACTCCACATTACACCATACGAACACATCCTCACAGGAAACAAAATAAGAGGCGCCAAGACCAACAACGAGCAGTTCTGAGGATGACCCACAATAGGTCGAAACATGTAAACCAGGTACGACAGAATTTAACACAAGAAAGTAATATAACACATATTCCGATGTGATACAGTGTTAAAAGTTGTGTAATCAAGACGTATAAATATAGTTTATGTGTTATGGCATACCGTGACAGAAACACTAAACAATTACTATGGCTAGAAACTCTATTGTGTCTTATACTAGGCAAATTATATTATTTGACCATCAGTACAAATTTTATTCATAAATAGCAGCAAGTAAATTAAATGTTAAATGTTATGTTTTATTTAACGACGCTCGCAACTGCAGAGGTTATATCAGCGTCGCCGGATGTGCCGGAATTTTGTCCCGCAGGAGTTCTTTTACATACCAGTAAATCTACTGACATGAGCCTGTCGCATTTAAGCACACTTAAATCCTATCGAGCTAGCCCGGGATCGAACCCGCAACCTTGGACATAGAAGGCCAGCGCTAAACCAACTTGCCAACCAGGTCGACACAAGTGAATTACCAAGATTTCCCCCCTGATTTTTCATAATTAGGCTGTGCTTTTTATATGTAAGATTTAAAAAAAAAAAAACTGTCCTTTGTGCAGGCGAAATTAAGATAAAATTTGTATGATGTTTTATGCAAGGAAAAGCCTAAAATGAGCACTAATCACTATTTTAGGACATTTATGCACTAAAATGCTTTCAGTACACCAGTTCTTTCATGAATAGCAAAGATATGCAATTACTTCTCATGTCCCCTTCAAGAAACTAAATATGCATTTCTCTCAAAATCTGAGATCTAGGCCTACTTATGTAACTTTAAGGAGAACGCTTTTCTTCATTATCTTCATTGATTTTGTCACCAAAATATACTAGGAAAGAAATATTAAATATCAAATACAAATTTTCAGTTTACTATGGTTCGCAATCTGCCATCTTGTATTTTTACACGACCTGCAAAAATCTCCCGGCAGGGTCCGTAATAGTCGAAGAGGATGGCTGATTAACAGGAGATCGATAAGTGTGACAAGGTTAGAATAGGTTGAATGAAGGGATAGCTAAGTGACAGGTGGCCGACTGATCTCAGCACTTTAAAAAATAATAAAGAATCAGCAGCAAATAATTTTTTATAGAGTTATCTGTAAAAACTTTTCAGAGATGCAGGTACTTCATTGTTATTAATTTAACATGGGTAATATAGGGTCTCTGATCTAGGTTAGGTTGGGTTGGGTTAGGTTAGGTTAGGTTAGGTTAAGTTAGGTTAGGTAACTGTGGCTAGGGGCGTGTCAGGGACGACCCTTTGCACGTCGGCCTAACTGAGGCCTATTGTGCAACCCGAATTTATGGGATGAATGAGGATGAAGTGTACCAGCCCACCGGCCGCATGTGACCCCCCCCCCCAGTCCTAAGTTCATACCGCCAAGGTGACCAAGCAGCACGGGATCCATTCCAACGGCCCTTCCAAGGTGTCGAAGTGTCCTTAAGGAATGAATCCTGGCCAAGATATTGCGGAAGGCTGGGAACCCAGGAACGGTTGTGCAGAGGACACCCCCCCCCCCCGTAAGCGGACGAAGACTTGCGTCTTGACCTGAATATGTCTATGGTATGAGATGAATTATTTATTTATTGGGTTATTTTACGACGCTGTATTAACTTCTAAGATCATTTAGAGCCTGAATGATATGAAGGTGATAATGTCGATTAAATGAGTCCGGGGTCCAGCACCGAAAGTTACCCAGCATTTGCTCGTATTGGGTTGAAGGAAAACCCCGAAAAAATCCTGAACCAGGTAACTTGCCCCGACCGAGATTCGAACCCGGGCCAGACACGCTAATCGTTACTCTACAGGTGTGGACTGGAATGAGATGAATGATATGAAATCTAAATTCTTTTTCTACACGGAAGGGGAAGGAAAATGGACCGTGGCAATGAAAATTTCAATCCGCCATTTGCCTAAGTAACTGTGGAAAACCACGGAAAAACCACATTCATGTTGGCCGGTCCGGGAATCGAACCACGGACCTTCCAAATGCCACCTCGCTTGGTTGGTCTACATTAAGAATTCTCTGCTTTTTAAATTTCTTCGCCCTGAGTCGGTATTGAACTCGAGAGCCTCAGGTTCAAAAGGTAGCATAGTAACTGCTAGACAGTCGAGGAAGACTGACATCTTACGTGACAGTGACGAATTCAGATAGAATTCCTCGATAATAATTGAATATAAGATACACAGGATCCAAACATCGTCTACCTTGTTGCATAACTTAGTAAAAACTTACAACGGCTTTGTTTCTAGTAAATGCAAGTTAACAGGTTTTTCTTATCCCTCGTTGATAAATTAGCTGTAAATATATTTTTTAATTTTTTTGTGTTACGGTATGTATAATAAATTAGCTTATATTATAAAATAATAATAGTACATTATGCAACGAGCTTGTAATGGTAGTAATTAAGACGCGAATATATTTGTTTATGAAACGAGCGCAAGCGAGCGTCTTAATTACCATTATAGTCAAGTTTCATACGAATTTTTAAGCTCGACCATATTTCTAACTTGAAATTATTCATAAGTATTCATGTTATTCTTATCTGACTGAGGAGCGGAACTGACCTTGTGCAATACCTCGTAAATTGTGAGATGTGCGCAGACGCGAAAGTAAGCTTATTGATTTTTTTCCGAGAAACAAGTGTCGACATTGACCTTGATATAATCTAGAGAGTAAAATAAACATTAATCTTGATATAACCTCGAAATTGAATTAGACATTGAAAAACGAGATGACAAATTGAATTTATTTGAATATTATTTACAATTAATGCTAATTATTATAGTAACAGTACAGCTAGTAACAGCTAGTTGTCTTTCGATTGCATATCCGAGAATAATCGATACTTGCGCTTTCATGTTACTACAATGGTATTTTCTGATTGGTGGAACACCTGAACTTTAATGAATAGGTGTACTTTAATGAGGTCCATTAAAGGGCTGCTACAAGGTATATAATTACTACATTTCGGCATGGTCGAGCATGAAATATATTATGAAATTACGTGTCAAATTTGTTTAATATCTACAATATGGATGCCTACAGTTTTTCCATTTTCAGCTCTATCAAATCATTACATATTTTAATTGTTGTTGGGGTCAACGTCTCAACTCTCATTATAAAGGAACTCTAGAATCTAGAAATAACAGACAATGACGGATTTATTATTTCTTCGACCCAATTTACTTTTATTTCAGTACATACAGTATGTATACCTAGATTTATTAATTGTGTGTTATTGGAGCTCATGGTTGTATCCAACCAATCAGGAGTATGCTCATTGTCTCAACTCTTACATTCAATAAAATTAATATCGACTGACTCTATCTTCAGCTCTATACCGTCGCTATTTGTCTTCAGTAGTTTTAATTTCATATTAAATTAACACAATAACAACAATAAAACTGAAACTGCACGTTCAACACTCTTTCCTTTCCAAGAACAACTGGTATGGACAGCCCTGAAGATGTCAACAATATGGCGGTGCAGGAGAAATAGCATTAGTTATAAAAGTTTCAACGATATGGCAGCATTGTAATAACACCTTCATAATAACACAACACTGGGGTCTCCAGTTACTCCATCTCGTTCTTGCTTCATGTATTTGCCCGGTTCTATTTCGTTTATTTAACGACCTAACCTCATTTATGGATGTAGTATGGGAACTTTTATGACCAAAACTTTATTTTAAACAGCGGGAACGCCAGGAAGAAAAGGAAAAAAACAGAAGAGGTCGCTCGCAAAATCCCTGAGCTTTATTTTCCTTTAATACCAGTCCATTTTGTGTGTTGAATAATGAAGGCGTTTGATGCTGACGTGACGTCAAATTTCAGCTTGAGGAAATTACTTGGAGATGAAGTGTACTACGCCATACTAGAATATTCTAACAATACTCTTATGCTGTGGAGCGGGAGAGACGACCCGACTCGGAGATGTGTGGACCCATCTCGGGAGTGGAAATGGTGAAGACGAGTTGTGACAGGCTGATAATATCTCGGTATACTAGCGGTTTGTTGAAGCTGTAGACTGCATTCGAACTTTATCACACCTACTCATTGCCCTCAATGCTGTTAAATATATCCTATATTATTTTTCTCATCTATAAGTTCTGTCTCTTGCAAAAAATAGAGTACCAGAAAGATAAGGCGGGATTCTGTTACAAGTATTAGAAAAAGTGTGGAATATCAGGAGTGGAGGAAGAGTCGCGGTCGAATATAAAACAACATGGTTGATTCTTTTCTAAAACTATACACCGGGGGTCGTCAGCACAGAGCACGCTGGTGCTTGCATCTCTTACCCGCAGAAAACGCAGTGCACTATAGTGCTCTCGTAGATGCTAGCGGGTAAGCTCTCTATCTCTCCCTGTTGCACGACAGTGCCCACGCGACAACACTGCGTACCCTTTGATGACGACCACTGCTATACACTATCCAACTGACAGATTTACAGCTAATGCTGATATGATATATATGATATGATATATGATATGATATGATATGATATATATGATATGATTATGATATATGATATATGATATGATATGATACGGTGTATGATATATCATATCATATATCATCATATTATGATGTGATGTGTTGTGATATGATGTGTTATGATATATGATATGATGTGATATGATATATGATATGATGTGATATGATATGATATGATATGATATGATATGATATGATATGATATTTTATATGATATATGATATGGTATGGTATATGATATGCTATATGATATGATATGATATGATATTGTATATGATATATGATATGGTATGGTATATGATATGCAATATGATATGGTATGGTATATGATATGCAATATGATATATGATATGATATGCTATATATGATATGATATGATATGGTATATGATATGCTATATGATATGATATATGATATGATGTGATATGATATACGACAAAATATGATATGATATATGATATGATGTGATATGATATATGACAAGATATGATATGATATATGATATGATGTGATATGATATATGACAAGATATGATATGATATATGATATGATGTGATATGATATATGACAAGATATGATATGATGTGATATGATATATGACAAGATATGATATGATATATGATATGATGTGATATGATATACGACAAGATATGATATGATATATATATGATATATATATGATATGATGTGATATGATATATGACAAGATATGATATGATATATGATATGATGTGATATGATATGCGACAAGATATGATATGATATATGATATGATGTGATATGATATACGAAAAGATATATGATATATGATATGATGTGATATGATATATGACAAGATATGATATGATATATGATATGATGTGATATGATATATGACAAGATATGATATGATATATATGATGTGATATGATATGACAAGATATGATATATGATATGATGTGATATGATATATGACAAGATATGATATGATGTGATATGATATACGACAAGATATGATATGATATATGATATGATGTGATATGATATATGACAAGGTATGATATGATATATGATATGATGTGATATGATATACAAGATATGATATGATATATGATATGATGTGATATGATATACGACAAGATATGATGATATATGATATGATGTGATATGATATATGACAAGATATGATATGATATGATATGATATGATATATGATATGATATGATATGATATGATATGATATGATATGATATGATATGATATGATATATATTTGATGTCAACATTTACATCCATGTAATGTGGACCTCACTATTTTGTATCCGGTGCCACAATTACATTCATTACAGATATACATTTTGTAGACGCTCTTATATTCCTACCTTTAAAATCTAACAACTTAATTTAGATAATTCGAAATTGACACTTTTACGACTCTGTTCTTGATTTTCAGTACACTTATATCAAGCACACACTGTTTCTAATAATACTTGTTACTAAAAAAAAAAATACTACACCATTGTCCTATAAGTTCGTTATTATGTCTGTTTCTTGTGTACATTTCATTTTCCGATCTCACTAATTTTCTACATATTAGCCTATACTTCGCTATCCTAGCTAGCCTCCTCCACCATACTCCTTATCTATTTTCATTACCTCTATCGTCCTATTTAACTTCCTATTACACTCCTCTAATTCATATTTCAATTTATTTACTGAGTACTTAGTCGTCACTTCCTTAGCCGTCTCTGGACCAGAAACATCCACTTCACCCTTTTCTAAATGCTGATATTAATACCACTGCTAGTACAACAATCAACATCGTATGTAACATGATCCATATCATCATCATCATCATCATCATCATCATCATCATCATCATCATCATCATCATCATCATCATCATCACCACCCAGGGCTGCCAAATTCTTTCATGAACAATCCATGAGTCACATCTGTGGAGTAACAGCGCGTCTGGACGCGAAACCAGGTGACCCGGGTTCGATTCCCGGTCGGACAAGTTACCTGGTCGAGGTTTTTTCCCGAGTTTTCCCTCAACCCAATATGATCAAATGCTGGGTAACTTTCGATGCTGGACCCCGGACTCATTTCACCGGCATTATCACCTTCATCTCATTCAGACACTAAATAACCTAAGATGTTGATACAGCGTCGTAAAATAACCTAGTAAAGAAAGTAAAAAAGATTGATACTATATTAGACTTAATAGACAATTGGTCAGCGTCTGAAATTAAATATACTTGTAAGAACTGAAGGTTTTTATTCTCTAAATATCTAAATTATCTCATTATTATTATTATTATTATTATTATTATTATTATTATTATTATTATTATTATTATTATTATTATTATTATTACTACTACTACTACTACTGCTACCACTACTACTACTACTGCTATTATTATTATTATTATTATTATTATTATTATTACTACTACTATTTCTTACAAATATTTATTATTATCACACTAACATTACTTATCCAACTTTCATTATTTACTTTCATGTTGTTTTATGGTCTAGATATTAATGTAATAACTATGTAAGCAATTGTATTCAGTTAGAATTAGAGTCTGGCTGGGCGGAAGAGAAGGCCTACTGGCCTTAGCTATTCCAGATTAAATAAATGAATTATTATTATTAAATAAATTACTATTACTATTATTATTAGTATTATTATTATTATTATTATTATTATTATTATTACTATTACTATTTCTTACCAATATTTATTATTATCACACTAACATTACTTATCCAACTTTCATTATTTACTTTCATGTTGTTTTATGGTCTAGATATTAATGTAATAACTATGTAAGCAATTGTATTCAGTTAGAATTAGAGTCTGGCTGGGCGGAAGAGAAGGCCTACTGGCCTTAGATATTCTAGATTAAATAAATGAATTATTATTATTAAATAAATTACTATTACTATTATTACTATTATTATTATTATTATTATTATTATTATTATTATTATTATTATTATTATTATTATTCTCTGCTGCAACAACATTTTCAATTAAATGATAAGTTTATGCTTGAACTGTAAATGATGGCGTAGAATTGACTTTATGTATTTCTTTTGCACCAAACGATGCCACTTCAAATAAGGTGTTGTACTATCTTATAATGTAAATTTCACGACATTTACAATAATTGTTTACAGTAATTGTTGCTGAAACATGAATTTATAAAAACATGAATTTATAAAAATTACAAAACGCGCCCATTATGTAAGAGATTGGACTCGTTTGTGCTATTTGTAGGGATTTATACGATACGATTTTGGCATGTGTCACGTGTCTGGCACACTCGATTGTCTGTTACCTAGGAGCTATAAACAGCTGAAGTAATACGAGCGCACCTAATCCTGGGACCGCGATATGAGAGTCAATAGATGAAATGAATGGAGAAATAGTTGTGACGCTTTACACGCTCAAGGAGTAGACTGGAAGCATAATGGATAGCAGCAAGGAATGGGGAACAGAGGAAGAAATTGTGAAGAAAAAATTCCCAGTCGAATAAAAGGAGAAGTGGGATGAAAGTGAAGGCTACAGTCACACAAGGGTTCTTTAAATTCCATTTTATAAAAATCCCATTAACTTGGTAATTTATGCGCCTCATTGGAACAAAAGGGACGGAGAGGATATGGAAGCACGAGGGAAGGAAACAGTTTAAAAAATAAAGAAGAAAAAATTCTTCTTTTAAAGCTCCTTTACTCCCAGAGTAAGTCGTGTACACTCCAGGTCTTTAAAAGTAGAGGAATAACTGCATATAATCACGGGGAAAAGCTCTTTTCCATTTAGGACCCCGATCAGATTTCAGTGAATCCACTGTCTGCTCCTGCCATCATTTTGCAACAATTTATTAATGTCAATTAATTTAAATTGAAGGATGTCGCTTAAGGATTTATATACTACGAAGGCCTACTATACTGTCAAGACATTGATATGTTTACACATTATTATTATTATTATTATTATTATTATTATTATTATTATTATTATTATTATTATTATTATTGTTAATGTATTATTATACTTTAATACTGTATTATTATCTTTAGCTTTAACAAAATTTTCTGATTATATTGTATAGCTAACACAAAAAAAAAATAAAAAAAACATGGATAAATAAGGTAATAAGCATGGCAAATAAATCTACTCTTGCTGCCAGGAATCGAACCCATATTCTCTGGATTTGTAGCCTACTATAGTACGATATGAGTTACAACAAAAAATGTATTGTACTAAAATAATTTTTAATTAGTAATTAAATTGATGACTGAATACAACTTCTGGTTTCTGACTGAAATACAGCTTCTGATTTATGACTGAATACAACTACTGGTTGATGATTGAATACAACTTTTAGTTGATGATTGAATACAACTTCTGGTTGGTGATTGAATACAACTTTTGGTTGAAGATTGAATACAACTTCTGGTTGATGATTGAATACAACTTTTGGTTGAAGATTGAATACAACTTCTGGTTGAAGATTGAATACAACTTCTGGTTGAAGATTGAATACAACTTTTGGTTCATGATTGAATACAACTTCTGGTTGATGATTGAATACTTCTGGTTGATGATTGAATACAACTTTTGGTTGATGATTGAATACAACTTTTGCTTGATGATTGAATACAACTTCTGGTTGATGGTTGAATACAACTTTTGGTTGATGGTTGAATACAACTTTTGGTTGATGATTGAATACAACTTTTGGTTGATGATTGAATACAACTTCTGGTTGATGATTGAATATAACTTTTGGTTGATGATTGAATACAACTTTTGGTTGATGATTGAATACAACTTTTGGTTGATGATTGAATACAACTTTTGGTTGATGATTGAATACAACTTTTGGTTGATGATTGAATACAACTTTTGGTTGATGATCGAATACAACTTTTGGTTGATGATTGAATACAACTTTTGGTTGATGATTGAATACAACTTTTGGTTGATGATTGAATACAACTTTTGGTTGATGATTGAATACAACTTTTGGTTGTTGGCTGTGAATATAACTTCTAGTTGATGACTCAGTACAACTTTTGGTTGTTGGCTTTGAATACAACTTCTAGTTGATGACTGAATACAACTTCTGGTTTCTGACTGAAATACAGCTTCTGATTTATTACTGAATATAACTTCTAGTTGATGACTCAGTACAACTTTTGGTTGTTGGCTTTGAATACAACTTCTAGTTGTTGACTGAATACAACTTCTGGTTGTTGGCTGTGAATATAACTTCCAGTTGATGACTCAATACAACTTCTGGTTGATGATTTAATACAATTTCTGGTTGATGACTGAATACAACTTATAATTGATGATTGAGTGCAACTTCTGGTTGAGGGAAAGAGAAGGCCTGATGGCCTTATCTGTACCAGGTTAAATAAATAAATAAATGAATAAATGAATAAATGAATAAATGAATAAATTAATAAATAACTGAGTACAACTTCTAGCTGATGACTGAGTAAAACTCCTGGTTGATAACTGAATACAACTTCTGGTTAGTGGCTGTGCATACAACTTATGGTTGGTAAATCGGTTTATGACAAGAGAAGTAATTAATGAAGGTCATACAATATATTTTAAAGTTTTATGAAGTGATATTCCGGAATTAGTAGCAGCTCAAAAGTTTTTCATTTCTTTTTAATTGGTTATTTAACGACGCTGTATCAACTACTAGGTTATTTACCGTTAATGGGATTTGTGATAGCGAGATGGTATTTGGCGGGATGAGGCCGAGGATTCGCCGCAGATTACCTGACTGTTGGGAAAAATCTCGAAAAAAAAAACCCAACCAGATAATCAGCCCAAGCGGGACTCGAACCGAAGCCCGAGCGCAACTCTGGGTCAGAGACAAGCGTCTCAGCCGACTGTGACCTTCATTATGTTTCACTCAAAGTATATCATACGTGTCTGTTAACTTTTAATGTTGCAAAACTCGTGATTATAAATCAAACGAGTTTTCGCACAGGTCGATGCCGAGATATTACTGAGAAATATCTCGCGCCAGTACTAATTTTATACGCAAATTCGTCGCCCTCATGCCCGTAGGGAGGGGAAGTGGAGGCAAGTTACACTGCTTCATGGCCTAACTAATAACAGTATTATTATTCATTTGTGGCTCATAGTGTTGTTAGAGTAAGCATTTGAAATTCAGCGGGGTGCAGGAAAATACATATGCGTCAATATAATATTTACAGTGTAGATGACGTAGACAAGTCTTCACTTTTCTGTCGAGCTCGAAGCAAGATTGGCTGAATTTGTATTTAGAAACTCTACCATTTCGGCAACAACGAAGTATCATCTCTGTTTTAATGTGTATTTTTTTTAAAGCATGGTGGAGTCGTAACGTGTTTGAAGTAGGTTGATGTAGTGGGAAGTTAAATGAAACTCCTCTGCATTAAGGAAGTCCTGAAAGTCAGTTCCCATAATGGCTGAAGCTATATGGCACTCTACAGTATTCAGACAATGTACAGTAAGAAAATTAACATAGGATCTATCATCATTCCAGCTTCCTGTAATGACTGCAGGCGCTCTTAAGGAAGCAGTAGCGTCGTAGGACCGTAGAAACGCCGTTGCTACTTAAGAAGGTATTTCTTTGACGTCATTTTCGTTGTGCTCTGTTATCGTGTTTTTTCTTCTGGGTTGTTAAAAGGGAAGCCTTCCCGTTGGAATAAGTGTCTCTTGAATCCAGCGACACTTCCTCTTGTCGCGCATGTATTTCCTCTCTCTGCGAGCTTTAAACATGCCAACAGCAGTGAGGGGTATTGATTTGTTTGTAGATTTATTTTATCTTAATAGGATTCCAACTAGTAGTTCATTACCATTTGAATAGGGATTTTGTCATTTTCAATTAAAGTTGAATCAGGATGGCGAGGTGGAGTGGGGTGGTAGGTTGGGGAAGGGGGGAAAGAGGGGTGGGAAGGGATGTGAATTCCTCGTCGTCCTATGACCTCCAACCGCTATATATATGTACACCCCTTTCTGCCACCCTCCAACTCTTCACTCGCACAGTGCTTCGTGTCTCCCACGCTAAATCCATCCTCGATTTAAAAGCTGCATAGAGTGTAATTCATGTACAAACCCTAACCCCGTATCCAAAATTTCCATCATTCAGGAGCAAACCGTGACGTGGCCACGCAGGAAAACCAGATCGACGACTCCTATGACAGATTGATCAAAGTGAAGGTCCGCATATCATATCCGGAAGCACGTTGCGTCAAACCGAATGGGCACTTTGAGCAATTTCCATGTTTCCATCAAATACGAGGGAATTTACAAAGTTAGTCATAACTTATACAATTTATACGGGGTGAAGTGAGGGCATGTACTCCAAAACCGATTCTTAGCGAAAATGAAGACACTCTTGCATTTACTTAATATCCAACCTTGCTTATTTTTTCACAGAATAAATCAGTGGTCGTCAGCACTCGCTGAAATGTGCAAAGGGTACGCAGTGCTGTCCCGTGTACACCGCCGTGCAACAGGGAGAGATAGAGAGCATACCCGCTAGCAGCTACGAGAGCACTATAGTGCACTACGTTTTCCGCGGGTAAGAGAGACTAGCCCCAGCGTGCTCTGTGCTGACGACCCCTGGAATAAATTGAGGACTCACCCTAACAAAGTCTTATAACTGAAAATGATGTTCCGAGATAATTGAGTTTAAAAGTTAATTGACTTTCTGTATGTGAATACCAATTACTGTATATGAAGTGATATATATTCCTTACATATTATGACTGAAAGTATATCAAGAACAGGGAAATAAA